>ONZH01029778.1:0-22944 GCA_900303285.1 Rhinella marina
AGTAGGCCAAAGAGGGGCACAAAGAGAGACCCTGGAAGTGGCAGCAGCATGAGTAGGCCAAAGAGGGGCACAATGACAGACCCTGGAAGAGGCAGCAGCATGAGTAGGCCAAGGAGGGGCAGAATGATAGACCCTGGAAGTGGCAGCAGCATGAGTAGGCCAAAGAGGGGCACAATGACAGACCCTGGAAGTGGCAGCAGCATGAGTAGGTCAAATAGGGGCACAATGACAGACACTGGAAGTGGCAGCAGCATGAGTATGCCAAAGAGGGGCACAAAGAGAGACCCTGGAAGTGGCAGCAGCATGAGTAGGCCAAAGAGGGGCACAATGACAGACCCTGGAAGTGGCAGCAGCATGAGTAGGCCAAAGAGGGGCAGAATGACAGACCCTGGAAGTGGCAGGAGCATGAGTAGGCCAAAGAGGGGCACAAACAGAGACCCTGGAAGTGGCAGCTGCAGTCGTTAAAATTGGAAGGCGACAGAGTGGCACAATGACAGACCCTGGAAGTGGCAGCAGCATGAGTAGGCCAAAGAGGGGCACAAAGAGAGACCCTGGAAGTGGCAGCAGCATGAGTAGGCCAAAGAGGGGCACAATGACAGACCCTGGAAGTTGCAGCAGCATGAGTAGGCCAAAGAGGGGCACAAAGAGAGACCCTGGAAGTGGCAGCAGCATGAGTAGGCCAAAGAGGGGCACAATGACAGACCCTGAAAGTGGCAGCAGCATGAGTAGGCCACAGAGTGGCATAATTACATAATTTGGACGTAGCGGCAGCTAGGACACAGCGTATGGAGGCAGCAGCATACCGTAGAGTGGCATAATTACATAATTTGGACCTAGCGGCAGCTAGAAGACAGCGTGTGGAGGCGGTAGCAGCAACAGCATCCCAGAAAGTGGCACAAGTACATAATTTGGACCTAGCGGCAGCTAGGACACAGCGTGTGGAGGCAGCAGTAGCATACCGTAGAGTGGCACAATTACATAATTTGGAGGTAGCGGCAGCTAGGACACAGCGTGTGGAGGCGGCGACAGCAGCATGAGTAGGCCACAGAGTGGCACAATTACATAATTTGGACGTAGCGGAAGCTAGGACACAGCGTGTGGAGGCGGCAGCAGCAGCATCAGCATACAGAGTGGCATGGTGACATAGCCTGGAGGAGACCTGATTGTTGAGGTGGCAGCAGCATCAGAAGGCTACATATTTGGTCAGTGACAGAGTGGAGAGGTGGGTGGCAATACCAGTCACTGGTAAAGATGCTGGGTGGTAGAAGGAGCAGCTGGTAGATGTGTGGCATCAGGCGGGTGGCAGCATCATAAGAGTGGCTGAGGCAGGTAGCCTGAAGAATACAGTCTCATTTGTCAAGGTTTTGGTGACGCATCATGGCTAATCTAATCTGATGCATCAGGCGTTGGTGGGTGGAAATCCTGGCTGATCCATGCCTGATTCATCTTGACAAAAGTGAGTCTTTCCACATTTTGGAAGGACAGGCGAGTTCTCCTTGGGGTAACTATGGCCCCCGCCGCACTGAACACCCACTCTGATGCCACACTACTAGCCGGGCAGGACAGCTTCTCCAGTGCAAACCTGGCCAGTTGCGGCCACAAATCCAGTTTGGCTGCCCAGTAGTCCAGCGGATCTTCAATGTGGGGTGGTAGGGTGCTGTCCAAGTAGGCCACCACCACTGCTGGTGCAGGGTCTGCTCCTAGTCTACCGGCTGCTGCTGCCGCCACTGCTTTCTGCACTTGGCGGGTGAAGAAAGCTGCTCATCAGCGACTTTCAGACTAAAGTTGCTGCTGATGGAGCTGGTACTGCTCCTAAACCCCCACCCCCCAAGCAGCCGTGGCAGTGGTACGTGAGCGCTGAGGGACCTGCGAGAGGATGGACAAGGACGCAGATAGGCAGCAGCCAACTGACTACATAGGATGTCTCTATAGTACTTCAGTTTGTCCTCCCTCTCAGCAGGTGAAAAAAAGGCCCCCATTTTAGATCGGTAGCGAGGGTCCAAGAGGGTGGAGGGAGGGTGCCGGATGATGACTATTCAGCTGTCACTATGTAAGCAAGTGAGCATGCATCGGGCCATTTGCGCAAGTGACTCGGAGGGACTCCCTGCCTCCAACTCCACTGTATACTGCCATGGTGTCTCTGGGTCATCTGCCTCATCTTCCGCATCTCCATCTACCTCCTCTGGCTGCTACTGCTCCTCCTCTTCTGTCACCTGGGTAGAAAAACCACTAAATGCTTGTGCTCCAATGTCCTCCTCCTCCTCCAGTTCAGCCCCCACCAGAGTCATATCGCCGTGAGATGCAGTCTCCACGTCTCCAGTCCCCTGACCAGACAGATTTTGCAGCATCTGTTCCAGGACATGAAGTAGTGGAATAACATTGTTCATACCGTACTCCTGGCGACTGACAAATAACATGGCCTCCTCAAAGGGCCTGAGCAAGAGGCAGGTGTCACGCATGAGCTGCCACTGGCTGACATCAAAATTACACAGGGGAGTACTCCTGTCTGCTTGGATCATTAAGAAATCGTTTATGTAGAATTGGTAGAATTCCAACGGGTGGAAACGTCACATATCAGCCTATGTTGGGGGATGCCATTCTGCCGCTGCAGCTCAAGGAGGGTGTGCTTGGCGCTGTAGGAATGGCTGAAGTGCATGCAAAGTTTCCTGGCCATTTTTAGAATGTTTTGCAGTTGGGTATAAGACATGAGGAAACGTTTGACAAGTAGATTAAATACGTGTGCCATGCAGGGCGCATGGCTCAGCCCTCGATTTCTTCTTGCATGACGCGGTGCAGTTCCTCCCCTGTGTGACTTCGTTCGCCCAGGCAAACCAGGTGTAGAACTGCGTGACACCGCCGTGCCCTGCACATGTGGTATGCTGGAGGAGCACTATGACTTGGCCCTGCAGTGGAGGCTGAGGTGGTGGAGAAGGAGCCGGACATTAGCGCAGGATCAGCAGTTTGACAACGAGGAGGAGAAAGTGGCGTCACCTGTCCAAGTTGCTTGTGTGGCTGGGCAGGAAGCACATTGACCCAGTGGGCTGTAAAGGACATGTACTGGCCTTGACCATAGTTACAACTCCACAACTCCATATTTGTGCAGGGCTGGGACTGACTTTTTGGCAAAGAAATGACGGCTTGGGACTCTCCACCTCGGCTCAACAAAAGCCATCAGTTCTCTGAACGGTGCAGAGTCCACCAGTTGAAAAGGGAGGGACTGCAGCACGAGCAACTTGGACAGGAGCATGGTCCGCTTCTGCGCTGTAGGATGGCTGGACGCGTACTGCTGTCTCTTTGCAATCACCTCGGTGAACGACTGCTGCCGTAATGAGTGGCGATGAATAAGAGGAGGAGGAGCAGGAGCATCTGGAGCGGTAGATAATGAGAGACAGCTCCCTTCGGCAGAGGTGCTGGAGCCCTGACTGCCTGAAATGGGATGCATGCCACTGGGTGATGCTGCTGTTGCTGCTACCGACTGGACCGCCACATCTGAGCCACGGTTCTCTCAGGCCACTTTGTGGTGACGCTGCATATATTGGTACAGGGCCGTGGTGCCAACATTAGCACCCTGGCCACGCTTCACTTTCTGACCACAGATTCTACATATAGCCATGTTCACCTCAGGCATCTTAACAAAAAAGTTCCACACCGCCGAGTAGGCGATTTTACCACCAACACTCCGCACTGACGGAGTAGTACCTCTGCTGCCTGGCTGAGCCGCTGCGCCGCTCTTTTCAAGGCCGGAAAGCACCTGCGAAGAGTGCGGTCTATCCTATGCCCGTTTGGCTCCCGACCTTGCACTGCTGCCACTACGCTGACTCCCACCCACACTACCGACTTGATGGCTGCACTGCTGCCTCACGCGCAAGCTGTCAGTCTCGTCTGCAGATGACGATAATGATGATGAAGCCCTTGCTTCACCCGGCTCCCAAGTGCGATCGGCTACATCATCATCAACTACAGTTTGCACGTCGCTAATGTCCTCCTCAACTGTCTCTGTGTACAAAGCCTGACCGCTCTCAACATCACCTCCCACTACACTCTCCTCATCAGTACTTGACCGCTTACTGGAAGGAGCGGATTTCTGCCCCACCTCTTGGCTTCCCAGTAGCTGCTGTCTGTCCCCAAGTATTTCTTCCTCGCTGTATAATGGCTCAGAGCCCACAGCATATAGTACTTCTCTGGCTGAGGGAACTGAAAAGGACAGAGGCAGGTTGAGGACAGGTGAGGGCAGTTGAGGTGGTCCAGGCCCATGCCAGCTAAGGGTTGTATCTGACGAACCCACCGACTGGCTGGGGGTACCCGATGTCATCTGGGAGGAAGTGGCTGACCGAGTCAACCATTCAAGAACCGCTGGGTTGGTGGTCAACATACGTCCGCTAGATGACACCGGTAGCTCTGGCCTCGCCAAGTGACCCCTAATGCCACGTCCCCTTCCTCTGCTGCGACCTGTGCCTATTCCAGAAACATTTGTGCCACTGCCCCTCCCCTGTGAAGGGCCTGTCACCTCTCTGTATGACATACTGATTGATTACAAATTTAAAATAAAAGGAAATTAAAAATCCACCCAAAAAATTTACTTTGCTCACTGCCTCGCACAACAATCTAACTATTTATTTGAGAAATACCGTCACCCACAGAGTGGGTTAACAATGGGTTGCTGAACTGCAGTACAATGGGTTACTGCACAGAACTACACACTATATGACAATTTTCTTTTTCTATGGCAAATGAGGCCACAAATACTTATTTAAAAGTGACACTAGCAACCCCACAAACTCAGATTCACTATTTTTTTTTAATGATATTCAATGACTACCTTACAGCAATATCACGCTTTTCTGCTTGGATGGCGAATAAGGCCTAAAATACTTATTTGAAACTAACCACCCACAAACTGAGATATATTATATATATATATATATATATATATATATATATATATTATATATATATATATTATATAGATATGTATATATATATTTTTTTTTAAATGATATTCACTGACTACCTTACAACAATGTCACGCTTTTCTGCTTGGATGGCGAATGAGGCCACAAATACTTATTTAAAACTAACACTAACAACCCCACAAACTCAGATTCACAATTTTTTTTTGTATTTTTTTTTGTATTTTTTTATCTTGTTTTTAAAATGTACCCCTAAACAAGGCTCTGACCCTCTTTCACTGCACTGCACTGCAAAAGAGTGACACTAGTGGTGCTTCTTTGCATAAAGCACCCCAAAACAGCCTTCAGAAGACAGTGCAGTGTTGTACAAGAGGCTAACCCCTATGCCCACTCACTACTGCTGCAGTGTATATGGATAGCGAATCACTGCCTGATTTTCTGTTCACAAATCACCCCTCTCCTATCCCTGCAATTCAGGTTATCTATCCCTGATCTCTTTTCTTGTATTCTGAAACGTTTTCCTATCATTTGCTCTAACGCAGCTCACATATGTCCCTGCTCTAAATCTCATGGCAAATGGCGGATTCCAGCAGTGCAAAGCTATTTATAGGGCTGTGACATCACAGGACCTGGCTGGCTGCTGATTGGCTACATGTCTGCATGTGATCGCATTGTGGGTGTTTACTTCTTTGTCCCAGAGATCCTTCCCTCATGTCATGCCATGTGCTTGCGGCCATTTTAGGAAAATAAAAATAAAAAATTTGTTACTACGGATCGCCAAGAAATTCGCTTTCGTTGCGAAGCGAATTTTCCATGAAATTCGTAACGAATTCCACTTCGTCAGTTCGATTCGCTCATTTCTATTCTGTACGAATATACAAACTTTTGGAAAAGTTTGTACCGAGTAGAGTACCGAGCACACGAGCATTTTAATATTCGCTCATCTCTAGTCATTAGCATTTAAAGGGATTGTCCAGCCATATTTATAGATGAACTATCCTTAGGTTACCCAGCACCCCTGTCAATCAGCTGTTTGACGAGGATGCTGCCTCATCTTTACACTACACGTTGTCTCCTGTGGAGCAGCAGTGTAGTTTAATTACAAGCACTCGCTCCATTCCGAGGCGAAGTGCAGCGTAAAGAACAGCTGATCTGTCAGACCTCTGCCTATCAGATACTGATAACCTATCCTGGCGATAGGTCATCAATATATCTGGCCCAACAACCCCTTTAAGTCTCTGAAAACCCCTTTAAACCTCTAAGTGAAAACACCTAAAATACTAGAGCATCTCTGGAAAGTTCAAATGTTGATGGGGGAATAATCTCATATTAGGTTGACAACTTGTTTTTTACACCAGGGAAAATTTCTTTCTGAATCTGCGTATTTGAACGCACATAAAACATTAGGCCCAAATCTGTAAGTGGCGCCGATACTGCATTAATTCCAAAGTAAATTGTCAAGAGCAATGTCTTCATTTTGTTTGAAATTCATTTAGCCTCTCTGTCTTTAAGTTGTATACTTTGGGTGACTGTGTACATTAAAGGGGTTGTCCGAGTTATTTTTTTGTTCTTTATATGTTTCCAACTTGTCAGGTATAACAACTTTTCTATATACTTTGTGTTTCTAAAGCTGCTGGTTTCTCAGAGTTGACTGAGGGTCACATGACCTGTGATGTCAGCTTATCTCCCTGGTCTGTGATGTTTCGTGCACAAGCCTCAGAGTGCAAATAACAGTCTGTACACGAGACGTCACTGGCCATGCCCCCTTTAGTTGCCCGAGACGTCACTGGCCATGCCCCCTTTCGTTGCCCGGCTGCTATCTGCTCTCTCCCTGGATTCCTTCAGATAAAACATTAACCCCTTCAGCCAGAACAACTGAGGGCTCAAGGCTTTACAACAAATAGTAGCTGCAGCAGTGAGAGGAGACAAATGCTGGGCAAGGAGCTATAGAGGAATTGTATTGTACAAGAACAGGTAGGGAGAATTTTCTGTGTGTATCAGCAGTGTCATTGTACAGCTGGGACTTGTAGTCCTACACATACAACATGCTGTTGAGTATTCCAGCAGGCAGACATGTCACTCAGCACTTGTATTCACTGCCTTTGCAGAGAAGGGGGGAGGGGTTCTGCGATTGTTGTTATTGCATGTAAACAAAGGCCAGAAGAGAACCAAGGAAATGAGGAAATACAGATTTTTTTTTTGCCTAAAACTTGCTGAACTTAGTTATATATTGCTGCCCATCAGATTTACAGTACTATATTTTTTTTTCATAACTTGGACAACCCCTTTAAGCCAATTATCGGGAATACAGAAGGGTTCCAAACAAAAGACTCAGGGCCAGATTGTGGGTAGTAGCAGCACCAGCTATCTGACCAGAAGTAGTAGTAGGCCACAGTTCTCCTTGGCTTCAGAAAGGCGCAACATTATCATTGAGGAGAAAGAGGATGAGCTTGTGGATTGGATGGTTCACTCCTCCTCTCAGTCACAGCAGGATGACATGGAGGTCACTTCTCAGTCTGACACCATGCCTTGCAGCCTGGAGTCATAGCATTCCTCCTGCTTCTCCTCCTTGCAGCCACAGAGAAGTCTTTCAGTGGAGTCCTCTCTGTCTCCCTTGCCCCTTCCTAGTAAAGCTCCCTATTTTTTCCTAAAATGGCAACAAAACCCCACCACTCCCTACAGCAGAACTAGAGGCAGTTTTTCTCCATGCTGCTGGAAGACAGAAGCATTGTACATACTGACCAAATGAAGTATCATCATCCCATTTCATGGGCAAACAGAAGTGGCAGTCAGCTACTGCAACAAGAGTTTCCTCTTTCTTTTGTTCTCCCTTGGGACAGCCAGGCTGCATCCATGGGGAGTATGGTGTCTTTCACATCATCATCATCACTTTCTGCTTCTCCATCTCAGACTGCTTCTCATCCGCTCCATCCTGAGCCATCGATAATGGAATGTATGTCCAGATAACAACTTTACACACCCAGCAGTCTGCTGGTATGCAAGCTTAATTCTCAGCTGGCCAAGTTGCTGGTGGTGCAGTCACTGCCATACCATTTAGTAGAGTCTGCTGTCTTTTGGGAACTAATGGTGTGTGTTCAGCCTTGCTGCACAATACCTAGCCATCATTATTTCTACCAAAAAAGCCATTCCTGCCTTATATTCTCACGTGACAAAGAACGTGGGGCGCTCCCTTCAATTGTCTTTCATGGGCCACTTGGTCAATGTTATTTGCGGCAGTGATGAGGCAGCACCCCAGCAACGAGGCCAGGCCTATTTGACCCCCTCCACGATTGTGTCAGCCTGGCTGCCCCACCAGACACTTAAACGCTTCCTCCACCTCCAACTCCATGGACACACTCACCTCCCCAACAGCAGCAGGGCACAGCATCCCATCCACTCCCCCTCCTTCCTATCTCATGTATGAAGTCAAGCGTTGCCATGCAGTGTTAGAGCTGATCAGCTTAGATGAAAGTAGCAACACAGGTGAGCAGTTACTAAAGTACATCAAGCGGCAAACATCCCTCTGGCTGTCACCCTGCCAACTCCAACTGGAAAAAGTGCTCAACGACAATTGCCACGCCGAACCTGGGCAAAATAACACATGCTCCCTGCATGGCGCACGTGATTAACCCACTCATGTAGCGCTTTTTAAAAAAGTACACTGGCTTGCACAAGGTGCTGGCAATGTTCCGGAGACTGTCCATGCATTTTAGCCATTCTTATATAGCCTGGAACGTTCTTCTGGACTTGCAGCGACAGAACAGTCTGGCTTACACCGCTTAATCCGCAATGTTCCAAATTGCAGGAATTCAAAATTGCACATGCTAGTACATCTGTAAGAGCAGCAGAAAGCTGTGAATGAGCATGTGTTGTTTTTACTTCAGGCACTGGCAGCTCATCCGAGACGACTGTCGGGTGCTGAAGCCCTTGGAAGAGGCCATAAAATTTGTCAATAGGAGCAACTGCAGCATGATCAATTTTATCTCCCTCTTATTTATCTTAGAGCAGACACTGACGCTCATACAGCAGGGGGTGACAGCCAAAGAAGAACAACTAACGCATTTTGCTGTCTGGCTTGTAGCTGTTGGGGACCAACAAGGAGAAACTCCCAGAGAAGGAGAATGAGGAGCTGCCAGTGGAGGAGGAGGATAAGGATGATGACGGTGACGCTGGCCACGACACCCATTCGTCTCAGTGGAGGGCGGAGTCAGAAACATTGGCTAGAATGGCGACCTGTATGCTGTTATGCACATCATGCGTGTTATTCACATCAAGCAGTCTGATGAATACTGGATAGCCAGACTTTTAGACCCTCACTATCAAAGCAAAGTGGGGAAATGTTTTCCTACCTCCAAGACGGAGGCCAAATTATGTTATTACCAAGAAATACTGTGTTCGTAGCTTTCGGTGAGCACACACCTGTCGCCAGTGTGTCTGAAAGGGAGGCTTCTCTCTGCCCCCCACAGTCACCGACCTCCTGCCACCACATGCAGCAGAAGCTGCAGCAGTCAGTTCAGTCTCCTGAACATGATGGAACAGTTTTCTCACATGCTGCACCAGGCTGAGGCAAATCAGCAGACCTTCTGACTCAACGTCAAGGTACAGGCAAACCTAGACTCTTGCATATGTTTTTAAACACGCTGTTCGTTAACACTGTTAGTAATTTAACCAAAGCTATGTATGTCTGTCATTCTGACATGATTTACTATTGCTGTCATTGCATTCAAGAGCTTAAGGAGGTGGGAGGGAAAAAGCATAAATTCATAAAAAATTTATGAAAAAGTGATAACATATTTTCTGTACTTTGGTTCAGACGAAAAGGTTCGCTCATCTCTTCTTCTAACATCCTAAAAAATAAAATAACACAAAATTATACTAGCATAAAGTAGACATGCCATGAATGTTTATTAAAGGGTCCTAATCACACCTGTCCTAATCACACAGCAGGACAAGTTACTTCACAACACTGAGGTTAGGCTACTTTCACACTGGCGGCAGGCCTGATCCGGCAGGTGAAGGGTGCTGCCGGATCAGGCCTGCCTCAGTGACATGTGTGGAGCCGGAACCGCGGTCCGGCCCCACACATGTCACACAGTACATACATACACATAAACATAAACATACACACACATATAGACATACAAACACACATACATACTTACATGCTCCCCGGCAGGTCTTCGGAGCGTCAGAGGGACAGGACGGCTCACACAGGTCACGATTCCGCACAGCGCCCTCTGCTGGGCGCCTGGTGGAATCATGACGATTCCACCAGGCGCCCAGCAGAGGGCGCTGTGGGGAATCGTGACCTGTGTGAGCCCTCCTGTCCCTGACGCTCCGAAGACCTGCCGGGGAGCATGTAAGTATGTATGTGTGTTTGTATGTCTATATGTGTGTGTATGTTTATGTTTATGTGTGTGTCTGTGTCTGTATGTGTCTATGTGTAGCCGGATCCGTAATGGACTCCATTGAAAGTCAATGGAGGGCGGATCCGGTTACCATTATGGTCACACCAGACGGATCCACCCCCATTGACTTGCATTGGGGGTCATTCCGGATCCGTCTTGGTGCGGATGCCTGGACCGGAGAGCAAACCGCAGCATGCTGCAGTTTGTTCTCCGGTCTGAAGACGGAACGGAATGCTTTCAGGAGCATTCCGTTGTCTTCAGTTCAGTTTTGTCCCCATTGACAATGAATGGGGACAAAACTGAAGCGTTTTATTCCGGTATTGAGCCCCTATGACGGAACTCAATACCGGAATTTTAAAACGCTAGTGTGAAAGTAGCCTTAGGGGCTGTCAGGGATTATGATCCGGAATACAGTTTAATATGATATTTATAGTAGCTGAATCTTTGTGGGAATGGAGTTCATGAAGAGACTTGAAGTACAGAGAGGATGGACAGGACAGGCTGTGGTAATGAAGACTGCATACAGGTGCTGCTGCTCATTATCCATATCTGCTCATGAACTCAATTCCTACAGAGTTTCAGCTGAAGATCTTATCATCTGTATTCAGGATCATAATGCCTGACAAGCAGAGCAGAGAGGAGGATTAAGCAGCTCTTTACCTCAGTGTTGTGAAGTAACTTGTCCTCCTGTATGGTTAGGACAGTTTTTGTGTGTAGTAATAGGACAGTGGCCATTTTATTTCTCTTAATGATTGCTTCCCAGACAAAACAAACCTTTAAAACTAGTGTAAGGTATTTAGAAATATATTTATAATGAAGTAATATTTAAGTATTTTCATTTTCTTAATGCCCTTTTAATAACTATGTTTGAGGTATCACTTTCTGTTTAAAAAGATAAATTCAAATTCAGAAAAAAAACTACTTTTTCCACATTTTCTGTAATTTTGGCTTTTTGTTTATAAATATAGGTAAAATTTATTGACCTAAATGTATCACTAACATAAAGTACAATGTGTCACATGAAAACATTCTCAGAATGGCTTGGATAAGTAAAAGTGTTCCATGGTTATTTCCACAAAAAGTGACACATGTCAGATTTGCAAAAATAGGCCTGGTCAAGAAGGTGAAAACTGACTGTGTCTTGAAAGAGTTAATCTGATGTTCGTCATTGTTATATCTTATTTAGCTGAAGACCAATTAGTCAATGTGTAATATAAAGGAATAGTAATGACTAAGAGCTATACACTGCCTGTGCACAAAGGGCAGCTGGTGCTTCCTCTTTCCCTCCCTCTCTCCCTGCCTCCCCCCCTCCCCTCCCCTCTGCTCAGTACTGAAAACCAAAGGCCGAAGCAGTGCTCTTCAGTTTTCTCAACATTCTCACTGTTTTATAAAGAGTACGACTGCAAAATACCCAATATGTTGATGGAAGTAGAAGAGGTAAGATGTGGGCATAAGAGATTTTACTGGGATGGCTTCTGCTTACAGAATATAAAAGGGTGTAGGGGGGTTTAGTGATCAGATCCTGTAGTTATAGACCTGCTGTATAGCTGAGCTTTCCATATGCAAGGATATAGTATGGTTATGTTCCTTGTGTTCTTGCAGTAACAACTTAAAGTAATGTACATAAAAAAACTGTAGCTACCCAAACTATAGACAGAGTATAGATACATGTTTTCTTTGAGTGGCTGCATTCAATTTCAGTAGTATCTGAGACAATTCATTATGTCTGTAGACGTTTCTGTTGCGATGCCCTATTTATAGTCTTCAGTTCTGTGAATGAATATAAACACTACTCGTAATTCCTTAATCCTTTTATATTTTGCTTTACTTTTGAAGGGCAATTGTTTTTAGCACTTCCTGAAACACAGGAGTTGGGTTGGGTACTGCTTTCGGATATACACCCTGTCCTAATTCAAGTTTGGGAGGCTGTTTGCTGGATATCACAATTCTATTACATTGAGCTTCATACAGACAGGAGAACACTTCTTGGACAAGACATAAAGAAGTGGTTAACAGTATGCAATATCAAGGTGAAGTCCCCTCTTTCAGTTCCACACCCTCTCCGTGGGACTCAATTAATGCTATCCAGTCTCGTTTGTCAAACAGTTCATGGAAGGTCAACTCCTAGGCTACACCCAGTTCTAAATGAGAGTTAGTTATGCATGATTAAATATTAATAACTTGATACTGTTTAACCGTGTCGTTACATGTTTGGGACATAAAACTATTAAAGAGGAAGAAACGCCAGGATTCTTTTAGTTGTTTAGAAAAATCCCTTATGTAATTTAGAGAACATTAAATACACAAGAAAAATAACAAAAACTCTCCCACTGCAAAATAAATTATTATATCTTCATTCAGCATGCAGAATTCATCAATGAAATTATCGAGTCAAAGTTCATATACAAATATATACAATACATTCACTTAAGGCCTTACTGTTCAATCACACACACATAAAGGATGTAAAAACCTGAACAGTGCCCATAGCCCACTTCCAGCATGTGTCCGCCAAGCCAACATTGACAAAATATTCTTGCTGCTGCAGGGAGTCACTCAGCACAGATATATCAGGATTTTATTCCACCTTATAGTACAGTATCCAATAAGTCTATTATCTGAGTAAGGCGATAAACAAAATGAACAGTATCCTTTCTAAGAAATAAAATTCTGTGACAGATGTGAAAGGTACCTGTAGAGTGTCCATAAAATGTATCCCCATCCTTGTACTGTTTCATGTTTTATTGTGTAACCATATTAAATCAAATTGGATGTCAAGGGGTTATCCAATGATTAATATAAAAAAATAAAATCAGACATTATATAGTAATTGACAGTCCCTAACAAAACTAGAACTAGGCCTGTGCCTTCCATTCACATATTCCTCCATTCATTGCTTAAAGGGGTTGTCCGAGTTATGAAAAAAAAATATATAGCACTGTCAATCTGATGGGCAGCAATATATAACTAATCTAAGCAAGTTTTAGGCAAAAAAAATCTATATTTTCTCATTTCCCTGGTTCTCTTCTGGCCTTTATTTACATGCAATAACAACAATTTCTGCCCCTCCCCCCTCTCTGCAAAGGGAGTGACTACAAGTGCTGAATGACATGTCTGCTTGCTGGGATACTCAGCAGCATGTTGTATGTGCAGGACTACAAGTCCCAGCTGTACAATGACACTGCTGATACAGTATACACAGGAACTTCCTCCTACCTTTTTTGTGCAATACTCTGCAGAACTCCTCTGTCAGCTCATGTGCCCAGCATTTGTCTCCTCACTGCCTGCAGCTACTATAGTAAAGTCTTCAGCCCTGTGCTGGCTGAAGGGGTTAATGTTTTATCTGAAAAAATCCAGGGAGAAGGAGACACAGAGCAGCTCAGGCAGTGTGGGGGGTGTTGCCAGCACAGTGACATTTGTGTACAGACTGTTATCTGCTTGTGTACGAACTTTAGCAGAGCAGGGAGGAAAGCTGACATCATAGGTCATGTGACCCTGAGTGAAATCTGAGAAAGGAGCAGCTTTGGAAACACAAAGTGCATTTAAAATCTGTTATATTTGACTAATTAGAAACATACAAAGAACAAAAAAATAACTTGGACAACCCCTTTAAATTTCTCTGCTAGCAAGGGGACTATAATAGGCAACTATAATAGTTACTTTTGATCTCTTCTAAAATACATTGCACTATTCCAATAGAGCAGGGGTCAACAACCTTTGACACTCCAGCTGTTGTGAAAGTACAATTCCGAGCATGCTCAATACATTTCTATGGGAGTTCTGAAAACAGCAAAGCAAGTATGCATGCTGGGAGTTGTAGTTTTACAACAGCTGGAGTGCCGAAGGTTGCCTATCCCTGCTATAATTCAATGCATTTGAATGTCAGTGCTATACTGACATTGACCAGCGGGTGGCGCAAGAGAGGCACAGCCTGCTGGGAAATGCTGGCGGCAAGCCTGAGGGCTACAGTAGGTCCCGACCTGCCTTCATTGGCAGCACTTAGACTGGACTGCCATGAAAAGGTGGCGGCCCAGCCTAAGGCCCCTTAGTGCCCACAACAAAAAGGCTTATGGGTGGTGGGTGGTCACCAAGTGGTTAAAAAAACAGTATGTCAGCCCTTCAGGTGAATAGAGCTTATACATATGCTGAACATAGGCCATTATGACAATGTGAACATAGCTGAATGCTTAAGTGGGTACTCCGGTTTTTACTTTTTAAATTTATTTATTTGTTTATATAATAGGAAATCATAGCATTTTCTAATATACATACCTTTCAGGTATACCTTTCAGGTCAGGCAGTTGACCTCAGAAGAATGGTACCATGTAGAAGAGTGGCATAGTCCATGTATCAGTCCTATATAATGTATCTATGGCCAAAATGAACCATGGCATCCATCATGTGACACTCTTCACACGCTAACATTCAGTAAGCAGTGTTACATGATGACACCTTGCAGCCCACCTGACGTCAACTATGTCAAACTCACGAGATGTGGTTACATCATTGGTTACCAAGACATGACATTACGCCTCCCTAGGAGCACATAAGGTCAGCTTGGTACAGTTTACACAGACGCCTCCCATCCATGCAGGCACAGGGAGGCAGGGGGAATGAGGCCAGTGGTCCACGCAACTTCGGCGTCACCCCACTCTCGCTCATGACCCTGACAAGCTGAGAGAGCCTTTTCACTGTCCCAGTGAAAACAGAGCTTTCTCAGACCGGTAGACTGCCACCAGTTCCTCATTTAATATAAGCCTGATCCGCTAGCGGGATTATATCGGGGCTGGAACCAACCCAAGGTAGCTATAAATATGCCGCAAATATATAACTGGTTTATTCCTGTGATGGACGGGCAAGTCATAATTCCTTATGAACTCCCAGTTCCGTGCTATCTGGGATTTCAGTGATCTGGCTATTGAGCTGATGCCCCCTACTGAGGGGCTCTTCCTGTAGGAGGACTGGGCCTCCATGCTGTCTGATCGAAGTGTGAGAGGTACACCAGTGGCCTGCTTTGAAGACAGGACCCTTACGGTGTTTACTCCATCTTCTAGTTGACAGCAAATGGCTAGGATTGATCATACTTCCACATTCCCCACACATGGCATACATATATATTTTGGGTTAGCACAAAGAATACATTCACAGGATAAGTAAACTGGACTAGTGGTAACATAGTTTATAAGGCTGAAAAAAGACATCTGTCCATCCAGTTCGACCTCTTATGCTACAAGTTGATCCAGAGGAAGGCAAAAAACCCTTGTGAGGTAGAAGCCAATTTTCCCCACTTTAGGGGAAAAAATTCCTTCCCAACTCCAATCAGGCAATCAGAATAACTCCCTGGATCAACGACCCCTCTCTAGTAACTATAGCTTGTAATATTATTACCCTCCAGAAATACATCGAGGCCCCTCTTGAACTCTTTTAGTGAACTTACCATCACCACCTCCTCAGTCAGAGAGTTCCATAGTCTCACTGCTCTTACCATAAAGAATCCTCTTCTATGTTTGTGTACAAACCTTCTTTCCTCCAGACGCAGAGGATGTCCACTCGTCACAGTAACAGTCCTGGGGATAAATAGATCATGGGAGAGACCTCTGTACTGACCCCTGATATATTTATACATAGTTATTAGATCTCCCCTCAGTCGTCTTTTTTCTAAAGTGAATAACCCTAATTTTGATAATCTTTCTTGGTACTGTAGTCCACCCATTCCAGTTATTACTTTAGTTGCCCTCCTCTGAACCCTCTCCAGCTCTGCTATGTCTGCCTTGTTCACAGGAGCCCAGAACCGTACACAGTACTCCATGTGTGGTCTGACTAGTGATTTGTAAAGTGGCAGGACTATGTTCTCATCACTGGCATCTATGCCTCTTTTGATGCAACCTATTACCTTATTGGCCTTGGCAGCAGCTGTCTGACACTGGTTTCTGCCTCGTCTGAGAGAGCAATCTTATCTAGTCATAGCAGTGGTGGTTGCGAAGCAGTAAGCTTCGAGGCTTGGGGGTAATGTTCAAAGATATGCTGTGGGGCCCAGTCAGTTCTAGTTATGCCGCTGACATCATTGTGTGCCTGTTTATTTGTAAAATGGCTGACTGACTCTAAGTGATATCATGTTGTTTATGAAGTTTAGTGTTAAATAAAATACAAACAGCACATACAGAGATCTGCCCCTACACTGACAGACATGAGGTGCTACTGCAGGTATAGTGTACACTGTATATATTCTGAAAGCCAGGTCACATGATACTTTTGAGGTTCACATGACTGAATCCATGTTTAGTCCTATCTAGCTCTTCTATAAATGCATTATCCAGGACTAAAATGAGCTGTACCATTTTTTTCTTTAGGGAGAGGCAAATGCACAGATATAATAAAGGTCTACAAGTAAAATTTTAAATAGTTGTTTATTAGAAAATTGTTCAACATCCTATAAGCCAAAGAAATAAATGTAATCATTAAAACCAGAATACCTCTTTAAGCAAAGTTAGGGGTAGCTACTAAAGAGGACCTATCAGCTCTCTTCACATGTCTGTTTTAGTAAGTAATTATATTCCCCTATAAAATAACAATGTTTAGTCAACTTTTATTAGAACTCAGCCTTGTTTCTGTTATTCTTCCAAAAAATAGAATAAACTGACAACTGGATGTTAATCAGTGCCGACAGTTCCAGACTGTGTAGAGTCACTGATTTGACAAGGGGAATACCCCGCTGATACATCCTCCTGGGCAAAGATTTGTTTCTTGTTCATTTGCTTTCTTAATGCAAAGCAATGCTCATCTCTTAATATCCTGCATTAAACATTTCCTACTATTCTGTTTAAAGGGGAATGAAAAAGAAAAAAAACAGGAATTCCACTATAGGATTTTTTTTTTTTCTCTGCTGTTTACCATACAATAAAAAATAACTTTATTCTACAGTTCAGTATAAATACCAAGTATATTTTACTACCTTTGCACCATATAAATGTGTGATAGGATGCTGTTTATAGTGGTTGTGGTGGTGGGGGAATTGAACAAAAACATCAAACCTGCCATTTTTTAACGCCATGCAACAAGCAGTGTAAATAGCAAATTATGGATCCTTATGATTGCAGCAAATATGTATATGCCCTTATGTGCCCTTAGAGTCAGGACAGGAAACTGACCCTTTAAGAGAGGTGCTGCTGGCAAAAAGCAGGCCTTAGCCAGTGGATAGGATGTACAGCTCTACTCCCAGAGCTGGGGCCACTGGGCAGAGAGAGGGAGGCGGCAGGATCAGAATGCCGAAGCACTGGAGCAGGTGATCAAAGTGGCAGCCGTACCCACCTGCAGCAGAGGAGCGGTGTCAGGATAACGACTACTTTCACACTCAAAAAGGGATTGTGTAGGCTTAATCTGCCTGGACCCACTAGCCCTACCTATTTGCACGATCACCCTAGGCAGTGACCCACAACTGGATGACACTACTATACTGCAATACGTGAAGGGCGACACACAAACAGGGACAAACAAACACCAGGAGTGTCGTATTGAAAAAAGTTCAAATACCAGTCGGACAATAAAGTACAAGTAACGTCCAAGGTAAACGAGAAAAACAAAACACCCCGAAGATTCAGAACCAGGAGACCAATCTGATACCAGAAAGCCAGAAGCCAAAACAGAAGTCACAAAAGCCAAATGCAGAAATCCAAGCGAGGGGAATCTTTTATAATGCAAGGAACCATTAGTGGGATTCAGAGGACAGACATTCACCGGCAGGTGCACAATGCAGGTTCCGGCCTTTATACTGAAAGAAAGGCAGCTCATACAGCCATGCCTGCAGGCCATTTTATTTTTTTCAAATTTAGTTGTGGCCTTGTGCTAAAATTAAGATGACCTTTCACCACTCCTGACATTCCTGCTTTAATAGCATTCCCCATGTAATAACAATTCTGGAACATCTATTCTTATAGCTGTATGTTATGCCATTCCTTTATTATTTATACTAGAAGTTATGAATAATTGCTAGCAGTCTGCGGTAAGGGTACAGAGGGGTGGTAAACAGTTGGGGGTGTTCCTCCACAGTCTGACAATGGCAGCACTGATTGGATAGAGTGAGTCTATGCAGGGAGACGCCCCAACTGGTTACCTCCCCTCTGTACCTTTACTGAAGGGTAATAGCAATTAAATGATAACTTCTAGTAGAAATAATAAAGCAATGACACAACATAGAGCCATAAGAGTAGATGTTCCAGAATTATTATTACATAGGGAATGCATGAAGCTATTAAAACACGTCAGGAAGGGTGAAAGGTCCTCTTTAAAAGTATTCAGTCTCTTTACTCAATGCCTGTAGCAGTGATTGCAGATTCTGGGCTTCTTGGGTATGATGCCACAAGGTTTGAACCTGTATTGAGGGATTTTCTGCCATTCTTCTTGCAGATATTCTCAAGCTCTGTCAGATTGGATAGGGACTGTCTTTGGACAGGCATTTTCAGGTCTCTTCAAATATATTTGATTTGGTTCAAGTCAGGGCTCTGGCTGGGCCACTCAAGGACATTTACAGAGTTGCTCCTAGGCCACTCCTGAGTTGTTCTGGTTGTGTGCTTGGGGTCATTTTTTTTGTTGGAAGTTGAACCTTTTGTCCAGTCTGATGTCTAGAGCACTTTGGATCAGGTTTTCCTTAAGAACATCTCTGTACTTGGGAAGGGGAAGGTCAAACGTGTGTGGACAGCTCTTGTCGGACAAAGTCAATCTACAGCCATCCACTGGGATAAACCCCATCCTTTGAACTCCCTGCATGATACATAACTGGACACTCGGGACCCAGGGACTGTCACTCCCTCATTTTTCTGACCTTTTAGACCACTTTTGGTCATGTGGCCAACTTTCAACCTCAAGCCATGGCCTACATTTCCCCCATGTACAAAAACTGGAAGTGCAGAAGCGGCCATTTGTTTGGCTTGCTGAGCCCCGGGCACCCATCTACTAAGCCTATAAATCTGCAGCTCTGCAGAACTCACCTTGCTGGACAACTGGGCTTATTGGTGGGTTG
The DNA here is from genome assembly GCA_900303285.1 of Rhinella marina. Classification (NCBI taxonomy): domain Eukaryota; kingdom Metazoa; phylum Chordata; class Amphibia; order Anura; family Bufonidae; genus Rhinella; species Rhinella marina. Next base: position 19,335 of record ONZH01029778.1, read on the forward strand.
CTGCACACAGGTGTAGTGACAGACGTAAAGCCATGTGGGAGCAAATCATTGTGGTTAATGACCCTACCAGTAATGTAGAGGTGGTATCTGCTGTGGAGTCTATGTGGTGAAGAAGAGGGCCCTGAAGCCAACATTGCTTGGGCATTAGAAGTGGGGAGAAAGTGTTGTTTTGAGACGCATGTGCTGCCTGTAAATTGCCCAGTGGGCTTGTGCATCAGTGACTGTACGTATGATATCTGCCCCCTAAGGAGTATAGTAAAGAACAGAACAAAATGTTGCTACTAAACTGTCCCAACATTTCAAACACACCTGTGAGATTCTTAGATATAAAGTGAAACAGTCTATACCAGTTTACAGTCTTATATTCTCTTATCTGGGGCTTTCTCTGTAATATCTATTTTTGGAACATAGTGCCATCTAGTGGTCACAAATGAGATAGCACTTTTATATCATACAGTATATTCAGCCGATTACATGGAGCATTAACCCCTTAATAGCCTAAGGACGTGATCCATGACTATAATTAAACAGACTCTGTTTAATTGCTTACAATATGGTCTACTTTAGTTATGTGATTTACACCATTCTCCTGGAGAATTTTACCTACAATTACCTAATGCTATAATCAGCATCTTCATCTATAGAGGGTCACAGCACTCTATCCCTAAAGTGGCTATGGTGGGTGCACATCCGGTTCTGGTTCTAACTCCACTTAGGGCCAATATCTTCAATATACTCAACTGAGAGATAGCACTCCACTTTATGCGGTGAAATAAGTGAGTTTTTTATTTTCAGCCGAACATGTTCATGTACAATTTACAGGCAACGTTTAGGGGCATAAAGGTTGCCCTTCTTCAGGCTGGCGTAACATATGTTGAAAAAGTGAAAAACATAAAGTAAATATACAATGAGACCTAAATAAACACTACTACCTGAGTCATACAATGAAAAACCAATGCAAAAATGAAATGAAAAGCATTTCACATTGTACATGCTGTAAAGATATTTCACACATGCAAGCAACAGAAGGCAAGTTATGAATCAAGGAGAAATATATAGCAGAACAGAGTATGCGTGTTGTAGAGTATAGGCAGTATACAGCAAGACAATATCAAGTATAAAGTAAAGGATAGTACGTGATATTAGCAGGTAGGCATGTGCTGTATATATGATGTCACGTATATGAGGTATCTAAGCACCACTTGAAGGTCAGGTGGTAGTTGAATATATAGGCGGTAGTATTACAATAGCTCAGGTAGAAAGCCACAATATATGAGAACACTGTGAACGTAGTGGCAGTGTTAGTAATTAGAGATGAGCGAAAGTGCTCGCAACGAGCACTGTACCGCTCGGCTCCCCTGTGCTCGCATGGGCGCAGGCAGCCGCTTCCGTCCTCCTCACCCGACGGAAGCGGCTGCCTGCGCTCATGCGAGCGCAGGGGAGCCGAGCGGTACAGTGCTCGTTACGAGCACATTCGCTCATCTCTATTAGTAATATAATATAACAAGGAATAAATGTACCCTAAGTAATAGGCAGTACCAAGGAACGAGTGAGGAAGCGTGATACAAAGCCATGATGTATGGCATAAAGAGAAGCACAATATCAATATTGTAGATGACCTGTCGCTATGAATAAACTGGAGAATGCAATAGCACTTACCCAGAGGATCGTGCAGCTGACCATGCCGGCTGTGGAATAGAGCAGCAAGTCAGTGGTGTGTATATATATATATATATGCCGTGATATAACACCGCGATCTGAGAGCCAGCGTCACTTCCTGTGCGCACCGACTCTCAGACATGTAGCCCAGGCGCAGCGGATCTAACGTAGGCGGGCTTGGAATGTGGACCAGTGCGCGCATGCGCACTGAGCATCTGAGGCGAGTCCGCCATCTTAGAGAAGGGCAAGAGTTCCCTACAGGCTATTAGAGAAAGAGGGGATAATGTAGATAGTGTGTTGACATACTGTATATTTAAGCCATTCTACCTGAGCTGTTGTAATACTACCGCCTATATATTCAACTACCACCTGACCTTCAAGTGGTGCTTAGATACCTCATATACGTGACATCATATATAGAGCACATGCCTACCTGCTAATATCACGTACTATCCTTTACTTTATACTTGATATTGTCTTGCTGTATACTGCCTATACTCTGCAACACGCATACTCTGTTCTGCTATATATTTCTCCTTGATTCATAACTTGCTTTCTGTTGCTTGCATGTGTGAAATATCTTTACAGCATGTACAATGTGAAATGCTTTTCATTTCATTTTTGCATTGGATTTTCATTGTATGACTCAGGTAGTAGTGTTAATTTAGGTCTCATTGTATATTTACTTTATGTTTTTCACTTTTTCCACATATGTTACGCCAGCCTGAAGAAGGGCAACCTTTATGCCCGAAACGTTGCCTGTAAATTGTACATGAATATGTTCGGCTGAAAATAAAAAAACTCACTTATTTCACCGCATAAAGTGGAGTGCTGTCTCTCAATTGAGTATAATCAGCATCTTCCACATAATCCTGTTTTTATGGTCAAAATTTGAAAACACTAGGGCTCAGTTCCTGGTCCCAGCAGACATCAGCCTTCTCTTTCACTTTCTCAAGGTGATTTGGAGATATTTAAAAATGAAAAAGTCACAGTCAGTCACATCACCGATATGCCTCCTTCTACTCCTAAAGAAGGGATTGGTCATGCTAACACTCACCATGCAGATAAGGACAGTGATAATGAAGACTCTGTACTGAACTATGATCTCCTAATCTCATGCACCTTTATTTCACAAGTTCTCTCAAAAGCTTTACGCCTAAGACTTGCTGATCTTGCGAAAATTAAAACAGGAGCAAAACAATTCGGAGACCAAATTGAAACTTTAGAGTTGACCCAATTAGACATTGTCTGATTCTCTGATGCACTGACTATGTACCAATCGTATATTAACATGGCCGGCCTTAGCTATGTGCGACCTGTGCAGTCGCACAGGGCACCGGCCGCCAGACTATTGAGGGGGCGCCATCAGGAATAGGATCAGCTGCTGCCGTGCTGCGCCCCTGCGCCGTGGTGTCCAGCGCTGCTATCTGCTGTATGCGCATGGGCGCGCGCATACAGCTCTTCCTGTAGCAGCGTGACCTCCGGCAAAGGCGCTGATGACGTCATTCATGGCGACTATGAGCGGAGATGTTGGCCCAGACGCTCTGCATGGGAGTGTAGGTAAGCATTTGTAGTATTTGTTTTGTTTCCTTTGTTTTTTTAATTCTGGCACTAATGGGAATGAATGGGGGGTGGGGAGTCTGTTACTGGCACTAATGGGAATGAATGGAGGGGGGGGGGGTTGTTACTGACACTAATAAGAATGAATATGGGGGGGATGTTACTGGCCTAATGGGAATGAATGGTGGGGGGGATGTAACTGGCACTAATGGGAATGAATGAAGGGGGGGATGTTACTGGCCTAATGGGGATGAATGGGGGGAGGGATGTTACTGGCCTAATGGGGATGAATGGGGGGAGGGATGTTACTGGCCTAATGGGAATGAATGGAGGGGGGGTGTTACTGGCACTAATGGGAATTACATACTTGCCTACCAGTGTGTGTGTGTGT
>ONZH01029779.1:0-28699 GCA_900303285.1 Rhinella marina
GCCTCTGCCTCCTGCAGTAATTGAATGCCCATGCCCACGCCCTCGTCCTCGTCCTCGACCCTTAGCCCTGGGGTTCAACATTTTCTGTATATAAGTGTATTCTATAAAAAAAAATAATAAATGGGCCTGGTGTACTGAAACCCACAAACTTGTTCAGTCTGGTTTAATTTTGTGACGTACAGAAAGTGTCACCTGGACAGAATATACGGTTTTGAGTGAGTGTGCTGAACTGTGACACACAGAAAGGTTACACGCAGCTGTGTGAAATGGATTTGTATCACTCAGCTAAAACAATTAAAAAAATTATTTTTTTTCTATTTTTTTTTTTCTATTTTTTTCTTTTAGTTTTGTTTTTTTGGGAAGGTGACGTGCAGAAACTATCGTACAGCTGACTGACACACTAATGACGGTGGCTATTTAGACTGCGACCCAGACAAATGTCGCACAGAGATTTTTAGGATCAAGCTATATATACGTGACAGGTAGCAAGTGACTTGGTTGTATTTTGTGACGTATAGAAAGTGTCACCTGGACAGTATATACGGTTTGGAGTGAGTATGCTGAACTGTGTCACACAGAACGGTTACACGCAGCTGTGTGAAATGGATTTGTATCACTCAGCTAAAACAACAAAAAAATTATTTTTTTTTCTATATTTTTTTCTTTTATTTGGATTTGTATCACTGAGATATAACATAAAAAAGGGGGTTATACATGGCGATAGCTGCACTACTAGTGCCAGCCAGCCAAGTGACAAAAAAAAAAAAAAATGTCTTCTAGCCCTTAGAAGGGCTGTTGGGTTCTTTGTGGGTGATCCCTGCCTAACAGACAACTAAATGCAGGCCCTAACACTGTCCCTGAAAGGCAGCAGCTCTATCCCTAACGACATCCAGACGGCATCTGAGCCGAGCACCACGGCCAGTCGGTAGTATATTCCAGGGTCACCTGATCAGGCCAGCCAACCCTTGCTAGCGACATGTAAGGGCCCCACGTGATGCTGGGTGGTACGCAGAGTCTCCTGGCTTGTGATTGGCTGTGTTTTTAGGCGCCACGATGCACGATGCAGAAGTTGCCATTTCCTCGAGCTTGGCGAGATACTCGTCCGAGCAGCGAGCACTTACGAGTACCCTAATGCTCGAACGAGCACCAAGCTCGGACGAGCATGCTCGCTCATCTCTATTAAGAATACATATGATTTCCCAATACAGATATTTAGTCGAAGAAACTGTCAAGAGTAAACTTTGAAAACAGTAATAGTTGGATAGACCTGATTATAAAGATGTGGTGTGTGGCCATTCATTAGGAATATCTATGTAGAAGCAACTACTCTTCAATAAAAAGATACTGGCCATCATGCTTTCAATAGAGTGTTTACATATTATTTAAGCTAAACTTGTCAAGTTTTTAACTAAGACAATTGACATGTAAGCACTTTATTGGATTACACAGATGAATCAACCATGTAGATTATGGGGTAACTCTTTTAAATGAAATCAATTCCAAAACAAGTAAACCACACTGTATTAGTGTCCACCAATACACTTTTTTTAAGGCAATTACTGAAGGGCCTTAGTAACCACTAAGACTCCTTTTTAAGGCGGCCCAATCTAAATACTGCAGGGGTCTCCCATGTAGAAGACAGCGGGGCCTTGGCTCTCATACGCTGTAACGGCCTGAACCAGCAGAAGTGCAAATCTGGGTTGTTTAACCCCATAGATTGGTTCAATAGTGACTACTGCATCTAAGAGATCACAAACGGAGAGGACTCCCTCTGTCTCCTATCGTTAGCCAACAAATTAAATCGCTGCCTGTGCATGGCAGCCTTGGAGCAAATGAAGGCCTCAGGCATGCTCGCAGTGATTCCCATCAGGCTGTGCCTCTCTGTCACATGCTGATGGTGACTGTCAGTATAGCATTGACAGTATAATTCATTGTTTTACAAAAGCAATACAATGCATTATAGATACAATCAAAATATTACCTTTTGCAGTCTCCTTGTGGGACTAGTAAATGGTTAAAAATAAAAAATAAAAAACGTTTTATCAAACAAAAAATCTCCAAGTAAAAAAAAAAAACATTTTCCTCGTTTGAGTATTAGGGTACTCGTAAGTGCTCGCTTCTAGGACGAGTATCTCGCCCATGCTCGAGGAAATGGCATCTTCCGCATTTTTAATTTTTGGCGCCTATAAACTCAGCTAATCACAAGCCAGGAGACTCTGCGGTACACCCAGCATCACGTGGGGCCCTTACATGTCGATAGCAGGGGTTGGCTGGCTTGATCAGGTGACCCTGGAATATACTAGTGACTGCCCGCGGTGCTCGGCTCAGATGCTGTCTGGATGTCTTTAGGGACAGATCGGCTGCGTTTCAGGGAGAGTGTTAGGGCCTGGATTTAGTTCTCTGTTAGGCAGGAGTGATACCAAAAGAACCCAACAGCCCTTCTAAGGGCTACAAGACATTTTTTTTTGTCTCCTGGCTGGGCTGTCCACTCACCACAAACCACAATCCGTATTTTCTGTCCAGGTGACCCATACTGTACGTCACGTAATCAAATACGGTCTTTTGCTTTCACTGATACAGCTACATTAGAAAAATCTCTGTGCGACATTTGTCTGGGTTGCAGTCAAAATAGCCACAGTAAGCAGGGGCTGAGTTTGATCCCTGATATTTTCTGCACGTCACTTTAAAAAAATATATATATATATATATATATATTATAAAAAAAAATTAAAAAATAGTTTTTTTTGTTGTTTTCTCTCAGTGATACAAATCCATTTCATACAGCTGTGTGGAACCATTCTGTGTGTCACAGTTCAGCTGTCCAGTCACCACAAACCACAATCTGTATTTTCTGTCCAGGTGACACATTCTGTACGTCATGTAATTAAAAAAGGTCTTTTGCTCTCACTGATACATCTACATTACAAAAATCTCTGTGTGACATTTATCTGGGTTGCAATTAAGCAGACCAAGTCTGCCTAATCTAATAGTTTCAATGTAATTGCTCCATACTGCACGGTACATAATAACATACGTAATTTAGCTCTAACTTATCCACCTATATACAAAGCACAATCTTTATTTTCTGTCCAGGTGACACATTCTGTACGTCACGTAATTAAAAAAGGTCTTTTGCTCTCACTGACTCAGCTACATTACAAAAATCTCTGTGCGACATTTGTCTGGGTTGCACTTAAGCAGACCAAGTCTGCCTAATCTAATAGTTTCCGTGTAATTGCTCCATACTGCACGGTACGTAATAACATACGTAATTTTGCTCTAACTTATCCACCTATATACAAAGCACAATCCGTATTTTCTGTCCAGGTGACACATTCTGTACGTCACTTAATTAAAAAAAGGTCTTTTGCTCTCACTGACACAGCTACATTACAAAAATCTCTGTGCGACATTTGTCTGGGTTGCAACTAAGCAGACCAAGTCTGCCTAATCTAATAGTTTCAGTGTAATTGCTCCATACTGCACGGTACGTAATAACATACGTAATTTTGCTCTAACTTATCCACCTATATACAAAGCACAATCCATATTTTCTGTCCAAGTGACACATTCTGTACGTCACTTAATTAACAAAGGTCTTTTGCTCTCACTGATACAGCTACATTACAAAAATCTCTGTGCGACATTTGTCTGGGTTGCACTTAAGCAGACCAAGTCTGCCTAATCTAATAGTTTCCGTGTAATTGCTCCATACTGCACGGTACGTAATAACATACATAATTTAGCTCTAACTTATCCACCTTTATACAAAGCACAATCCGTATTTTCTGTCCAGGTGACACATTCTGTACGTCACGTAATTAAAAAAGGTCTTTTGCTCTCACTGACACAGCTACATTACAAAAATCTCTGTGCGACATTTGTCTGGGTTCCAATTAAGCAGACCAAGTCTGCCTAATCTAATAGTTTCTGTGTAATTGCTCCATACTGCACGGTACGTAATAACATACGTAATTTTGCTCTAACTTATCCACCTATATATTTTCTTGTTCAGATTGAACAAGTTTGTGGGTTTCAGTACAGCAGGCCCAATTTTTTTTTTGTACATATAATACACTTATATACAGAAAATGTTGAACCCCAGGGCTAAGGGTCGAGGACGAGGGCGTGGGCATTCAATTACTGCAGGGGGCAGAGGCCGTGGTCCTGGGCAGGGTGAGACAGTACCTGCTGATGAGGGAGCAGGGGAACGCCGCAGAGCTACACTCCCTAGCTTCATGTCTCATCTTACAGGGACATGTGGTAGAGGACTGTTGAAAACACAACAGTGCGAACAGGTGATGTAGTGGATTGCGGACAATGCTTCAAGTAATTTGTCCACCAGTCAGTCTTCCATGCAGTCCACCCACATTACCCAAGGGAGCACTCCTCTTGCTCCTCCACCTCAACCTCCTTCCCCCCAGTCTGCCCCCTCCCAGGAAAATTTGGAATGTGATCCGGCATACTCTGAGGAAATGTTTTCAGGACCCTTCCCAGAGTCACAAACCACTTCACAGGTTGCTGCTGACCTTGTTCCCGATGCCCAAGTTTTCCAACTGTCGTAGTCTGTGGGTGATGATGATGACATTGTTGACTTAGTTGAAGAAGTGTGTAAAGAGGTGTCAGACTATGAGGAGACACGGTTGTCAGACAGTGGTGAAGTTGTTGTCAAGGCAGAAAGTCCGACGGGGGAGCAGACTGAGGAATCGGAGGATGACGAGGTGAATGACCCAAGCTGGGTTCCTAAGCCGAGTGAAGACAGTGCTTCTGAGGCGGAGGCGAGTGCTGCACCAGAACAGGTTGTAAGAGGCAGTGGTGCGGCCAGAGGGAGAAGCAGGGCCAGAGCTGGTGCATCAGCAGCAACTGTTTCACGTAGTGAAGCTCACGTGGCGAAGCCTAGATGTTCGCAAGTCTGGAGGTTCTTTAAAGAAAGTGAGGATGACCGACGGACTGTGGTGTGCAACCTGTGCCACACCAGGATCAGCAAGGGTGCCACCACTACTAGCCTAACCACCACCAGCATGCGCAGGCATATGAGTGCTAAACACCCCACTCAGTGGAACCAAGGCCGTTCACCTCCTGCGGGTCCCACCACTGCTCCTTCACCTGTGTCACTCGCTGCCTCTGCTAGTGAACCCCCTGCCCAGGACCCCGGCACGAGGGCCTCCCGCCGGAAAACCACACCTTCGCCTCCGCGATCCTCCACCAATGTGTCCCAGCGCAGCGTTCAGCTGTCTTTACAGCAGACGCTGGAGCGCAAGAGGAAATACAGTTCCACCCACCCACATGCCCAAGCCCTCAACGTCCACATCTCCAAATTGCTGAGCCTGGAGATGCTGCCCTATAGGCTGGTAGAGACCGAGGCCTTTCGCAATCTCATGGCGGTGGCTGCCCCTCGGTATTCCATCCCCAGCTGCCACTATTTTTCCCGATGTGCCGTCCCAGCCCTACACCAGCACGTGTCAGAGAACATCATCCGTTCCCTGACCAACGCTGTCTCTGAGAAGGTCCACCTAACCACGGACACATGGACAAGTACTGCCAGGCAGGGACACTATATCTCACTGACGGCACATTGGGTTAACTTGGTGGAGGCTGGAACCGATTCTGACCCTGGGGCCGCTCATGTACTGCCCACACCGAGGATTGCGGGGCCTACCTCGGTCACGGTCTCTCAGACGTACTATGCCTCCTCCTCCTCCGACCCCTCCTCCTCCTCCTCCACCGAATTACCATCCGTGGGCACGGCGCCTTCAGTCGGAAGCTCTAGGCGCAGCAGCAGTGCCGTGGGTAAGTGCCAGCAGGCTGGTAGAGAACGAGGCCTTTCACAATCTCGTGGCGGTGGCTGCCCCTCGGTATTCGGTCCCCAGCCGCCACTATTTTTCCCAATGTGCCGTCCCATCCCTACACCAGCACGTGTCACAGAACATCATCCGTGCCCTGACCAATGCTGTTTCTGAGAAGGTCCACCTAACCACGGACACGTGGACAAGTGCTGCCAGGCAGGGACACTATATATCACTGACGGCACATTGGGTTAACTTGGTGGAGGCTGGGACCGAGTCTGACCCTGGGGCCGCTCATGTACTGCCCACACCGAGGATTGCGGGGTCTACCTCGGTCACGGTCTCTCAGATGTACTATGCCTCCTCCTCCGACCCCTCCTCCTCCTCCACCTCCTCCTCCAAATTACCATCCGTGGGCACGGCGCCTTCATGCGGTAGCTCTAGGCGCAGCAGCAGTGCGGTGGGTAAGTGCCAGTAGGTGATGCTCAAACTGCTGAGCTTAGGTGACAAAAGGCACACCGCCCAAGAGCTGTTACAGGGCATCACGGCGCAGACCGATCTGTGGCTGGCACCGCTGATCCTCAAGCCAGGCATGGTTGTGTGTGACAACGGGCGTAACCTGGTGGCGGCTCTGCAACTCGGCAGACTGACACATGTGCCATGCCTGGCCCATGTGTTCAATCTCATAGTTCAGCGGTTCCTCAAGACATACTCCAATCTGTCTGATTTGCTCACCAAGGTGCGCCGCATCTGTGCACATTTCCGCAAATCGACCACAGATGCTGCCACTCTCGGGGCAGCGCAGCACCACCTACAACTGCCCGCTCACCGACTGTTGTGCGACGTGCCCACAAGATGGAATTCGACATTAAACATGTTATCCAGAGTTTACCAGCAGCGCAGAGCGATTGTAGACTGCCAGATGTCAACTTCCACCAGAACTGGTAGTCAGGTCACTCAGATTCCTCAAGTCTACAATGAGGAGTGGACGTGGATGTCTGATATCTGCCAGGTGTTGAGCAACTTTGAGGAGTCAACACAGATGGTCAGCGGTGATGCCGCCATTATCAGCCTCACAATCCCGCTGCTTTGCCTGTTGAAAAACTCACTGCTCAGCTTGAAGTCGGATGCTTTGCGCTTGTCACAAGAGACTGTGGAGGAAGATACGTCGCTTGATAGCCAGAGCACCCTCCGGTCTGTTTCTCAGCACGTATCGGAGGAGGGGGATGAGGATGAGGTGGAAGAGGAGGAGAATGTCGGTGAGACAGAAGAGGGTACCAGTGCTCAGTCCTTCTTAACTCTTGAGCGTGTATGGGCTGAAGAGGAGGACTTGGAGGAGGAGGAAATGGAGAGTCAGGCCAGTGAGGAGAGGGAATTATTGCGTGTTGGGACTCTGGCGCACATGGCAGACTTCATGTTAGGCTGCCTATCCCTTGACCCTTGTGTTAGAAGCATTTTTTCAAACACCGATTACTGGGTGTTCACTCTCCTGGACCCACGGTACAAGCAGAACCTTTCCACTCTCATCCCTGTAGAGGAAATGAGTATGAGAGGTAATCAATATCAACAGGCCCTGGTGCACAAGCTGAAACAATCCTTCCCATCTGACGCCACTAGCGGCAGAGGGCGTGGTTCTGTGGGCCAAGTAGCGGGGGAGAGGAGGCGAGCAGGCAGCTTGTCCAGCATTGGCAGGGGAACGAGCTCCAAGGCCTTTGCCAGTTTTATGTCACCCCAGCAAGACACTGTCACCTGTCCCCAGTCTAGGCAGAGTAGGGGGAGCTGTACAGAAAGATGTTGAGGGAGTACCTAGCTGACCATACCAATGTCCGGACCGATCACTCTGCTCCATACAACTACTGGGTTTCAAAGCTGGACATGTGGCCTGAACTGTTGCTGTACGCCTTGGAGGTGCTGGCCTGCCCTGCCGCTAGCGTGTTGTCAGAGCGGGTATTCAGTGCAGCTGGTGGCGTCATCACCGATAAGCATACACGCCTGTCAACTGACAGCGCTGACAGGCTGACGCTTATTAAAATGAACAAAGCCTGGATTCCACCGGAATTCAAATCTCCTCCAGGGGAAAGCACCTAAAGATTAACATTAGTTATGTATCCGATTCCTCTTCTCTACTCCTCCTACTCCTCCTCCTCCTTGTCGTCTTTGCCTAACGCTGACCCAAAAATCGCAATTTTTTAGAGGTCCAACTGGCACTCTTTTACCACAATTTTTCTGGAGGTCCACCTACAGGCCCTCTCTCTAAACAATTTTTCCAGAGGGCCTCCTACAGGCCCTCTCTCCAAACAATTTTTCCGGAGGTCCACCTACAGGCCCTCTCTCTAAACAATTTTTCCAGAGGTCCACCTACAGGCCTTCTCTCCAAACAATTTTTCTGGAGGTCCACCTACAGGCCCTCTCTCTAAACAATTTTTCTTTGCACCTAGTTGGGTGCTTCCCTAACATGTGATGGGCATGTGCCTTGCCTTTCTTGGTCTGGGTGAGCACAATTGCCATGAGGGTAACCACCAGGCTGTTGCAGGAGCATTTGGGGTAATGGTGGGATTAGGCAGCCTCAGAGGCATCCATGCATGCTGCCCCTGCTGTTTCCTGTCCATTTCCGTGGTGTTTCCATCATTTTCTGAGGTTTCCAGGTTTTCACTCAGCCTTCCCTAGGCAGAGCCTTGGTCCCCTGCAAAAATGCTCGAGTCTCCCATTGACTTCAATGGGGTTCGTTACTCGAAACGAGCACCTGAGCATCAGGAAAAGTTTGTCTCGAATAACGAGCACCCGAGCATTTTAATGCTCACTCATCTATACTTTTCAATGAAAAAAATGCAAAAAAAAATCCCCTTCATATATTTGGCATTGCTGCGTCCCCGACAACCTGCACTATTCAATTACTATGTAATTTTTCCCATACAGTGAATGCCGTAAAAAGAAAGGCAAGAATTGCTGTTTCTTGCTTATTTGCCAACATAAGAAAACTAAATTAAAAGCAATCAAAAAGTGTTATTAGCCCATAATGAAACTAATAAAAAGTACAAGTTGTCCCGCAAATATCAATCCCTCACACAGCTCCGTAGAGTAAAAAATAAAAGAATGCACGGTTGCAAAAAAAATACATTTTTTTTTAAAAAAGGGGTTTCATTGTGCAAAAATAGCAAAAGATACTGTTCCATTTGGAATGAAAGCTAATTTGTATACCTAGAGGAGGCTTGTCTAGCCTATAAAACTCTTCATGTAAGTCTCTTTTTCCTTGATTCAGGTAGAAACAATTCGTACTCAACTCAACTTCCTTTGCAAGTGCGGATGAAACTTAATGAAATGAGATGATCCTTAGATTAGGCATAAACAGTGTTTGATGATGAAAGTAGGTTCTACCTTGTACTAATGATAGTCCATAAGAGTTTGCAGGAGGGCTGGAGAGTGCCTACTGCAATCATATATACGGTGTGGAGACACACGGGACCAACACCAGTTGTCATGGTGTGGGGCTCCATTAGCTACCATGCCCATTCATGTCTGGTACTTGTGGAGTAAACATTGACCAGCCGTCAGTATATTTAGGAGATCTTGGAACCAGTCTTACTGCCTTTTTTGACTCGAATGCGGTAATGCCCATGATACGTATTTTTATATTGGTTATGTATTTTTATTTTGATTTTGGGTAAAGGGGGAGGTTAGAACTTTTAGATTTTTTATTTTTAAAAACTTTTTCACTTTTTTTTTTACCTTTTTTTAAGCCCCCTTGGGTGACTGTAACTGGTGATCATTAGATCACCCGTCATGTTCTGTTCTGGCTAATAGCCATCATTCAACACTTCATTTACAATATAACAATACAGTATGAGAACGGAACAGAATGCATTTTGGAGCCCTCCGTTCTGTTCAGTTACGTTTTGTCCCCATTGACAATGAATGGGGACAAAATGGAAGCGTTTTTTTTTTTTTTTTCCCGATATTGAGACCCTATGACGGATCTCAATATCGGAAAATATTAATGCTAGTGTGAAAGTAGCCTTAGTGAATTTTTCACATGATACATTGTAAAAAAATCAATAATTAATATAAAAACAAAAATTACTTTTGAACTATAACACCATGATATACATTGAATATAAGGTATGCATTGAAAATTTTGCTAGAAACTTGAGTGAAACTGAATTTGTTGCTGATGCAGCCCTTGAAACCATGTGTGTACTTACTGTCAATATTCATCTTGCCCGTAATTCACATTTTAATATCAAACCTCCAAAAATGCTATTTACTTGTATGATATTCTTCCCGCTGGTATTAAATTGTGTGACCTTCTGGTGTTTTGGGTCCTGAAAAGTAGTTTGTAAGTAATTGGCTGGCACAGTTTGTATATAGGAATAAGCCTGCTCAGCAAAGATTACATTGGATTTAGTTCAGCAGCATGAAGCAATGAAGACTGGTGTGGATGTCAGTCTCCAAATATGCCAATAGCTTTTAAAGAGATATGGAAATGTTTAGCAAAGCTGTTTGTTTGATCCCTTTTGGTACACTTTGTAATGTAAAGCAAATTAATACAGTATATATAAACTCCTATATTATTTATATGTGCAATGCTATTATATGTGCAATATGTGTATATTTATATGTGCAATGCTATATTATTGTAATGCTATATACAAATACACACAAAAACGTAGTACCTGAATGAAAACTAAACAATGTAAATGAACAATATTCTATAATATTTAACCTGTTGCCCTCCAGAACGAGTATGCTCATCATGAGCCGCAGGCAGTTGCCACATCTAAAGGGCTCATGCACACGACCGGTGCCGACCTGTGCCCATATTGTGGCCCACATATGCCGGGTCCGCAATGCACGGGCACCAGCCATGTGCAGCCTACATTACGGATCAAGGACCCATTCACTTCAATGGGTCCGCAATCCAGGAGATGCAGAGTGGAGGCACGGATCGAAACACCACGGAAGCACTATGGTGTGCTTCCGTGGAGTTTCTGGCCATGCCTCCGCACCACAAAAAAGTAGCGCATGCACTACTTTTTTGCGGTGCGGACCATCAGATGCAGATCGCGGACCCCATTCAAATGAAAGGGTCCGCGATCCGAATCCGGCGGCCCCACTGTCAGTGCCCGTGCGATGTGGACCGTAAATTACGGTCCACAGCACGGGCACTGACTGCACACGTTCGTATGCATGAGCCCAAACAAGCATATCTTAACACTGCTACTGTGCCCATGTGATCAGGAGTAAAGCAAAGGGTTGTAATACAAGCAACAGCCTAGCTCTAATGGTGAAAATCATTAGACATGTTATCACTAATTTATGGACATGGGCATGTCCCTCTCGGACATATATGACTGGTTTATGCCTGAGATGTACGGGTAATTCATAATTCCTTATTAATTCCTGACTCCGGGCTGTCTAGAAACCTCAGTGATCTGGCTAACCAGCAGACAGCCCCCTGCTGAGGGGCTCTTCCTGGAGGAGGACTTTGACTCCACGCTGGCTGGGTGAGGTGTGAATTGTACACATGTGACCTGCTTTGAAGGCAGGACCCCTGCGGTGTTTACTCCATCTGCTAGTTGACAGCAGATGGTTATGATTAAATCATGGCTAACATGGATCATAATTCCACATTCCTCACAGGGGCTCCACAAAATTTGCCCATATAGCTCCCTGAAATTCCTGATTGTAGCCCTGGGAAACATACCGCCTGATCAGCCAGGGTCAGTCATACCTGGACTGTGCACTTTCTCCTGCAAATACCCTGAGTCCTAGCCCCAGCAGGGACTGGCCCAGTTTGCCATCAGTGTATTGCTTTTTCCAGTATGCACTGTTCTGTCAGAGATGCAGGTGGTGTTGTCACAGCAAAGTGACAAGTGTGGAAACCTATATATTTGTGAAAATGATTAAGACATGGATCCATGAGAATAGTCACACACCTCCAGTAGAGATGAGCGAATCATCCAAAATTTGCTTTGGTGAATAATCGACGAATTTCTGACAAGATTCGTTCTTAATATGAATTTATTTGGTTGAATTTGCTTTAAAAAATAATCATTGTTTTGCGAACATTCCTACACAAATTACGAACATACAGTCAGCGTTGTTAAAAGTACGTAATATGTAAGCATTAGCGTACAAATAACATACGAATCCTTAGTGTACTATTGACTCGCGATTGCATCATACACACGAACACACGAGACGAGGCTAGGCCGCGGCGTACAGTCTTTAGAGACAGCCCATATGATATAGAAAAGTAAGGTGCTAGCCATCCGGCTAAGTGCATAATTTGCTAAAAAAAAACACTGTACAAAAAGTGCATTAATAGGACATATTGCAGTACCTGAAAAAGAATACACACAATGGGCTAAAGTGCTTGAACGTTGCTGAACCTGTAAAAACATTATTGCTAAAATACAGCAAAGACATAATATGCAAACATTTTAGTGCAATTTAACATTTGCAAGAATAAAAAGCTCAGATATATGTTTGAGTCTCTCCTCGAGTCGTGGCTGCTTGGCATGATAAAACACCGGAAAACAGTCCAAAATTCAATTGTAATTCACGTGAGGTAATTTTGTAATCCAAACAGGTAACGTGTAATCCACATGGATGAGATAATATAAAATAGCAGCAAATAGAGAACCCTCTTTGCAAAGGGGGCTCCTAAATAACCTGAGAAGGGGGAAAAAGGAAAATAGGTGCACTTAGGCGCAACTGGGAATTTTCTGCAGAAAGGGGGGGAGTCCTGACAAGCCATGTCCATCTGGGTGAGAGTCAAACAGGGGGCAATACAAACTAAACAAAACAAGTGCCAACTAGTTCTCACTCGTCAGGTGCAGTCCATGTTGTGGCTTCCATAGGTCCTCCTGAGGTGTCCTTTAAATCACTCAAGTAGAAGAGTTCCTCAGATGAGGGACTTGAAGTCCTCCTCGCTTGAACTACTACTGAATGAGATCAGAGGACTCTCCTGCCTTCTGTAGGCCAAGCTGGCTGCCATGGTGGAGCTCCACTGCCCTCTTCTTCCAGAAGTCAGACTTGACCGGGTCCAGTTGGTGGTCACGCTGGTGAGCGCTACAGCCACTTGCGCCTTTATTTTTCCGGATTCTTTTGCCGGGACAGCAGGGGTAAGGACTTCTGGCTGCAGTGGTTGAGGCAAGGTTGCACCCAGGGAAGAAGCCCTATCTCCCCTGGCTGCTGCTTGCTTCATTTTCCAGGGTAGTTGGTACTGGTGGATCACCGTGGACTGGAACGTAAACTATGAAGATGTACTGTGATGGTGGTGGCACTGGCAGTCCAGGGATTAGAGTCTCCGGCTGTGGCTTCTCCCTGAAACGGAGGGTTCCATCTGGTGACTCTTGAAGGCAGCGCACCCGTACTTCGCCTGGCGGTTCCTCCAGCCAAACTTCTGGTGGTGATGTAGGGACCAGGGGCTTAGGTAATATGGTAACCCTGGTAGCAAAGGGGCCTTTCAGGGATGCCATGGGGGTGTATTCCACCTGATCCCCCATGTACAGGCTGTGATGGGGTTGGGGTAGGTACGGCCATTTCACTGACTTGCGGTCTACGAAGTACTCCTTGCTGTCCTTGACATGATCCCCCATGTACAGGCTGTGATGGGGTTGGGGTAGGTACGGCCATTTCACTGACTTGCGCTCTACGAAATACTCCTTGCTGTCCTCATCATCCACCAAGAAACTAGAGCCTCACTCCACAGAAAACCACATGATGGTTCCTTTTCGCCACTCCAGTGTAGGGTCTCCTGGCCTTGGATGGTCCAGTACTTGGATGACCCAGTCCTCCACTACATTCTTGTAGTCCCATAGGGTCTGGGCGTGGGCCGTCACCGATGCTGGCACAATCGGGTTCTGCGGAATGGAAGGTGTTGTTCTCCTCCTGGGTGGCGAAGTGGACGCTCAAGCCGCCTCCACCGCACCAGCCGCCTCACGAGCCGCAACAGCCGCAACAGCCGGCAAGGCAAATATGGAATCAGGAGCCGTTGAGACTTTCTTGCACAGTAGTGCCGCTCTAATCTCTGGATCGGGCGGTCACAGTTCTTTCGCCAACCTGTTTTGCTGTGGTCTGACTCTGTATCTTGTTCACCGCTGGCCTGAACTGGAGAGGATGGTGGAGTAATGAGGAAGGAGTCTTCACTCCCTATACATGCAAATAGTTAGTTTCCGGTGGGCCGGGCTGGTTTTTCCTGCTTCTGAGGGGGGCGTATCTTCACTTTCCCGCTCTTGAGGGGGCGTATCATCATTTTCCCGCTTTGGGGGGCCGGGAGCAAGAAGAATGCATACGCAGAGTACGTAGCATTAGCGTTCAAAATTTTAAGAACATTTACGAATAATACGAAGCAAATCTGAAAAAATCTGGATTCGCTTCGGAGCAGAAAAAATGGAGGATTCGATACGAATCTACGAAGCAGCGAATAGATTCACTCATCTCTAACCTCCAGCTGATGCCAATGAATAAATCTAAATCTGTTATTGCTGACCGTGGGAATTGGCTATTTATCACCAGTCCAATGATACTATACCACTGTTGCTGTCTGCTTGCCCATCATGAACCAACTGTGCAAAAATAAAAATGTTAAAGTGTCACCAAAAATTTTATCTGCCAGTTAAAACCAGATAGTAACACATACCATTTTTCTCATTTGTTTGTATTTTATGATTGTAGATTCCTTAATTCTATTTTATTCTATATCCTGAACATGATTATGAGGACAGCTATCTTGCCTAACAGCATTTAGAAAGCATTAAAAAAAATGCTTTACAGCAGCCACAAGGGCCACACAATGGTCAGGGGGGAACCACATTGACTTCTACGGGAGAATTTTCTAGGCATGATGTGTGACCTGTGCAGAGGTCATTGTACAAGGAAAGAGTACAGTAGATAAGCTTTGACAATCACTTATTGTGATAGTGGATCCTGTTTTATCTATACACAGAAGTGATATTATTACAGGCAGGATTAGAATGGGTTAATTGCAGTAAAGTAATCTGTACAAACCAAGAGGTGGCGATAATTATTAGACATAGTGGCCTGTGCAAAAACTGCAGGATTTTTAGTTTGAATATAAAAAGTGACGTGGAACATTAAAAATAACCTCATCAAAAATTCTTTAAAAATACTCCATAAATAACTCCAATTATGTAATGCACAAAACTACTTCTAACACTTTATAATTCATGGCCTAGTACTTTTTGCTTTCATGGTCAATCAGCCTGGATACTCATGGTTTGATTTATAATATCCCACATATGAAGTCAGAGCTGACAAAACGCCACAGTCAATATCATAAATAATACACTAGACAGTAAAGCTTTCTGGTCCAAGAAATTGTATAAACTTCATTTCTATTGACACAAAAAGAAAATATATAGTAAAAAATGAAATTATTCAAACCGAGATGATCAGATTTCACAGGTGTGCAGTGGTAATAAGGTAACAGGGAAGCTTTAGGGAAATATCCTAAGGCTTCTCTGCAGGATGTCTGCCTTATGCATCAACATGTATTCTTCTGATGGAATATCAAGGTGTCATAAATGGAGTTATTCTGATAATAGACATCATTGGAAGATTGCTATACATGCAATTCACTAATATATCATTCAGAAAAGGTGGACCAACATCTTAAAGCCATTTCCTGATTTGATGTAATTTTTAAGGAGGACCTGTCTGTTTTAGTGAACAATTGTATTCCCCATAACATAAAAATGTAGGAGCATATTTTCTTACAGCTCTACATTGTCATGTGCCTGTCATTCCTAAAAGAAGTATATCAATAAATTGCCAAAGGGGTGTTAAAAGCTGTAAGTGTGTCCCTCGTTATTTCATGAGGATGTATAACAATAGCTGACAGGTTTTCCAAGATTTTTTTTTACTGGTGACCTATCCTCTGGATAAGTCATCAGTATTTGATCGGTGGGGGTCTGACACCCAGGACCACTGCCGATCAGCTGTTTGAGAAGGCATTGGCATTCCTGTGAGCATTGCGGCCTTCTCTCTGCTTTTTCTAGGCCAGTGATGACACGTTCATCAATCACGTGGCCTAGGAGCAGCTCATCCACACTCAAGTGAATGTGGCTGAGCTGCAATACCAAGCACGGCCACTATATAATGTATAGCACTGTGAGAAGGCAGCAGTGCTCACAGGCACGCTGCTGCCTTCTCAAACAGCTGATTGGCGGGGATCCCAGGTGACAGACCCCCACCGATCAGATACTGATGACCTATCCTGACCTAACCCCAATGCATAACCTTTAATGATGTGTCCTTTACAATACTCTTGTTTTATTAGCCTCTCTCAGGCACCAGGGCCTGAGTGATGCAACTTTTGCACCCCTAATAGCTATGGCTTGTATATCCTATTCTCCTTTATGCATTCTCTCTGTCATTTTTCAGAAGCATCTTTTCCTTTGTTATTTTAACATTAATGTATAGGGCTATCCAATTTTTTATTAAATCAGACAACCTGGGCACAATCAGATACATAACTGTGGGCCAATATTCCTGGTTTCACTACATCTAAAATGCACCTACAGCAGCTTAAACATTGTAATTAAAAGTGAAGATGAACTAATCAATTCTAAACAAATTGAATTCAACCTGAATTTTCCAAAAATCATGTCAAATCCATCAAGTCAAATTTTTGGCAATTTGAATACAAGGAATTTCTCAAAATGGTCTTAGCATACTTAGATCAGAACACAAGAAGCATGAAGGATCACATGACCCCAGGCAGTGTATGTATATACACCAGCAGGCATTTGCCACCAAAAAGCAAACATTTTTGGGCCATTGTTTTTGGAGAACAAAAAATACTACAATACAGTTTGTTTTTAAAAAGGTGTTTGTTACCACCAGCCACCAAGGGGCAGATTTATTAAAACTGGTGTAAAGGAAAGTTAACTTAGTTGCCCATAGCAACCAAAAAGATTTCATTTTTTAAAGAAGTTCTGAAAAATAAAAGGTGGAATCTGATTGGTTGCTGTGGGCAACTAAGCCAGTTTTCCTTTGCACCTGTTTACCCATAGATATATATGTCTCTGTCACTTTAAAGGGGTTATCCCATGACTAGTGTAAAAAATGAAAATCAGACATCATATAGTACGGTGTATGACAATCTCTTTCTAACAAAGCTAGAACCAGCCCTGTACCTCACATGGATCCAGAGATCTCCCCAGTCATTGCTCTGCTAGATTTATATCACGCTAACAGCTCAAGGGGAGTGTCCTTTTTGCTGCAGCTCATGAAGGTGTGTTTTCTGCCGTAGCTCTCTCCCTATCACAGTTCAGGAGGCAGTTGAAGGATGACACTGAGCATGTGCAGCCATATCAGTGAGCAGGTCAAAGAACTAAGAAAAAGAGCAATCAGCAGGTGGCACTATACTGATATATTTTATTGAATAACTCACTGGTTATACAAAATGTTTAATTACATGCAATTACAAAAGTATTCAGATCCATGTACAACCCCTTTAAGATTACAAATGCTGGCTTGGTATTTAAGACCTTGAAATAAGTTGCATACAGCTCATGGATACTCCAGAATGTCATTCACAACTTTTCCAGGCAATTGAAGCTCTTTCAATTTGGGTCGAATATATTTGGACCCAAACCGAATACCCAACCAATTCGGCCAAATTGAATTTCAAGAACCTCACGCTACACTAATTAAAAGTTCTGTTATTTTTGTATACAATTTGATTCCCTTGGTTATCCTCCTCAAGAACACTTTTGAAAATATTTTTTGTTACATTTACAGACTAACAACTCATCCATGACTAATACTTCTGACAGCTGAAGATTTGCTAGGATTGTAACCCACCTTGGCAATATGCTGTGAGCAGGGGGGTAGCTATGTGGAAAGCAGGTGAAGAAGCTGCTTTGGGGCGCAAACTCAGAAGGGGCCCACCCAGAAGGAGGACTAAAAGATTTTGTTGTCAGGGCCCTCTCAATAAGATTGCATACAGAGACCCTGTAGAAAATGGACTGAGTGGCGGCAGGGCCTTATCTGAAAGAGCGATCCATAGGAGTAGGGGAAGCGCAGGAGTATGGGGTTGCAAAGAATTTGCTGGGGGGGTCTATGTTCAAAAATTTGCTGTGGGGCCCAGTCATTTCTAGTTACACTACTGGCTGAGTGCTAAAAATTCTTGAATCTTTGCTGTTACATTTTAGTTATACTAATACCCTGTTACAAACTGCAGAAAAATATACTATAAGTGTTCCAGTTATACTTAGACAGCAGAGGTTTTCCTAGACTGGATACAACTGTCCTAAACTCTCCTCTTTCACAAATATAAGATCTGTTCAAATTTTATTTTCAGGATCTTGAAGTAAATATTTTTGGGTTTATTCTTCAAACTGTACTATAAATGCCATCTTACCTGCATCAACTTTATAAAACATAAAGGTAGGGTTAAAAAGACATTTTCCTCTCATTGGCATGTCTACTCATATAATGGTTATTGACGAGAATGTAATTTTCAGGGATACATAAAGTATTCCTGAAAGTTTGTATCAATTTCATCTCAATTGCTCCACTGAAAGTTTAAGAGGGAATCCATTTCATAAAGGCTTCATCCCATTCTAAATAAGATTTGTGACTTGAGGATGAGTTTGCACATAAACAGCTTGATGAATCACCCTGAAGCACCAACATTTTATGATAACACAGATTGTAAAAAATGCTGTTTGAGCTTCCAATAAGAAATGTATCTGCAAAACTATTACAGTTCTCCAGTGAGTTTCCTCTGCAGGCATTTGACATTTTTGTTGATGTCTTAGAGGTTGATCTGCTGCAGATTGCTGATTACTGTAGAGGCGTACAAACTGAAATACAATTATTATGTTTTTATCATGCATATGAAAGCATACAGGTACTGTCATACCACAACTCCAGCAGCTATATGTGCCAGTCCATAAAGAGATACTAAAACTTAGGATCAGAAATTAACAGAACTTTCACCAAGACATTAGGTCACCAAGGTTCACTGTAAAGAAACTTCTTTTAAACTTTCTGGCTACTTGTGACCAATGTGTTTGCAAGATGATGATAAGGCACTTACAGTGCCTTGCGAAAGTATTCGGCCCCCTGGAACCTTTCAACCTATTGCCACATTTCAGGCTTCAAACAAAAAGATATAACATTTTAAATATTTGGTGAAGAATCAACAAGTGGGTCCCAATTGTGAAGTGGAACGAAATTTATTGGATCATTTAAACTTTTTTGTAATAATAAAACTGAAAAGTGGGGCGGGCAAAATTATTTGGCCCCCTTGCATTAATACTTTGTTGCGCCACCTTTTTCTGCGATTACAGCTGCAAGTCGCTTGGGGTATGTCTCTATCAGTTTTGCACATTTAGAGACTGAAATTCTTGCCCATTCTTCCTTGCAAAACAGCTTGAGCTCTTTGAGGTTGGATGGAGAGCGTTTGTGAACAGCAGTTTTCAGCTCTTTCCACATATTCTCAATTGGATTCAGGTCTGGACTTTGACTTGGCCATTCTAAGACCTGGATACGTTTATTTTTTAACCATTCCATTGCGGATTTTGCTTTATGTTTGGGATCATTGTCTTGTTGGAAGATAAATCACCGTCCTAGTCTCAGGTCTTTTGCAGACTCCAACAGGTTTTCATCCAGAATGGTCCTGTATTTGGCTCCATCCATCTTCCCATCAATTTTAACCATCTTCCCTGTCCCTGCTGATAAAAAGCAGGACCAAACCGTGATGCTGCCACCACCATGTTTGACAGTGGGGATGGTGTGTTCAGGGTGATGAGCTGTGTTGCTTTTACGCCAAACATATCGTTTTATATTCGTTTTGCATTGTTTCCAAAAAGTTGGATTTTGGTTTTATCTGACCAGAGCACCTTCTTCCACATGTTTGGTGTGTCTCCAAGGTGGCTTGTGGCAAACTGTAAACAAGACTTTTTATGGATATCTTTGAGAAATGGCTTTCTTCTTGCCACTCTTCCATAAAGGCCAGATTTGTGAAGTGTTTGACTGATTGTTGTCCTATGGACAGACTCTCCCACCTCAGCTGTAGATCTCTGAAGTTCATCCAGAGTGATCATGGGCCTCTTGGCTGCATCTCTGGTCAGTCTTCTCCTTGTTTAAGTTTAGGGGGACGGACGGATCTTGGTAGATTTGCAGTGGTCTGATACTCCTTCCATTTCAATATGATCGCTTGCATAGTGTTCCTTGGGATGTTTAAAGCTTGGGAAATCTATTGGTATCCAAATCCAGCTTTAAACTTCTCCACAACAGTATCACGGACCTGCCTGGTGTGTTCCTTGGTCTTCATGATGCTTTCTGTGCTTTAAACAGAACCCTGAGACTATCACAGAGCAGGTGCATTTATACGGAGACTTGATTACACACAGGTGAATTCTATTTATCTTCATCGGTCATTTAGGACAACATTGGATCATTCAGAGATCCTCAATGAACTTCTGGAGTGAGTTTTCTGAACTGAAAGTTAATGGGCCAAATAATTTTGCACGCCCCACTTTTCATTTTTATTATTACAAAAAAAGTTTAAATGATCCAATAAATTTCGTTCCACTTCACAATTGTGACCAATTGTGATTAAAAATTTAAAATGTTATATCTTTTGTTGATATTCTGTAAAATTTGCTATACATTATAAGCCATGTAGGCAAATGTCCTGTGCTATCCGCATAGAGGCTTGTCCACAGGCCGCTGATGAAGGATCATGTGACCAGACACATCACTCAGTCACCTTGGCCAACAAGGAGACATACCTTATGAAATATAGAAAAAAAAACGAAAGAATATAAAAAAAGGCTATATTAGTAAGTGTATGTAATCATCTTAAAACATAATGATCAAAAGTAACCAGAAATTGGCCAACTTTTTTAAAGGGGTTGTCTCACTTCAGCAAATGGCATTTATCATGTAGACAAAGTTAATACAAGGCACTTACTAATGTATTGTGATTGTCCATATTATTTCCTTTGCTAGCTTGATTTGTTTTTCCATCTCTTTATACACTGCTCGTTTCTAGGGTTTACGACCACCCTGTAATTCAGCAGTAGTGGACGTCCTTTCATACTATAGAAAAAAAGCGTCAGCCTCTCTGGTGGCTGGGACTGTGGGAGCAGCGGTGGTCATAACCCCTGGAAACGAGCAGATGTGATGATGTGATGGAATGATTAATTAAGCCACCAAAGGAAGAAATATAGACAATCACAATACATTAGTAAGTGCTGTGTGTTGACTTTGACTAAAGTGAAACAACCAGGGGGCTGGATCTCACAGGGAGCAGGCTGTAAGTGTATTACACTGGTAATACACTTACAGCCAATGCATTACAATACAGAAGTATTGTAATTCATTGTAAAGGGAATCAGACCCCCAAAAGTTGAAGACCCAGACTGGGACAAAAAATAAAATTCAAAAAGAAGTTAAAAAAAAAGTTTTACAAAAAAAAAGTTTCAAGTAAAAAAAAAAAAGCGTCCTTTTCCCAAGATACAGTTAAAAAAATTTGGGAAAAAAAGAAAAGTAGTCATATTAGGCATCGCCACGTCTGTATCGACCGGCTCGATAAAAATATCACATGATCCACCCCACCAGGTGAACGCCGTAAAAAAATAAAAATAAAAACAGTGTCAAAAAAGCCATTTTCTGGTCACCTTGCCTCACAAAAAGTGTAATACCAAGCGATCCAAAAGACGTATTTATCCAAAAATGGTACCAATCAAACTGTCATCTCATCCCACAAGAAATGAGACCCTATCCAAGACAATCGGTCAAAAAATAAAAAAATAGGGCTCTCAGAAAATGGCAACACAAAAATAAGATTTTTTTCTGTTCAAAAACTGGTTTCACTGTGTAAAACTTAACAAAAGTAAAAATATTAGACATATTTGGTATCGCTGCGTCCATAACAACCTGCTCTATAAAAATATCACATGAGATGGTCGCTCAGGTGAATGCTGTAATTTAAAAAAAAAAACTATGACAAAACAGTCATTTTTTAGTCACCTTGCTTCACAAAAAGTGTAATACCAAGCGATCAAAAAGGCTTATTTATCCCAAAATGGTACCAATCAAACCATCACCTCATCCCCCAAAAAATGAGACCCTACCTAAGACAATCGGCCAAAAAATAAAAAAAATAGGGCTCTCAGAAAATGACGCTTTCAATGTGTAAAACTTAACAAAAGCAAAAATGACAAACATATTGGGTATTGCTGCATCCGTAACAACCTGCTCTATAAAAATATCACATGATATTCCCCCTCAGGTTAATGCTGTAATTAAAAAAAAAAACTATACCAAATGTCATTTTTTGTCACCTTGCCTCATAAAAAGTGTAATACCAAGCGATCAAAAAGTCTTATAAACCCCAAAATGGTACCAATCGAACCGTCATCTCATCCCACAAAAAATGAGACCCTACCTAAGACAATCGCCCAAAAAAATAAAAAAAATATGGCTCTTAGCAAATGGCAACACAAAAACAAGATTTTATTCTATTCAAAAAGGCTTTCGCTGTGTAAAACTTCACAAAAATTAAAATGATACACATATTGGGTATCGTCACATCCGTAACAACCTGATCTGTAAAAATATCACATGATATGCCCCCTCAGATGAATGCTTTAACAAAAAAAATGCCGACATTCCTCACAAAAAGTGTAATACCAAGCAAAAAATTAAGTCTTATGCACCCCAAAATGGTACCAATGAAAACGTCACCTTATCCCGCAAAAAATGAGTCCCCACATAAGACAATCACTTAAAAAATAAAAACTAATGGCACCCGCAAACCAATCCATCAAAATCTGCTCTGCAAAAGCCATATAGCGCTCCTTCTGTTCTGAATCCTGCCTTGTGCCCCCACAGCAGTTTACCACCACATATGGGGAGTTTCCGTGTTCAGGAGAAAATGGGTAACAATTATGTGGTGCTTTTTCTCCTATTACCCCTTGTGAAAATTAAAAGTTTGGGGCGAAAACATCATTTTATTGGAAGAAATGAAACTTTTCATTTTCACAGCCAAGTGTTTTCAAGGGGGTGAAAGTGCTCAGTACACCCCTTAATATATTCTTTGAGGGGTGTAGTTTCCAAAATGGGGTCACTTTTTGAGGGTTTCCACTGTAGGGGTACTTCAGGGTCTCTTCAAATATAAAATGGTGCCTAAAAACCATTGTAGCAAAATCTGCCTCCAAAATCCATATGTCGCTTCTTTCCTTCTGACCACTGCCACATGCCCATAAAGCAGTTTACCACCACATATGGAATATTTCTGTAAACTGCACAATCAGAGTAATGTATATTGAGGTTTAGTTTGCTGTTAACCCTTGCTGTGTTGCAAGAAAAAAATTATTAATATGAAAAATCTACCAAAAAAGTGAAATTTTGAAATGTCACCTCCATTTTCCTTTAATTCTTGTGGAACACCTAAAGGGTTAACAAAGTTTGTAACATCAGTTTTTTTATAATTATAGGGGTGTAGTTTCTAAAATGGGGTCATTTATGGGTAGTTTCCATTACGTAAGCCACACAGAATCACTTTATAACTGAATTGGTGCTCAAAAAAATGGTTTGGGAAATTTTGTTGAAATTATGAAAAATTGCTTCTAAACTTCTAAGCCCTCTAACTTCCTAAAAAAATAAAATTACATTTACAAAATGATGCCAACATAAAGTAGACATATGGGGAATGTTAAGTAATAAATATTTTATGAGGTATCGCTTTCTGTTTTAAAAGCAGAGAAATTGAATTTTTTTTAATTGAAAATTTTTCAAACTTTTCGGTAAATTTTGGATTTTTTCATAAATAAAGGTGAAATATATTGACTCAATGTATGACTGTCATGAAGTACAATGTGTCAGGAGAAAACAGTCTCAGAATGGCCTGGATAAGTAAAAGCATTCTAAAGTTATTACCACATAAAATGACACACGTCAGATTTGCAAAAATCGGCCTGGGATTTAAGGTGAAAAGTGGCTCAGTACTGAAAGGGTTAAGCAGTTGTAACTGTGCTCCCCCACCCCCAAATCCAGATCCCTTTGTTATAGGTAAATAAACGTTACATAGTGTCCAGAGCCCAAAACATTGCAGTAGTTCTCCAATGATAAAAATTAGGGATGAGCGAACTTTTGAAAAGTTCGGTTCGGTTCGCTTCGGCGAACTTTCTTGAAGTTCGGATTCGTACGAACCGAACCTAAAACGAACCTTATACGAACGAATATACGCATATTTGAGAATCTACACTAATACGTACGCTAATGCGAACATTCCCGCACAAATAACGAACATACAGTCTAGCGTTGTCAAAGGTACGCTACTTAACTGAATATGTACGCATTTGATGTGCCGTTTTTATTTTAACCAGATTCGTCTTAAAAGTTCTTAAACGAATCTGGTTCGTTACGGTTCTGTTCGCTCGTCCGAACGAACGTTCGGACGAACGAAAATAATAACCCATCTCGGCCATTCTCCTCCCAAAAGGGTGGTTTGACACGAGGGTCACACCAGGATACAAGGGATTGTAGGAGTAATAAATAATCCCTTGTATCCTGGTCTATTCTGTGAAAACGGTACAGTTTTGATGTGCCGTTTTTATTTTAACCAGATTCGTCTTAAAAGTTCTTAAACGAATCTGGTTCGTTACGGTTCTGTTCGCTCGTCCGAACGAACGTTCGGACGAACGAAAATAATAAGTTATTATTTTCGTTCGTCCGAACGTTCGTTCGGACGAGCGAACAGAACCGTAACGAACCAGATTATTAATAACCCATCTCGGCCATTCTCCTCCCAAAAGGGTGGTTTGACACGAGGGTCACACCAGGATACAAGGGATTGTAGGAGTAATAAATAATCCCTTGTATCCTGGTCTATTCTGTGGAAAAAGTAAACTTTATTTACGAACCTGATTCATACGAACTTGACGAAAGTTCGGTTCGGGGACGAACCGAACGTTCGGTAAAGTTCGTAACGAATCTGGTTCGTTACGGTTCGGTTCGCTCATCCCTAATAAAAATACAAAGAGGGATTTATAAAGAGGACAACCTCTTTAGGTCTGTGCAGCACAAGTATCAGTCAGATATACAATATGGTTAGACAGAAGATTTTAAATTATAGATAATTCTAGATTTCATGTCTTCATCGCAACTGTAGCTGTGAGACCCACTTTGAGAGAGTACATAAGTGTAAAAAGAATTTTTTTTAGCAAATTTGGTGATCGGTTAGGTAAGGTTTCTGAAGGGTCACAACTGAAGTTTCTATAAAAATACATACTTTTTTGCTGACACCAGTGGGTAAACTTTGCAAACCTTCCCTTATTAGAAGCATACGTACCTTCTACAGAGACAGACATCTATGTTCCAACACACACTTATAGCTTTTACCTGCAGCAACAACTGCGCAGTTTTACATCTTCCTTTGAGTTCACTAGTAGCTGATTAAATCATATGCCCTGAGCTCTCCCTAGTGGTCAATGCAGACAACCAAAGTTATATTATTTACCATATGAGGGGAAGCAGAGAATTGATTCCGAAAACATAGTTCCAACCTCTGAGCAAAGTTATGGTGGATATTATCTTTAATATACTGTAAAAGTACATTTGTTGGAGCTCTCAGTCTGAAGTGGGGCACATTTTAGATTTTGTTATAGTGTAGCCCAGTGTCGGACTAGGGTGACTGGGGCCCACCAGTAAAATTTATTTTGGTGGCCCACCGTATGGATACATTCAAATATTACCTGCTCACATAGCAGCAAGATGCTACCAGATGATTGTACATGGGTAATGTTGAGCAAACTTGTGGTTTCAAGTTCAGCGTACAAAGTTCAGGTGTCATGGGAAGCCGGCGGCGCACTTCCCTCATGCAGCGCCTGTCACGGGAGGCCGACGTCGCGCTCCCTCCGCACGGCGTCGCCGGACCTCTCCGCCCCCCTAGAGACGAGCAGTAGGGAATTGAAGTGCTGGTCTGGTCAGCCAGCACTTCATCAGTTAATTCTCTGTTTGGGTTTAGCCATGTGGTGCTGATCACACCTCATGGCTACTTTACATATTGTTTTGACAGCTTGCTCCGCCTCAGGTCATGTGATGCTGGCCACATCACATGATCCTGGGCGGGCTATTTAAAGATGGCAACTTCCTCACTCAGCGCCTGTGATTAGTCTCCCTTTGATCAGTGCTGTGCGTGACCTTGCTGTATTGGATTGTTTGGTATTTCGGATTTTGGATTCGGACTTTGACTATTCTTTGCTTGACCCTCTGTATGTGATGTTACCTCCTGTATTTGACCCAGCTAGTATACCATTCTATTATTGAGTTTGTACCGTCTGTGTTTTGTCCCTCCCTGTATTCCCCTTTCCCTCCCTGTGCACTTACGCAGTATAGGGAACGCCGCCAAGTTACGGTGTTGCCGCTTAGGGCTCCAACTGTAAGTAGGTAGGGAAAGAGGTGGGTTTCAGTACAGGGCACACTTTCCCTTGTCTCCCTCGTGACATCAGGTTTGAGTTATAATGGAATACTTAGATAACCCGAATCCGAACCTTGCACACTGAACTTGAAACCACAAGTTCACTCAACAGCAAATATGTGAGTTCCTGCACCAACTTTGAGAAGGTTAGGGCCTGGGGAAAAGAGGATACTGGCTAGATTTCCTCTATACCTAGAAGTCATCTCAGCTCTGATCATGTCTATAATAATAAACTGTGGAGTTTCTTTAATAATCTATCAAGTTTTTATATGAACATAGGCTGGTTGAGGTGCTGTACATTGAATATATGAATGTAGTTCAGTAAGTCTACTGTGAGTAGTAAAGCATACATATTAGTCATCAAAAGTGACAGGTGCCCCGCCCACTAGTTTAGACCCCGCCCACTAGTTT
Source organism: Rhinella marina (assembly GCA_900303285.1). Lineage (NCBI taxonomy): Eukaryota > Metazoa > Chordata > Amphibia > Anura > Bufonidae > Rhinella > Rhinella marina. The sequence continues at coordinate 26,665 of ONZH01029779.1, forward strand.
AGCTGTCAAAACCCCAGTCGTCAAAGTGACATGTGCCCCGCCCACTAGTTTAGACCCCGCCCACTAGCTGTCAAAACTCCAGTCGTCAAAGTGACAGGTGCACCGCCCACTAGTTTAGACCCCTCACCTAATAAATTTATTAAAAATCATAAAATATTATAAATCTCTTTAAAATTTATTAAAAATCATAAAATATTATAAATGTCTTTAAAATTTATTAAAAATAATAAAATATTATAAATCTATTTAAAATTTATTAAAAATCATAAAATATTATAAATCTCTTTAAAATTTATTAAAATCATAAAATATTATATATCTATTTAAAATTTATTAAAAATCATAAAATATTATAAATCTATTTAAAATTTATTAAAAATCCTATTAATCTATTTTACTAATCTAATTATCTATTGTCGCTTAGTATTCTAATTATTGTATGATACGTGTCTCATACTACGTACGCCATACCATACATAGGGGTAAAATGTCTGGGCATGTCTAAAGGGCATGTCTAAAGTACAGCTTACGTTATATTATTATGGCAGATGCTTGCCTGGACTTGTCTAGAGTGAGCCCCCACCTCCCACTCAGCACACACCCTTAATGGCATTATACAAAAAACAAAAAACAAAACGCATAGTTTTAAAAGTTTATTGAGCAGATAAGCAAAATACAGAAATGCTGCGATGTTAGAAATGCATATATAAATTCAAGCACACACGTTACAGCAACGGGCATAAATTAAATATTTAAAAATACCTTTAGCAGAGTTACACTATACAATACACCAATAATATACACATAATCAGTATTTACAAGCTTAACCAACTAGATTGTAGCATCGGGTGCGTTCTTCTTTTTGGTAGCAAAGTCCCCTGTCTTATCCCCGTAGGTGTGAAGGGGGTGGTCTGGAGAGTGCGATTGGGCAAGTCACTTGCAGATGGATGATTCAGGTTTGTTTTTAAACCGTCCAGAATCTCTCTTGTAGATGAATTACCCACAACAGTAGACGGCATATTTATGTCAGCCATGGCATGCATAAATGCAACCCAGCCTGGCGGATTTTTATTTCTTGGTACTCTGTGGCTTTGAGTCGCACAGCGCACAAGGTCCATCATGTTGGAGCCAAGAATAACATCACCCTTATAAATAAATTCGCCTTTTTCATTCCATGATGTAACTTTGGCATTCTGCTTCAGCCTATTTAACAAAAGTTCAGCATTTTTCTTAAAACGGGGGTTGACATGTGATACAATTTCAAGGACCGAATCACTTTTATCAGCGGTTGTATTTGGCAATTGTTGATGACCAGGATCAAATTGATTAACAATGTTTAAAGTCGCTAGCTCTTTAGTCTCCTGTTTAGCAAGAACCAAGTATCTTTGCATTATATCTTTGTATCTTTTAATTTTCACATCATCCGGTAAGTCAGAGTTATGTAAAATACCGCTAATTTCATCATCCAAGCGTTGTATCACGCTCTGCCTTACATCGGATGGTGATGTAAAGACCTGACTCATCTTCTTGAGAGCGTGTTTCGGCACCAAGTACATTTTCTCAGCATGATCCATTATTTGTTAAAAAGCAAGCTTGTTATTAACGGAATTGCAAACCCCAATAGCGGTCCTATGAATCCACCTGTCTGGTTCACTAAGCGCTTATTTTTCTTTATACTTGTTGCTTTATCACACAACCTCCTTATGGCTTTACGCCACTTCTTTAGAATCTTTTTCTGACGCTCCTTTAGCGGAATTCGTCCTTTTAGAATATTTAAGGCTACCTCGGCTATGGACGCTATTAAATCATCGCTCGCGTGGCGCAAAATAGATTTTCTGACAGAAGGAGTCGCTTTTACAAGCGTTTTTAAGAGAGCTCAATTTCGGCGTAATCTCTCCGACATCCTGGCGGTTCTATGTAGGTGTTCTAGAATGCCCGTAGCCTTCTAAATCTCACTTTTTAAAACCATTTCTCTTCTGAATATACACAGCCGGCAAAGCTGGCGGTAAGAAACCCGACCTTAAACGAAGTTCCT
>ONZH01029780.1:0-19235 GCA_900303285.1 Rhinella marina
GCTGCACTCACTATTCTGCTGGTGCAGTCACTGTGTACATACATTACTTATCCTGTACTGATCCTGAGTTACATCCTGTATTATATACTCCAGAGCTGCACTCACTATTCTGCTGGTGCAGTCACTGTGTACATACATTACTTATCCTGTACTGATCCTGAGTTACATCCTGTATTATACTCCAGAGCTGCACTCACTATTCTGCTGGTGCAGTCACTGTGTACATACATTACTTATCCTGTACTGATCCTGAGTTACATCCTGTATTATACTCCAGAGCTGCACTCACTATTCTGCTGGTGCAGTCACTGTGTACATACATTACTTATCCTGTACTGATCCTGAGTTACATCCTGTATTATACTCCAGAGCTGCACTCACTATTCTGCTGGTGCAGTCACTGTGTACATACATTACTTATCCTGTACTGATCCTGAGTTACATCCTGTATTATACTCCAGAGCTGCACTCACTATTCTGCTGCTGGTGCAGTCACTGTGTACATACATTACTTATCCTGTACTGATCCTGAGTTACATCCTGTATTATACTCCAGAGCTGCACTCACTATTCTGCTGGTGCAGTCACTGTGTACATACATTACTTATCCTGTACTGATCCTGAGTTACATCCTGTATTATACTCCAGAGCTGCACTCACTATTCTGCTGGTGCAGTCACTGTGTACATACATTACTTATCCTGTACTGATCCTGAGTTACATCCTGTATTATATACTCCAGAGCTGCACTCACTATTCTGCTGGTGCAGTCACTGTGTACATACATTACTTATCCTGTACTGATCCTGAGTTACATCCTGTATTATACTCCAGAGCTGCACTCACTATTCTGCTGGTGCAGTCACTGTGTACATACATTACTTATCCTGTACTGATCCTGAGTTACATCCTGTATTATACTCCAGAGCTGCACTCACTATTCTGCTGGTGCAGTCACTGTGTACATACATTACTTATCCTGTACTGATCCTGAGTTACATCCTGTATTATACTCCAGAGCTGCACTCACTTATTCTGCTGGTGCAGTCACTGTGTACATACATTACTTATCCTGTACTGATCCTGAGTTACATCCTGTATTATACTCCAGAGCTGCACTCACTATTCTGCTGGTGCAGTCACTGTGTACATACATTACTTATCCTGTACTGATCCTGAGTTACATCCTGTATTATACTCCAGAGCTGCACTCACTATTCTGCTGGTGCAGTCACTGTGTACATACATTACTTATCCTGTACTGATCCTGAGTTACATCCTGTATTATACTCCAGAGCTGCACTCACTATTCTGCTGGTGCAGTCACTGTGTACATACATTACTTATCCTGTACTGATCCTGAGTTACATCCTGTATTATATACTCCAGAGCTGCACTCACTATTCTGCTGGTGCAGTCACTGTGTACATACATTACTTATCCTGTACTGATCCTGAGTTACATCCTGTATTATACTCCAGAGCTGCACTCACTATTCTGCTGGTGCAGTCACTGTGTACATACATTACTTATCCTGTACTGATCCTGAGTTACATCCTGTATTATACTCCAGAGCTGCACTCACTATTCTGCTGGTGCAGTCACTGTGTACATACATTACTTATCCTGTACTGATCCTGAGTTACATCCTGTATTATACTCCAGAGCTGCACTCACTATTCTGCTGGTGCAGTCACTGTGTACATACATTACTTATCCTGTACTGATCCTGAGTTACATCCTGTATTATACTCCAGAGCTGCACTCACTATTCTGCTGGTGCAGTCACTGTGTACATACATTACTTATCCTGTACTGATCCTGAGTTACATCCTGTATTATACTCCAGAGCTGCACTCACTATTCTGCTGGTGCAGTCACTGTGTACATACATTACTTATCCTGTACTGATCCTGAGTTACATCCTGTATTATACTCCAGAGCTGCACTCACTATTCTGCTGGTGCAGTCACTGTGTACATACATTACTTATCCTGTACTGATCCTGAGTTACATCCTGTATTATACTCCAGAGCTGCACTCACTATTCTGCTGGTGCAGTCACTGTGTACATACATTACTTATCCTGTACTGATCCTGAGTTACATCCTGTATTATACTCCAGAGCTGCACTCACTATTCTGCTGGGTGATGTCCTGTGTGTAAAGTGGTTATTATTTTCACACTGTTAGGGTCTGTGTTTAAAGGGCCACACCAGGATGGTCATGCAGGGAGTCACTGTGGATGCTCTGTACGTTGCTCTGCCCCGTCCTCCCTTATAGATTCTTCCCTCTATAGGTGTCCTGTATATGATGTAACTTTCTTCTTCTTTCTTTCAGGGTGTGCCAAAACCAATCGCCATTGAGCCGTGCTCCGGTAACAAAGCCGCCGTCCTGACTGTCTTTCTCTGCCTGCCACGAGGATTGGCCGGAGTTCCTCCACCAGGACAATCAGGTGAGACTCCCGTATACCGTGTAAAGTAGAACTGGCCTAGTTGCCCATAGCAACCAATCAGATTCCTCCTTTCATTTTTGACAGCCATTGTGGAATATGAAAGGTGGAATCTGATTGGTTGCTATGGGCAACTAAACCACGCCTACATTAGACTAGTTTGATAAATGACCCCTATAGGTCTATTAGAAATTTGTAGAGCTTTTATTTATGCAAAGGTCAAGATCTATTTAATAAAGTCTGGTGGTTGCCATGGGAGACGAGGGTATTGCTGATACATAGTCACAGAATCGGATGGATACATTCAGCAGTTTTCGGATGACCTGGGGTCATTTACAGAAAATTTACGCCAGGATTTTACCTTAAATATGTTACAACATTGTGTTCAAAAATGTCGCATTCTTTTATGTTTTCCTCCGTTCAGTGATCTGTAATAGAAAAATGTCCCCGTCCGCAGGATCCCGCACAGGGGGTCGACTACGACCCCCGATGTTGTGCGGATGGCAGTCATTAATCCCACACCTGTTGGTCCGGTTCTGATGCCGCACCACCGGATCAGCGGTATCCACCTGGTACTCCAGTACTTCATGTGATACCCAGCAGTGAAGCGTCCGATAATCCAGCGTGCCTGCTGACAGAGTTACAATCACCGGGGTTCATGCTCTTGAGGCCTCCTCCACCTGAGGGGTTAATTGGAGTTCACGGACGTCGTGTTACCGGGAAAAAACACCATAAATCGTCGTCTTCCAGAACGTCCTGACAGGAAATGGCAACTTAATAGAAATTATCGCTCGTTATCACGAAACAAGCAAAGAACGGATAAATCCAATGAAGCAGTTATGGTAACGAGACTGGAGCCGCGCCCGTGATGCGGTTATGGCCGGACGCCACTGACCTTACATTACACAAACATTTAAATTCCAGAAATCGGGAAAATGCTGCCGGCGGGGGAGGGGCGGCAAATCATCAGATCCCCAGAATGCATCAGTCCGGGAGTCTCTGCTGTCCGTATACTGACCTTGGAAAGCTGGATGACCACCGATATGGCCGTCAGTACGTATTCCGTCTTTTCGAGGCTCCTGAATGGCAGATGTGCCCAGTAATACATTAGACACCTGTCGTCACCCAGCTTTACCAGGGACATATAAATCCTAGCTGTACTGACGCCACTTGTTCTCACCTAGCTTTTCCAGACTCCTGAATGTCACATCTGACTAGTCGTGTAATGTTCCTATGTCATCACCCAGCTGAATGATGATTGTGATTCCATCACTTTCTAGCATATATGATGCAGAGGCCGGGATTGGGGTGGCCCCAACGCTATGCTGGGTCCCCCAGACACCGTCGAGGTGTCACCACGTGTTTGCTGCTCTCTGGTAAGGACGGTAAGGTGTGGTGCACCCCAGTGGGAAATAAGTCCAGAGAGTCAGGGTCTGCAGTGACCAGGGGGCTTCTTTACTGGAGGGATTCAGGTACAAAACAATACAGGCGAGGCATAGGGCTGGCTTCTCCAGTCTTCTCCCTGAGACGAGGCATAGTGCTGGCTTCTCCAGTCTCCTCCCTGAGACGAGGCATAGGGCTGGCTTCTCCAGTCTCCTCCCTGAGACGAGGCATAGGGCTGGCTTCTCCAGTCTCCTCCCTGAGACGAGGCATAGTGCTGGCTTTCTCCAGTCTCCTCCCTGAGACGAGGCATAGGGCTGGCTTCTCCAGTCTCCTCCCTGAGACAAGACATAGGGCTGGCTTCTCCAGTCTCCTCCCTGAGACGAGGCATAGTGCTGGCTTCTCCAGTCTCCTCCCTGAGATGAGGCATAGGGCTGGCTTCTCCAGTCTTCCTCCCTGAGACGAGGCATAGTTGCTGGCTTCTCCAGTCTCCTCCCTGAGATGAGGCATAGGGCTGGCTTCTCCAGTCTCCTCCCTGAGATGAGGCATAGGCTGGCTTCTCCAGTCTCCTCCCCCTGAGATGAGGCATATAGGGCTGGCTTCTCCAGTCTCCTCCCTGAGACGAGGCATAGGGCTGGCTTCTCCAGTCTCCTCCCTGAGACGAGGCATAGGGCCTGGCTTCTCCAGTCTCCTCCCTGAGACGAGGCATAGGGCCGGCTTCTCCAGTCTCTCCTCCCTGAGACGAGGCTAGGGCTTTAGTCTTGAGTAAGGCATAGTGCTGGCTTCTCCAGTCTCCTCCTGAGACGAGGCATAGGGCTGGCAGTTACTTACATAGTATGGCTCCACCTGGTGATCAGTTACTTACATAGTATGGCTCCTTACACCTGGTGTTCAGTTACTTACATGGTAATGGCTCCACCTGGTGATCAGTTACTTACATAGTATGGGCACCACCTGGTGATCAGTTAATTACATTGTATGGCTCCACCTGGTGATCAGTTACTTACATAGTATGGCACCACCTGGTGATCAGTTACTTACATAGTATGGCTCCACCTGGTGATCAGTTACTTACATATGTATGGCTCCACCTGGTGTCAGTTACTTACATGGTATGGCTCCACCTGGTGATCAGTTACTTACATAGTATGGCTCCACCTGGTGTTCAGTTACTTACATAGTATGGCTCCACATTGTGATCAGTTACTTACATAGTATGGCTCCACCTGGTGTTCAGTTACTTACATAGTATGGCTCACCTTGGTGATCAGTTACTTACATAGTATGGCTGTCCCTAGTGTTCAGTTACTTACATAGTATGGCACCACCTGGTGTTCAGTTACTTACATAGTATGGCTCCACCTGGTGATCAGTTACTTACATAGTATGCTCCACCTGGTGATCAGTTACTTACATAGTATGGCTCCACCTGTGTGATCAGTTACTTACATAGTATGGCTCCACCTGTGATCAGTTACTTACATAGTATGGCTCCCCCTGGTGTTCAGTTACTTACATAGTATGGCTCCACCTGGTGATCAGTTTACTTACATGGTATATCTCCACCTGGTGATCAGTTACTTACATAGTATGGCCCCCCGTGATCGTTACTTACATAGTATTGGCTCCCCTTGGTCAGTACTTACATAGTATGGCTCCCCTGGTGTTTCAGTTACTTACATAGTATGGCTCCACCTGGTGATCAGTTACTTACATAGTATGGTGGTCCACCTGGTACATAGTAGTCCACCTGGTCATGTTACTTACATAATATGGCTCCACCTGGTGATCAGTTGCTTACATAGTATGGCTCCATCTGGTGATCAGTTACTTACCTAGTATGGGTCCACCTGGTGATCAGTTACTTACATAGTATGGCTCCACCTGGTGTCAGTCACTTACATAGTGTGGCTCCAACCTGGTGGTCAGTTACTTTCATAGTATGGCTCCACCTGGTGATCAGTTACTTACATAGTATGGCTCCACCTGGTGTTCAGTCACTTACATAGTATGGCTCCACCTGGTGTTCAGTCACTTACATAGTGTGGCTCCACCTGGTGATCAGTTACTTACATAGTATGGCTCCACCTGGTGATCAGTTACTTACATAGTATAACTCCACCTGGTGTTTTACAGTTACTTACATAGTATGGCTCCCACCTGGTGTTCAGTTACTTACATAGTATGGCTCCACATGGTGGTCAGTTACTTACATAGTGTGGCTCCACCTGGTGGTCAGTTACTTACATAGTATGGCTCCACCTGGTGATCAGTTACTTACATAGTATGGCTCCACCTGGTGTTCAGTTACTTACATGGTATGGCTCCACCTGGTGATCAGTTACTTACATGGTATATCTCCACCTGGTGATCAGTCACTTACATAGTATGGCTCCACCTGGTGATCAGTTACTTACATAGTATGGCTCCACCTGGTGATCAGTTATTTACATAGTATGGCTCCACCTGGTGGTCAGTTACTTACATAGTATAGCTCCACCGGGTGATCGGTTACTTACATAGTATGGCTCCACCTGGTGATCAGTTACTTACATAGTATGGCTCCATCTGGTGATCAATTACTTACATAGTATGGTCCACCTGGTGATCAGTCACTTACATAGTATGGCTCCACCTGGTGTTCAGTCACTTACATAGTGTGGCTCCACCTGGTGTTCAGTTACTTACATAGTATGACTCCACCTGGTGTTCAGTTACTTACATAGTATGGCTCCACCTGGTGTTCAGTCACTTACATAGTATGGCTCCACCTGGTGATCAGTTACTTACATAGTATGGCTCCACCTGGTGATCAGTTACTTACATAGTATGGCTCCACCTGGTGTTCAGTCACTTACATAGTATGGCTCCACCTGGTGTTCAGTCACTTACATAGTGTGGCTGCCACCTGGTGATCAGTTACTTACATAGTAATGGCTCCACCTGGTGATCAGTTACTTACATAGTATGGACTCCACCTGGTGTTCAGTTACTTAACATAGTATGGTCTCCACCTGGTGATTCAGTTACTTACCATAGTATGACTCCACCTGGTGTTCATTACTTACATAGTATGGCTCGAACCTGGGTGTTCAAGTCACTTTACATAGTATGGCTCCACCTGGTGTTCAGTTCACTTACATAGTGTGGCTCCACCTGGTGGTCAGTTACTTTAACATAGTATGGCTCCACCTGGTGATCAGTCACTTACATAGTTGTGGGCTCCACCTGGTGGTCAGTTACTTACATAGTTGGCTCCACCTGTGATCAGTTACTTACATAGTATGGCTCCACCTGGTGTTCAGTCACTTACATAGTATGGCTCCACCTGGTGTTCAGTTACTTACATAGTGTGGGCTCCACCTGGTGATCAGTTACTTACATAGTATGGCTTCCACCTGGTGTTCAGTTACTTACATAGGTATGGCTCCACCTGGTGATCAGTTACTTACATAGTATGGCTCCACCTGGTGATCAGTTACTTACATAGTATGGCTCCACCTGGTGATCAGTTACTTACCATAGTTATGGCTCCCCCTGGTGTTCAGTTACTTACATAGTATGGCTCCCCCTGGTGTTTCAGTTACTTACATAGTATGGCTCCACCTGGTGTTCAGTTACTTACATAGTATGACTCCACCTGGTGCTCAGTTACTTACATAGTATGGCTCCACCTGGTGGTCAGTTACTTAAATAGTATGGCTCCACCTGGTGGTCAGTTACTTACATAGTATGGCTCCACCTGGTGGTCAGTTACTTAAATAGTATGGCTCCACCTGGTGGTCAGTTACTTACATAGTATGGCTCCACCTGGTGGTCAGTTACTTAAATAGTATGGCTCCACCTGGTGGTCAGTTACTTACATGGTATGGCTCCCCCTGGTGTTCTCAGTGTATAGCAGTGTGCACGTCCACTTCCTGAGCTGACTCTTGGTGGACATGCATGCTCAGCCACTGTCCCCACAGCCAGGTCCTGCTTAGTTCTCTGTTGGTCAGCCGGTAGAAATGGCTGATACCAGAGGACAGTAGATAACATTGACCTGTACAGTCGCCTCTGCACCACCGGACACAGCTAATAACAGGCAGCAGTAGTTTTTGCCGCCAGTGAAGTTGATCCTTCCTCTGGTGCTGACGTGCGAGTTATCCGGTGTATTATAACCCTCTATCACCCCCCTCCCCATCTGCAGAGTTATCATCTCCTGGTTGTTGCCCCCCCATCATCGGATTTGTTATTGCCGGGTGTCGGCCCCTCCCAAATTTTATTGGCTTTCTCATAGCCCGGTTGTCACCGCCACATCATTGACTTTGTCATCTACTGTTGTCCCCCTCATCATAGGTTTTGTCATCACCCGGTTCTCACCCCCCTCCCCCATTATAGGTTTTGTCATCACCCGGTTCTCACCCCCCTCCCTCATCATAGGCTTTGTTATCACCCGGTTCTCACCCCCCTCCCCCCATCACAGGTTTTGCATCACGCCGGTTCTCACCCCCCTCCCCCCATTATAGGTTTTTCTCATCACCCGCTTCTCACCCCCCTCCCCCCATTATAGGTTTTGTTCATCACCCGGTTCTCACCCCCCTCCCCCCCATCACAGGTTTTGTCATCACCCGGTTCTCACCCCCCTCCCCCCATTATAGGTTTTCTCATCACCCGGTTCTCACCCCCCTCCCCCCATCACAGGTTTTGTCATCACCCGGTTGTCACCCCCTCCCCCCATCACAGGTTTTGTCATCACCCGGTTGTCACCCCCCTCCCCCCATTATAGGTTTTGTCATCACCCGGTTCTCACCCCCCTCCCCCCATCACAGGTTTTGTCATCACCCGGTTTCTCACCCCCCTCCCCCCATTATAGGTTTTGTCATCACCCGGTTCTCACCCCCCTCCCCCCATTATAGGTTTTGTCATCACCCGGTTCTCACCCCCCTCCCCCCATTATAGGTTTTGTCATCGCCCGGTTGTCACCCCCTCTTCCCCCATCACAGGTTTTGTCATCACCCGGTTCTCACCCCCCCTCTTCCCCCATTATAGGTTTTGTCATCGGCCCGGTTCTCACCCCCCTCTTCCCCCCATTATAGGTTTTGTCATCACCCGGTTCTCACCCCCCCTCTTCCCCCATTATAGGTTTTGTCATCGCCCGGTTCTCACCCCCTCTTCCCCATTATAGGTTTTGTCATCGCCCGGTTCTCACCCCCCTCCCCCCATCACAGGTTTTGTCATCGCCCGGTTGTCACCCCCCTCTTCCCCCATCACAGGTTTTGTCATCACCCGGTTCTCACCCCCCTCCCCCCATTATAGGTTTTGTCATCGCCCGGTTCTCACCCCCCCCTCTTCCCCATCACAGGTTTTGTCATCACCCGGTTGTCACCCCCCTCCCCCATTATAGGTTTTGTCATCGCCCGGTTCTCACCCCCCCTCTTCCCCCATTATAGGTTTTGTCATCACCCGGTTCTCACCCCCCTTCCCCCATCACAGGTTTGTCATCACCCGGTTCTCACCCCCTCCCCCCATTATAGGTTTTGTCATCGGCCCGGTTGTCACCCCCTCTTCCCCCATCACAGGTTTTGTCATTGCCCGGTTCTCACCCCCCCTCTTCCCCCATTTATAGGTTTTGTCATCACCCGGTTGTCACCCCCCTTCCCCCCATCACAGGTTTTGTCATCGCCCGGTTGTCACCCCCCTCCCCCCATTATAGGTTTTGTCATCGCCCGGTTGTCACCCCCCTCCCCCCATTATAGGTTTTGTCATCACCCGGTTGTCACCCCCCTCCCCCATTCACAGGTTTTTGTCATCGCCCGGTTGTCCACCCCCTCTTCCCCCATTATAGGTTTTGTCATCGGCCGGTTGTCACCCCCTCCCCCCATCACAGGTTTTGTCATCGCCCTGTTGTCACCCCCCTCCCCCCATCACAGGTTTTGTCATCGCCCGGTGTGTCACCCCCTCCCCCCATCACAGGTTTTGTCATCGCCCGGTTGTCACCCCCTTTTCCCCCCTCTTGATTGTGCGTGTCTCGCACTGACCCCGCAGCCGCCGTGGTGATTATAATGACTCTGTTATAGAACACAAAATAACTTCAAGAAAAACACTTCAGTCACACAAAGGAGGTCGTCACGGGGCCCCGGCGGGTGGGGGGCCACACTGCACTCTGTACACGCTAATATCAGGGTACATGATGAGGCAAATGGTAATCTGCAATTACTCCATTAACCACCTGCTCCCTGCAGCCCCGCCGGCTGAGGAACCCCCAACAGGACTGAGAGCGGGGCCCTCTCTGTGGTCTGAGAGCAGGGGCCACACAGAGCTTGCAGCCAGTACAGTGCCAGGTCAGCCCCCATCGTTTGCAAACCCTCAGCCTTGCAAACAGGACATCAGTAGAGAGGTAAAGCGTGACCGATCCATTCATTGACTGCAAGCAGAGATCCTGAAGTCCGGAACAATGTTGCAAACTTCATTAGAAGTTTCATTGCTGATGTACCGGCCCTTTAATACTGGCAGTCCATGATGGCTCTCCCAGCATCCTCTGCTTCACCCGGTGACCACATACAGCTCTCCAGACATTCTGTCATAGCTGAAGAAGAGCAGCTCTGGAGCACAAACTTCAGCTCTACATTGTCACTAGGAGAGGGAACGTTCTGCTCAAGGAAGGGATATTTTCCAGGTGACTTATCCGTAGGCGAGCAGCGACAGAAGCCGCGGTCCAATAGACAGGCTGCAGGACGGCCTCTCTGGAGCAGAGCTGGCCGCCATATTGTCACCCAGCTTCTCCCGGATCGGATATCACTGACAGAGGAGACGACTCAAGGACATTTACCGGGGTTTTAGGGAAAAGCTCCGGAAGAGTTTTTGGATTTTATCCCTTTCATGCTCAGATGCTCTTCCAGATAAGATGTTCTGCAGGATGAGACGCTCTGCCAGATAGCTGTTCTGCAGGATGAGACGCTCTGCCAGATTGCTGTTCTGCAGGATGAGACGCTCTGCCAGATAGCTGTTCTGCAGGATGAGACGCTCTGCCAGCTGTTCTGCAGGATTGCCAGATAGCTTTCTGCAGGATTCTGAGACGCTTGCCAGAAGCTGTTCTCTGCCAGATAGCTGTTCTGCAGGACGAGACCTCTGCAGATAGCGTTCTGCAGGATGAGAGATAAGATGCTTGCAGGATGAGACGCTCTGCCAGATAGCTGTTTCTGCAGGACGAGACGCTCTGCCAGATAGCTGCAGTAGCTGTCTTGCAGGAGGATGAGACGCTCTGCCAGATAGCTGTTCTGCAGGATGAGACGCTCTGCCAGATAGCTGTTCTGCAGGACGAGACGCTCTGCCAGATAGCTGTTCTGCAGGACGAGACGCTCTGCCAGATAGCTGTTCTGCAGGACGAGACGCTCTGCCAGATAGCTGTTCTGCAGGACGAGACGCTCTGCCAGATAGCTGTTCTGCAGGACGAGACGCGTGCCAGATGCTGTTTCTGCAGGACGAGACCTCTGCCAGATAGCTGTTCTGCAGGATGAGACGCTCTGCCAGATAGCTGTTCTGCAGGACGAGACGCTCTGCCAGATAGCTGTTTGTGCAGGATGAGGCGCTCTGCCAGATAGCTGTTCTGCAGAGACGCTCTGCCAGATAGCTGTTCTGCAGGACGCTCTGCCAGATAGCTGTTCTTGCAAGATAGCTGTTCTGCAGACGAGACGCTCTGCCAGATAGCTGTTCTGCAGGACGAGACGCTCTGCCAGATAGCTGTTCTGCAGGACGAGACGCTCTGCCAGATAGCTGTTCTGCAGGACAAGACGCTCTGCCAGATAGCTGTTCTGCCAGGACGAACGCTCTGCCAGATAGCTGTTCTGCAGGATGAGACGCTCTGCCAGTAGCTGTTCTGGCAGGACGAGACGCTCGTGCCAGATAGCTGTTCTGCAGGACGAGACGCTCTGCCAGATAGCTGTTCTGCAGACGAACGCTCTGACAGATAGCTGTTCTGCAGGATGAGACGCGTCTGCCAGCTGTTCTGCAGGATGGGACGCTCTCCCAGCTGTTCTGCAGGATGGCACGCTCTGCAGGATGAGACGTTCTGCAGGATGAGACGCTCTGCCAGCTGTTCTGCAGGATGGGACGCTCTGCCAGCTGTTCTGCAGGATGAGACGCCTCTGCCATATAGCTGTTTCTGCAGGACGAGACGCTCTGCCAGATAGCTGTTCTGCAGGATGAGACGCCTCTGCCAGATAGCTGTCTGCAGGACGAGACGCTCTGCCAGATAGCTGTTCTGCAGGATGAGACGCTCTGCCAGATAGCTGTTCTGCAGGACGAGACGCTCTGCCAGATAGCTGTTTGCAGGACGAGACGCTCTGCCTAGGATAGCTGGTTCTGCAGGACGAGACGCTCTGCCAGATAGCTGTTCTGCAGGACGAGACGCTCTGCCAGATAGCTGTTCTGCAGGACGAGACGCTCTGCCAGATAGCTGTTCTGCCAAGGATGAGACGCTCTGCCAGATGGCTGTTCTGCAGGACGAGACGCTCTGCCAGATAGCTGTTCTGCAGGATGAGACGCTCTGCCAGCTGTTCTGCAGGACGAGACGCTCTGCCAGATAGCTGTTCTGCAGGATGAGATGTTCTGCCAGATAGCTGTTCTGCAGGATGAGATGTTCTGCATGATGAGATGCTCTGCAGGACGAGACGCTCTGCCAGATAGCTGTTCTGCAGGACGAGACGCTCTGCAGGATGAGACGTTCTGCAGGATGAGATGCTCTGCACCATGAGATTCCTCATCTTTGTGATCGGCATCATGACCTTGAATCGTCCTCCAGATCTCGGCCGCCATGAGCTGCTCCGCGCCGTCACACACTCATTGTCCTGAATTAGGGGTCAGCTGCGACCATCTTTTCTGCGATTTCACGCCGTCCAGCGCAGCCGCTGCTTATGGCGCTTCCGTGTCCCTCAAAACATGCATGAAATAGCGCCAGGCCCTCAATTAACCACACTGGCCGATATCTTATTATTATCGGAGGAGCGCTGGCCGTATCCCATCATCCTCCATCCTCGCTGCGTCCGTGCAGAATTCACCACCTGAGCCCAGATTTCACGCTGATGATGAGGATTGTAGTGACGCAGTCACCGAGTAGATAACACTGGATCAGGTCACAGATATCTCTGAGGCATGAGGTCATTAGCATCTTGGGTCTCAGTGATGTCATCAGAGAATGTATAGGATAAATATGACTTCATCAATGAGGCGAGGCGAACCTCACACCTCACTTATGGGACTGATTTTTAGTTGACAGGCAGCAGTGATCTACCTGACTCCACTTCTCAGTGTGACAAGCGCTGCATCGGCTGATATTCCGTGTAACACCCATCCTCTTGTGATGCTCCACCCCTGCGGAGCCCAGTAGGCAGTGTTCGCGCATATACAGGAGTAAGTAGGAGGAGTTGGGATATCAGATCTCCATCTACTGGAGTCTCCATGCAGCCGCACCTCAGTTTTATATCAAGTTATTGAGATCAGGGAACAGTAACAACCATCCAGTTCTCTGAATAATTAATGCTCCATCTTATGAAGCTCCTCCCCTGTGGATCCCAGTGGTTGGGCCTTCTAGACCCCTCCCCTCATGAGCTCAGTAGAGAAGCTTGTAGACTCCTCCCCTGCAGAGTTCAGGCCTCTAGACCCCTCCCCAACTGATCTCAGTAAGGGAGCTTGTAGACTCCTCCCCTGCAGAGCTCAGTCGGTGGGCTTCTAGACCCCTCCCCACCTGAAATCAGTTGGTGAGATTTAGACTTCCCCCTGCGGAGCATGGTGGGTGGGCTTCTAGACCCCTCCCCACCTGATCTCACTAAGGGAGCTTGTAGACTCTTCCCCTGCAGAGCTCATTTGGTGGGCTTGTAGACTCCTCCCCTGCAGAACTCAGTGGGAAGCTTGTAGACTCCTCCCCTGTGGAGCTCAGCAGGTGGGCTTCTACACTACTCTCCTGTGGCGCTCATTGGGCTTGTAATAACCTTTCTAGGCCAATCCCTACTTAGCATAGGGGCAGATCCTGCAACTATTGTGAGCCTTAGGTCGGGGGCTTAAAGCTCTGTTTGGGCACCATAATAGGGGGCCCGGTTTGAACCATGTATGCATATAGACTGTGTCATCAGCATCACACATAGACGGGTAAAGCTACAGGCACTCAGGCCTGATAAGAGCTCCCCCTTCTGGAGACTTTGTAATAGGACAGCGAGCACAGGACCGTTTCTGCTCTGCTCTCATATGTAATCCAGTGGGAGGAGTAGGCAGAATAATCTTTTCATCAGGCTCCTCCCCTGCAGAGCTAAGAGGGGGCTCTTAACTCTTCTGTAGCCCAGTATGCAGTGTAGATCATGTCATCGTCATACAGGGATCTGATCATTGCTCTACCTGCTGGCGCCTCCATGTATGTTCTGGGCTGTAGCCGGACGCGCGCAGTGTCTGCTGTGCGCTCGTATATTTTGCGGTAGGTCTCATCCATTATCGAGTCCCTTTTTGATCAGTCACATAAAAGCTACCTGCATGGGGAATGAGGCTCAGAAGACAAATGCGCACTTTATTTTTTATGCCTTTTGAACGGGTGTAAAGACGTTGTCAGCTCTCCAGATGTTGGCAATAAACTTGTGGAGCGGGGAGCGTGGAGGCGGCTGGGGCGCTCGCCGCGCACATCGCAGAGCTGCGGGCTTCAATAAGTCATTACATGATGGCAGTAATTCGCAGTGTACGCAGGGAGCGCGCTCCTTCCCGCCGCCTATGGACATACGTGGCGGCGCTGCACACCTCTCTACGACGCGTATAAAACCTCTGATTGCTGCAGTGTCATAAACTTACAAATAAGATTTATCATTTATCTTTGGCGCCGCGATTCTTCGAAGAAAATGCGATTCAGAGAGGAGTCAAAAACCGGAAATAAAACCAAGCGTTACCTGGCGGTGGGGGGAGGGAGAGACAAGACCGTACGGATTAAAGGGCCCCTGTACGGACTCCTGTAAATAAAGTTCTGCAACTTTCTCATAGAATTTTCAACAACTCTGCTTGCTGTCACAGGATGACAACAGATACAAAAAAGAGCACTTCATGATACAATGATGAGGCCAGCGCTGGCCCTTTAAGTGCCGGAAGGTTGTAGAATCTCTGCGTCTTGGTTCGTCATAGCGGAAAACGGAGCTGCCATTAACACTGCGCAGTCAGACGTGAATTATTAGTAGGTGACTCATCTGGGATTACGGTCACGTCTCATTGGTCACGCATTAAGCCCCTCCCCCAAGATGGAAGCAGCCAGCCATGAAGACCATGGGGGATGTGGGTGGTGGATTTGTCACCTAGGGACCTGAAACAATGGCGGCTGCAGCTCTATTATTATCTATTATCCGTCTGTCCTGCTCAGTGCTGCTGTCTTGGCCCCGCCCCCGCGGAGCCGCTCCTTGGAGGATGTAAATATGTGGATGTTATTCTAACTGAACTCAACAGCAGTTATTAACCGGAACAGCAGGAGGCCTCAGCCAATCAGATCCTGGCGAGCGGCAGGTCCCATCATCCTCCCAGAATCCTCCAGTCCTCAGTCTGCGGATCCATCGTCTTCAGCTACAATGTAGAGGAACCAGATCTACAGCAAGGAGCCGTCCGGCTCTGCTACATCTGTGAAGTCAACTGACTGCCCATCACCTGCCCTAAAGTACGGTGAATAATGGACCCATCCCCCACCCATAACATAACACGGGCGAGGAGGAAGGAGTGTTAATACAGGATCATTTCCTGCAGACTATTACACCCCTGACCTCTCTAGAGATCTGCAGAACATCGCTCTGTCCTCTCCACCTCCTGACACATACATAGTGATATATTCTGCAGATTATTACACCCCTGACCTCTCTAGAGATCTGTAGAACATCGCTCTGTCCTCTCCACACAGTGATATATCCTGCAGATTATTACACCTCTGACCTCTCTAGAGATCTGTAGAACATCGCTCTGTCCTCTCTACCTCCTGACAGATACATAGTGATATATCCTGCAGACTATTACACCACTGACCTCTAGAGATCTGCAGAACATCGCTCTGTCCTCTCTACCTCCTGACAGATACATAGTGATATATCCTGCAGATTATTACACCACTGACCTCTAGAGATCTGCAGAACATCGCTCTGTCCTCTCTACTCCTGACAGATACATAGTGATATATCCTGCAGACTATTACACCACTGACCTCTAGAGATCTGCAGAACATCGCTCTGTCCTCTCTACCTCCTGACAGATACATAGTGATATATCCTGCAGATTATTACACCTCTGACCTCTAGAGATCTGCAGAACATCGCTCTGTCCTCTCTACCTCCTGACAGATACATAGGGATATATCCTGCAGATTATTACACCTCTGACCTCTCTAGAGATCTGTAGAACATCGCTCTGTCCTCTCTACCTCCTGACAGATACATAGTGGATATATCCTGCAGATTATTACACCTCTGACCTCTAGAGATCTGCAGAACATCGCTCTGTCCTCTCTACCTCCTGACAGATACATAGTGATATATCCTGCAGATTATTACACCTCTGACCTCTAGAGATCTGCAGAACATCGCTCTGTCCTCTCTACCTCCTGACAGATACATAGTGATATATCCTGCAGATTATTACACCTCTGACCTCTAGAGATCTGCAGAACATCGCTCTGTCCTCTCTACCTCCTGACAGATACATAGTGATATATCCTGCAGATTATTACACCTCTGACCTCTAGAGATCTGCAGAACACCGCTCTGTCCTCTCCACCTCCTGACACATACATAGTGATATATCCTGCAGACTATTACACCACTGACCTCTAGAGATCTGCAGAACATCGCTCTGTCCTCTCCACCTCCTGACAGATACATAGTGATATATCCTGCAGATTATTACACCACTGACCTCTCTAGAGATCTGCAGAACATCGCTCTATCCTCTCTACCTCCTGACAGATACATAGTGATATATCCTGCAGATTATTACATCTCTGACCTCTAGAGATCTGCAGAACATTGCTCTGTCCTCTCTACCTCCTGACAGATACATAGTGATATCTCCTGCAGATTATTACACCTCTGACCTCTAGAGATCTGCAGAACATCCCTCCGTCCTCTCCACCTCCTGACAGATACACAGTGATATACCCTGCAGATTATTACACTCTGACCTCTACAGATCTGCAGAACATCGCTCTGTCCTCTCCACCTCCTGACAGATACATACTGATATATCCTGCAGATTATTACACTCTGACCTCTCTAGAGATCTGCAGAACATCGCTCTGTCCTCTCCCACCTCCTGACAGATACATAGTGATATATCCTGCAGATTATTACACCACTGGCCTCTAGAGATCTGCAGAACATCGCTCTGTCCTCTCCACCTCCTGACAGATACATAGTGAATATCCTGCAGACTATTACACCTCTGACCTCTCTAGAGATCTGCAGAACATCGCTCTGTCCTCTCCACCTCCTGACAGATACATAGTGATATATCCTGCAGACTATTACACCTCTGACCTCTAGAGATCTGCAGAACATCGCTCTGTCCTCTCTACCTCCTGACATGATACATAGTGATATATCCTGCAGATTATTACACCTCTGACCTCTCTTAGAGATCTGCAGAACATTGCTCTGTCCTCTCTACCTCCTTGACAGATACATAGTGATATATCCTGCAGATTATTACACCTCTGACCTCTCTAGAGATCTGCAGAACATCGCTTCTGTCCTCTCCACCTCCTGACAGATACATAGTGATATATCCTGCAGATTATTACTCCTCTGACCTCTCTACAGATCTGCAGAACATCGCTCTGTCCTCTCCACCTCCTGACAGATACATAGTGATATATCCTGCAGATTATTTACACCTCTACCTCTCTAGAGATCTGCAGAACATCGCTCTGTCCTCTCCACCTCCTGACAGATACATAGTGATATATCCTGCCAGACTATTACACCTCTGACCTCTCTAGAGATCTGCAGAACATCGCTCTGTCCTCTCCACCTCCTGACAGATACATAGTGATATATCCTGCAGACTATTACACCTCTGACCTCTCTAGAGATCTGCAGAACATCGCTCTGTCCTCTCTACCTCCTGACAGATACATAGTGATATACCCTGCAGACTATTACACCTCTGACCATTGCACGCTGTGAACGGACAGTGAACCAGTGTTTAGCGGTAGAGATAGCAGATGAATTGTAATTGCAGCTTTGGGTGTGACTAGAGTAGAGGACAGGATGCAGCTGATGACTGCGGTGCGTCCACTGTGGCTGTGCGGTCAGTACGGCGGTGGACACGAGTCTCGGGGGATGGGGGGGATTAGCTTTTGTTTTGTATTTTGCGCGATCGACACAGAAAATGACAGGTGATGGCGGCCGGCGCACTAACAGCTTTTCCAGCGCAGATTCCTGTAATTATACTTCAATTAACCTTTACTGACGCGTCATCGCCGCTTACTTTCTTCAGGTTTCCATGGCAACCAAAGCGTAAAAACGTGCGGTGACCTCGTGCGGCGAGGCCATTGTTGTTGTGACATCTGCGCGGGGCGGGGTAATGAACTTTACATTGTAGCGGTTTATTATTGCTGGGATATTGGCGCAGCTCGTGTTTTACCAGTTTGCTCCGGGCGCAGTCTGGAGGCGTCGCCTCTGATTTCCGTTTCTCAGCGTCGGGTCTTGTGAGATGAGATCAGAGATTCTGGAAGATGAACAGAGAAGCTCCTTGTTCTGCTGAGAAATGAATGGACTTAAGTATGTGACCCCCCCCCACCGGATATAATCCCCTAAATATTGTGCGGCCCCTCCCCAGACATCAAGAAGAAAGGAGAGGAGATGTATCGGGAACACATTATTATACAGTATTATCTCCAGAGCTGCGCTCTCTTGGTTACTATTAGAAACAGTCAGCAGGCTTGTAGTCAGACACCTCCAAACAGCTTCACTGAGAGACTGTAATGCAGAACATCGCTAGAGCAAGACTGAAAGGGATGCAGGCAGATGCTTGAAGCTGCAGAAATAGTGAGTTCAGCTCCGGAGTATAATATAGGATGTAACTCACGATCAGTACAGGATAAGTAATGTATGTACACAGTGACTGCACCAGCAGAATAGTGAGTGCAGCTCTGGAGTATAATACAGGATGTAACTCAGGATCAGTACAGGATAAGTAATGTATGTACACAGTGACTGCACCAGCAGAATAGTGAGTGCAGCTCTGGAGTATAATACAGGATGTAACTCAGGATCAGTACAGGATAAGTAATGTATGTACACAGTGACTGCACCAGCAGAATAGTGAGTGCAGCTCTGGAGTATAATACAGGATGTAACTCAGGATCAGTACAGGATAAGTAATGTATGTACACAGTGACTCACCAGCAAATAGTGAGTGCAGCTCTG
>ONZH01029781.1:0-240714 GCA_900303285.1 Rhinella marina
TGTACTGATATGTGAAGTAAACGTATATTAGATGCAGTGTGTACAGATATATGTATATACAGCAGTGTACATATGTGAGGTAAAATAATGTCTGAAAATATACATTATACGCGTGTACTGATATGTGCGGTAAGGGATAATAGATGCAGTGTGTACAGATATATATACAGGGTGACTGATTGTAGGTAAGCGTATAACAGATGCAGTATGTCAGATATTTGACCAGCACGTCCTCTTTCCCCGGACATGTCCTACTTTTGAGCATTAAAAAAATGTCCGGGGGGATTTGAAAGCATCCAGTGGTGAGGCCGCTGAAGTCACCGAAGGTCCTTTTGCAGTCCTGCAAGGCCAGAAAGAAGAAAGAAGACACCGACCGGCTGTGCCGCAAACAAGTGGAAAGTGAGTTTGTTTTTTTTATTTTTAACCCTTTAGGGGTAAGAATTATCCATATCTCCTCTCAGTAGGAAAGTATCAGCCCTGAGAGGCCTACTCACCATGTCTGATCTGATATCAGACAGACTCATCTCTATTCTTGACCTGTTCATCTAGAGTCCCAGTGACTGGTGACACCTCCTCTGATCTGCCTTTGACACTGACCCTAGAGTCCCAGTGACTGGTGACACCTCCTCTGATCTGCCTTGTGACATTGACCCTAGAGTCCAGTGACTGGTGCACCTCCTCTGATCTGCCTTGTGACACTGACCCTAGAGCAGGGGCGTTGCAGCTAAAACATTCAGGGCCTGGGCCCTGATTTTTCTCCAGCCCTGAATGTCCTGCCTGTTAGACAAATACAATTGTATTGCCATCCTCAGGACGGCAGTACAATTGAATCTAAGACTGCACGATATGTAGGACCCTGTGATTACATCACAGGTCAGTGAATCAGTGCCGTCCAATCCTGCACTGTCACATGACTGTGACATCATCGCAGGTCTTTTTCAACCCCTGTCTTCTAAACTGAAGAGGAGATTTGTGGGGAAAAGCTACAGTGAGCTCTGTTACATCAGAAAGGTAAGTGAAGGAGAAGCAGAGGGATGCTGGAGTTGTGGTTATTTAACTGGGTGTATGTTAGGGCAAAGGGAGGATGTTATCATGGGACTGTGGTGTTGGAGGTGACTTGGGCAGGGTTTGTTAGGGTACCTTTCACACCTGTGGCATGGGACTCTGGCAGGCTGTTAGGATCCATGCTACCGCAGTGCACTACGCCCGGCCCATTCACTGTAATGGGGGCGGACCATGGATCTGGCCACGCATGGCAAACCCTGCCGAGAGATGGCCGAACAAAAGTACACGCATGTTGTACTTTTGTTCTGGCACCTCTTGGCAGGGTTTGCCATGCTGCAGCTGGATCCGTGGCTCGCCCCCATTACGTGAATGGGCCAGAGCGTAGTTCCAGCCCCACATGTGCACCTGTGGTAGCACTGATCTGGCGGCCGTTCACCGACTGGCACCTGCCGGATTCCCCTGCCACAGGTGTGAAACTAGCCTTAGGCTACTTTCACACTTGCGTTGTAAGGATCCATTTGTGAGATCCGTCACAGCTCTCATAAATGTCCAAAACTGATCAGTTTTGTCCTAATGCATTCTGAATGTAAAAGGTCCATTCAGAATGCATCAGTTTGCTTCAGTTCAGTCAGCATTCCGTTTGGAGGCGGACACTAAAATGCTGCTTGCTGCGTTTTGGTGTCACATGAAGAAACTGATCCAAACTGGCTATTTAAAAATAATACTGAACTGGATCCGTTCAGAACAGATGCAGACAGTTGTATTATCATGATGGAAGCGTTTTTGCTGATCCATGACAAGATCCAGCAAAAACGCTGATGTGAGGTAGCCTTATTTACTTTGGACTGTGCGTGAGTGATGTTATTTACATGGGACTGCATGTTGGAGGTGCTGAGGGCAGGTTATGTTGTTTACATGGGACTGTGGGGGGAGTGATGTTATTACACGGGACTGGCATGTTGGAAGTGGATGTGGTAAGAAGTGATGTTATTTACATGGGACTGATGTGAAGGCGGCAGTTGGAGGGAGTGATATTTACATAGGACTAAATGTTTGATGCATGGCTATGGAATGATGTTATTACAGGGACTGTATTTGAGGGGACTGTAGATAGAGAGGGATGTTATTTTACAGGGACTGTATATTGATGTATAGTGATGTTATTTACACAGGAGGAAATAGCTTTATTTATACAGGACGTATCGTGGAGGGGCTGAGGAATTTATAATTTCTGAGGACACTAAAGGGAGGAATATAACTACAGCGGCACTTCAGGCGAGCATATAACAGTAGGGGGAGCGATATAAATACTGGGGGCACTGTAGGGGTATTATAAAATCCAGGGACATTAGGCTTTCTATTACTACTGGGCTCTATAGGAGAGACTTATAGATCCGCCTTATTTCTACTAAGAGCACTATGTGGGGCATTATTACTACTGAGGGGGTCTGTAGAGAGCTTCATTATCACTGGGGGAACAATAGGGGCTTATTACTACTGGGGGCTCGTGAGGCATTATTAATACTGGAGACTCTCTAGTAATGGGACAATCTTGGGGAGCATATCCAGTGCTGGGTCACTGTAGGGTGGAGTGTTTACTAATGATGGAATTACTATTGGTAGAACTATTACTATGAGGGCACTATTATTTCTCCAGGATAGTATTTGGAGGTTTGGGGGGCACAGCGAGCAGCAGGATAAGGCTGTTGGACTCCAGGTTGGGGGATGATGATAGAAATGTGATGAAGCTAAGATGTCCGTGTGTCACATTCTGCAGAGACGAGGCGGCTTAGAGAAGTTGTCCGGACCAAATGGAGAAGATGATGACATCTAAATCAGAGGAGACGTCCACCTGGGAGGCCCTGGATGTGAGGTATGTTCTCTCTGTTTGGACGAGGGTCGACATAGAGAATTGGGCCATATTCATTGGGGCTTGGGCCCCGGATCTTTTGAGACCCTAGCAACGCCCCTGCCCTAGAGTCCCAGTGACGGTGACACCTCCTCTGATCTGCCTGTGACATTGACAGAAGGTTAGGAGAGGTTCTCCGAGGCCTTATAATAATTACTGAAACTGCAGATTCGCACACCCACGTCTCATGCGCCTGGTGTGGACTGGAGTCCAGTAATGCCAGTCCGTTCCATTCCACTCCATTCCAGGTGTTTCTAATATTGTGTGTGTGAACATACTGTGTGTGAAGAAGAAGAGTGTGCTTGCACTAAGTGACAGTCTACCCCCGAGTGTTTAAAAGTGAAAGGCAGCACATGTGTGTCTGCCGGTTCTGGCAATCATAATGCCGAAACGAAAGTGTACGTTTACGGAGGAATTAAATAAAAAATTCAAGTGCTTTCGCCAGGGTCGTGATCCGTATGAGGCAGAGTGCTTGACGTGTAAGGCAGGCACTTATGTGTCTGTGGCAAATAAAGGTGCCAACGACCTGCAGCTGCATAGTTAACCACCACGAAAGTAACTGGTCAATGGACTGCACATCTGGCTTGTTAAGGAAGGCTTTCACAGACTCCCCAACAGCTCAAAAATTCTCATGCGCCCGAACGAAGACTGAAGCCATTGTAAATTCCGTGATAGCCCCGCATTCTGTTGACGTTGCTTTAGAAGCACTTCAAGGTATTCCCTACTGTGGCGTCTCCACTGATGGCAGCAACCATGGAGCAGTAAAACTGTTCCCTCTGCTGATCCAATATTATGACTGAAGAATGGTGGTGTGCAAAGCAAAAGCACCCCAAATGAATCAGCTGACACCATTGCTCAGTACATAAAAGACACACTGCAAAAGAAGGGAATCTTTTCTAAATGCATTGCATTTACTGGGGATAATTTGCAATACAATGTTTGGAGGAATCCGGCGTAATGAGGAAGGAAAGAATGTTTTGCAAAGTTAAAGAAGTCCCTGCAGAACACTGCTCTTATTGGGTGTTGGCTGTCCGCTCATATCCTGAACAATTGTGTTCACCATGGCGCAGACACACTAGACCTTGACATTGAGCAAATCATTTTCAAAATCTATCACCACTTTAATATCTACACTGTCTGAACAGAGAAGTTGAAGGAGTATTGTGAGTTTGCTGATGTTAATTACAGGGCTCTCCTCTCTCACAGCAAGACACGATGGCTGTCATTATTCCCAGGGATTGAGCGATTACTGCAAATGTATCCAGCTTTGAAAGCATTCTTTTTGTCCCAGGACAGGCCAACAGTGCAGATCAAGACGTTTTTTGAGGATGAGTTCAGTGAGATTTACCTGTGGCAAATGCATTCACTGATGTCAGTGTTTCAGTCCAATATTCAAGAGATGGAGAGGGAGGATAACTCTGTTGTGGAGGTGAAGAGGATTCTGAACAAGGTCCAGAGCTTGCTTCATGAGCGCAAGACGAACAACGTCATGCCTCTCAAAGTCAAGAGTATGCTGGCTCAAAAGCAGAAAGATGCATATGGGCAAAGGTGTGACCATTTCAGTGCTCAGGTTCAGGGCCTCTACAGTTCATGTCTCGACTACCTTCAGAAATGGATGGCACCCATGGAGGAGTTCTCTACTTTTATGTGGATGGATCTAAATGAAATTCCAGACTGGAATGATGTAGAGGCATACCTACTTAATGGGTAATCATAAACTGTTGAAAGAGATGAAGTCTTCTGACAAATACACCCCGCAAGAGGAGGACTGAAGAGGAGCCTTTTTTTTCAGGTCCGAAGAGGAGACTTTTTTTTTTAGGGCTGAAGAGGAGCCTTTTTTTCAGGGCTGAAGAGAAGCCTTTTTTTCAGGGCTGAAGAGGAGCCTTTTCTTTTTTTATTATTCTTTTTTTCTTGTCTATCACTATTACACTCAAAAAATGTCAGTGTATGTTTTTGTTAGTGTACTATGTTGTTTTGTGCTGTTCAATAAATGCAATGTTTACACAGACCCCATGTCATTTGTGTCATATCATACACTGATACACCGATAAAAAAAAAAGGTGTCCTCCTTTTCAGAAACCCAAATCTGGTCACCCTAGATATATACACTCACCGGCCACTTTATTAGGTACACCATGCTAGTAACGGGTTGGACCCCCTTTTGCCTTCAGAACTACCTCAATTCTTCGTGGCATAGATTCAACAAGGTGCTGGAAGCATTCCTCAGAGATTTTGGTCCATATTGACATGATGGCATCACACAGTTGCCGCAGATTTGTCGGCTGCACATCCATGATGCGAATCTCCCGTTCCACCACATCCCAAAGATGCTCTATTGGATTGAGATCTGGTGACTGTGGAGGCCATTTGAGTACAGTGAACTCATTGTCATGTTCAAGAAACCAGTCTGAGATTATTCCAGCTTTATGACATGGCGCATTATCCTGCTGAAAGTAAGCCATCAGATGTTGGGTACATTGTGGTCATAAAAGGGATGGACATGGTCCAGCAACATACTCAGGTAGGCTGGGGCGTTGCAACGATGCTCAATTGGTACAAGGGGGCCCAAAGAGTGCCAAGAAAATATTCCCCACACCATGACACCACCACCACCAGCTTGAACCGTTGATACAAGGCAGGATGGATCCATGCTTTCATGTTGTTGACGCCAAATTCTGACCCTACCATCCGAATGTTCGCAGCAGAAATCGAGAACTCATCAGACCAGGCAACGTTTTTTCCAATCTTCTACTGTCCAATTTCGATGAGCTTGTGCAAATTGTAGCCTCAGTTTCCTGTTCTTAAGCTGAAAGGAGTGGCACCCGGTTTGGTCTTCTGCTGCTGTAGCCCATCTGCCTCAAAGTTCGACGTACTGTGCGTTCAGAGATGCTCTTCTGCCTACCTTGGTTGTAACGGGTGGCAATTTGAGTCACTGTTGCCTTTCTATCAGCTCGATACCAGTCTGCCCATTCTCCTCTGACCTCTGGCATCAACAAGGCATTTCCGCCCACAGAACTGCCGCTCACTGGATGTTTTTTCTTTTTCGGACCATTCTCTGTAAACCCTAGAGATGGTTGTGCGTGAAAATCCCAGTAGATCAGCAGTTTCTGCAATACTCAGACCAGCCCTTCTGGCACCAACAACCATGCCACGTTCAAAGGCACTCAAATCACCTTTCTTCCCCATACTGATGCTCGGTTTGAACTGCAGGAGATTGTCTTGACCATGTCTACATGCCTAAATGCACTGAGTTGCCGCCATGTGATTGGCTGATTACAAATTAAGTGTTAACGAGCAGTTGGACAGGTGTACCTAATAAAGTGGCCGGTGAGTGTAGTATATACAGCAGTGTACTGACATGGCAGGTGCGATGAATAATTTACACCTCGTTCGTCACGTGAGTACACTGTGTTGTATACTATATACCTGTACACACTGCATGTATTATACCTCGTACCTCACATATCAGGACAATGCTGTATATACTATATATCTGTACACACTACATCTATTATACCTCATACCTCACATATCAGTACACTGTGTATATACTATATAATTTTATCCACTGCATCAATTATACCTTGTACCTGACGTATCAGTACTCTGTGTGTATATGTCAGGTGTGAGTTATAAAAGATGTAGTGTGTACAGATATATGTGGACAGTCATATATTATGGTCACAATGTTAGAGTTAAGTGCCAGTATTGGGGTTAGGGGTCAGTATTAAGGTTAGGCATAGTATTAGCATAAAGCTACATTCAGACAACCGAGTGTTTTGCAGTCCCCAAATTGTGGATCCGCATAATACAAATAATACAACTTTTGCGGAACGCACAGTGCCAGCCCTATATATAAATGCCTATTCTTGCGGACAAGAATAGGACATATGCTCTATATTTTTTGGGGGGGAACGGAACTACTTATGTGGACAGGATATGGTGTGCTGTCCGCATCTTTTGCGGCCCCATTGAAATGAATGGGTCCGCACCCGTTCGGCAAAATTGTGGAACGGATTCAGACTTAGAAATACGGTCGTCTGAATGCACCCTTAGGGCCAGTATTGGGATTAGGGTCGGTATCAGTTAGGGGCCATTACTGGGGTTAGAGGCAGCATTAGGGTACATTCAAAACAACCGTATTTCCATTCACTTCAATAGGGCCGCAAATCCGTAGTTCTGTTCCGCAAGCCCCGCAAAAAAAGATAGAGTGTGTTTTATTCTTGACCGCAATCGCAGACAAGAACAGGCATTTCTATCTTAGGGCTGGGCATGTGTGTTCCACAAAATGTGGAACGCACACGGCCAGTATCGGTGTTTTGTGGATCCGCAATTTGTGGACCTCAAAACACATATGGTCATGTGAATGTAGCCTCAGGGTTAGGGGTCAGTAGTAGGCTTAGGGGTCTGTATGGCGTAGTATTAGAGTTAGGGAAAGTATTAGGGGTCAGTATTGGGGTTAGCAGTCAATATTAGGGTTAGGGACAGGATTAGGTGTCAATATTAGGGTTAGGGGTCCAGGGTTAGAGGTCAGTACTAGGGTAGGGGTCAGGGGCCCTTATTAGAAGTCAGGGGCCAGTACTAGGGTAGGGGCCAGTACTAGTGTTAGGGGTGAGACAGGGCCAGTATTAGGAGGTCAGGCAGGGCCTGTATTAGGGGTCAGTACTGGGGGTAAGGGGCGAGTATCAGGGTTAGGGGTCCAAGTTAGAGGTCAGTACTAGGGCAGGGGTCAGGGGCCAATATAAGAGGTCAGGGGCCAGTATTAGAGGTCAGGGGCCAGTATTAGGGGTCAGGCAGGGCCAGTATTAGGGATCAGGGGCCTATTTTAGGGTTATGGGTCAATGCAGGGTCAGTATTGGGGGTCAGGGGCCAGTATTAGGGTTAGGGGTAACGCAGGGCCTGTATTGGTGGTCAGTACTAGGTGGGCAGGGGCCAGTATTAGGGTTAGGGTAAGGCAGGGCCAGTATTGGGGGTCAGTAATAGGGAGGCAGGGGCCAGTATTAGGGTTAGTGCTGCATATAGAGAGTATAGGGGGAGGGCAGTTTATACTTACCTGTCCCGTCGCGGTCCCACGATGCAGACCCGGCCTCTTCTGGTGGGTCTGCTCCCAAGGAACGTCGCAGTCACATCAGTGCGCCAGCCACTGGGAATAGCGGAGCAGGGAACCAGAGGTTCCTTTGTACCACCGGTGCTGGCTGCCACAGGCACAATTGTACCTGCATCTAGTGGATGCAGATACAATTGCGTTCAGGAGCCGCGGCGGCCCTGACATCCACCGGCCCGGGGGGCATGTGCCCTCCTGCCCCCCGGCCCAGCCCGCCCCCGGCGCTATACATTTTATTGAATAATTCAGTGGCTATATGGAATTTTAAATTACATGGATTTACAAAAGTATTCAGATCCAGGTGCTGGCTTGAAAAATATAGAATATTTTTTATGGGATAACCCCTTTAAAGCCTATGTGTACCTTCAAGGGCAATGTTTTATAATTGCATTCTATTCATTTTGGGCTAAAAATATTTTTTTAAATTGTCTTTATTAAAAATATTGAGCTGTTCTGTCACAAAGGGTTAACTGTTCTTCTAGCTGTGTGAATGGTAGTTTCACTTTGTGTCAGTCATGTAATAAATTACCTAGAATGTAATAAACACGTATTTAAGCCACATTCTTATCAGTAAGATAAGAATTTAGCTATAATGAGTGTTTTTAAGGTCAGAGATAAGGAACCTGTCAGCTGAGCTGCCCGGAACACAGAGAAAATATAAAACCTGGTACTAGAGAAACTCAAATCTGTGCAGGAAAAACGGCTCAATATTTTTTAATAAAGACCAATTAAAAAAAAAAAGATTTTTAACTCAGAAAGAGTACAATGCAATAATAATAATAAAAATGCCACCAAAAGTAAACATAGCCTTTAAAAAGTGTTACAGGAGTAAAACATCAGTGGTCAATCTCTAGGATAGGCTATGAATGTTTGAACGGTTAAAGGGGTTTTCCGAGTTAAATATATTAAAGGGGTATTCCCATCTCACAAATGTGGTTTGTATAGTTAGATGTAGCCATACCAATATTATTACTAATAGAATGTATTTATATAAAATGTACCGTTTAGATTTGCCTATTTGTATAGGCATTGTCCCACACACATCAGTCAGGCCGTTGCCCCTAGTTACGACCACTGCGGCCATGTAGTAGTGGTGGCCGGCTTGCTCTTTTTCAAACCCTATTTGAGGTAACTGCTGTATTGTGAATGCACATTGCCTGAGCATGCGGAGACACATCTAAGGGTACTCTCACATCTGCGTTTTGGATGCTACCAGTCCCAAACTCAATGGGCAGGATCCGTCCAAAACGCTGCTCCATAGGGATAAATTGATCTTGGAACAGGATCCGTTTCTCTGCGTTTTGGAAGCGCAGACAAAAATGCTACAACCCTAGGATGTGTCTCCGCATGCTCATGTAATGTGCGTTCACAATACAGCAGTTACCTCAGAGCAGGTTTGAAAAGGAGCAAGCCGGCCACCACTACTACATGACCACTGTGGCCGTAACTAGGGGCAACGGCCTGACTGATGTGTTTGGTACAATGGAAATACAAATAGGCTAATCTTCTAAACGGTACCTTTTATATAAATACATTCTATTAGTAATAATATTGGTATGGCTATATCTAACTATACAAACTAAATTTGTGAGATGGAAATACCCCTTTAATGACCTATCCTCAGGATAGGTCATCAATATCAGATCGGCACCCCCGCTGATCAGTTGTTTGAAGAGGAGGCGCGCGCCGTACCAACGCTGCCTCCTCTTCACTGTTTACATGCTGGCCGTAACAGGGGTAGTGGTGAGTAGGTGTAATTACACCTCACCACCCCATTCATTTCTATGGGAAGAATCGCTTCCATAGACTTGTATGGAAGCGATTCTTCCCATAGAAATGAATAGGGTGGTTAGGTGTAATTACACCTACTCACCACTGCCCCCGTTAAGGCCAGCATGTAAACAATGAAGAGGAGGCAGCGCTGATAGGATCAAACAGCTGATCGGCTGGTGTGCCTGGTGTCGGACCCCCACAAATCTGATATTCATGACCTATCCTGAGGATAGATCATCAATTATATATAACTCGGAAAACCCCTTTAAGGTCTAATCTCCAGAACTGTCGATAATCAGAATGAAAGGGCCATGATTTTACAATGTGCTGCCGGTGCCGGCCCGTGGCCGTATTCACTTCAATGGGTCCGCAATCACGGAGATGTGGGACAGAGGCACGGATCGGAACATCGGAGTGCTTCCGTAGTGTTTCTGGCCATGCCTCAACACCGCAAAAAAGTAGTGCATGCACTACTTTTTGCGGTGCGGACCATCGGATGTGGATCTTGGACCCCATTCAAGTGAATGGGTCCGCGATCCGAATGGATCGATCCCACAGTCAGTGCCAGTGCATTGTGGACCGCAAATTGTGGTTCACAGCACGGGCACCAACCGCATTCGTGTGCATGAGCCCTAAGTCGTATTTAAAGAGGACCTGTCACCTCTCTTGACATATCTGTTGCTACCTTCAGTCCCCATGTAATAACAATTCAGGAGCATCTATTCTCTATACTCTATACTGTGCCATTCCTCTGTTATTCTATTAGAATTGTATGAATGGATTGCCAGTAGCTTGCAGTAAAGGTCTAACTGGGTGTTACCAGTTGGGGGAGGGGTGTCTCTGCATAGTCTGACACTATCCAATCAGTGCTGCCACTGGCAGTGTGCATGGACACATCTCAACTGGTAACACCCAAATGGATTATTTTTTGCAGACTGCTGGCAATTCATTCATTAGTTCTAGTTGAAACAACAGAGGAATGGTATTGTAATTACATGGGGAATGCAAGTAGTTGTCAGGAGAGGGGACTGGTCCTCTTTAAGTAGATAAGGCTGAGCTGCAGCACCAGACACAGCTGCAAGTACAGATGAGCCAATAAACCTATGTAACTCTTCCCTTCATCCTGATGATTGATGGGGTTTCATGATGGGACGACCTGTCACTGATGAAACATTGACAGCCTGTCCAGAGATTTACACAAATTATATTTTCGGCTACTGGAATGTTATACACATGCAATGTTTCAGGAAATTTCAGCAGACATTTCATATGTTATGGAGCCCAATGTCAGAATACAAACTGCAATAAATAGCAGTCTGTAGTCTGCTGGGGAATTTCATATTTGGCTAAATTAGAAATAGAGTTTGCAAAGTAAAAAACAAGGTCTTAATAAAGCCCCATAGCTGGCGGTGGTTCCGTTGAAGTTATAAAGAGGCACAGGCGTCTTCATAACTTTGTCGCATCCAGCGCCAGTTCTAGATATAAGACAGCTTTCAAGTTGTCTTACATGTAGACCATTTTCTATGCCTAAAACAGCCGTAGAAAATGATGAATGAGACGGGCCTGCCGGCCCTTCCCCGCTGACGCCACACCCACAATTTTAGACCTGGCGTGAAAGGGACGAAGTCGCAGATAGCGGCGCAAATAACTATTGCGTCACCATCTACACCTAAAATAGCCCTGATTTAGGCATATTTAAGAATAGTAAATGACCGACACCCAGGGTCTCTAATATATTTAACAGGCCGTGCCAATTTACCATGACTTATGTGCCAAATGTGATGTCATTTGTGCCATTTTCAAGCACTGTAAAATGATGTACCTGATGACAGTGCTGATGATTTTCTTTTGCTTATGTCTTAGCTCTTTAAATTATTGCAGTCCTGTTTCTACACAAGATAAATATGTTTGATTGAGAAACGAATGCTGAGCCCTTAAGCAGCCTCATAGTCTGAATCATAATCCAACTGCAATGCAATGCTCTTCCCTATAATAAGTCTCAAGAATTTCAATCAATCAGTGCTAAGGAAGAGCCACTGCAGTGCTGGGAAACATCAGAAGACTTGCTCAAATCAGTTAAAGCACACCTCCTCTCAAAATATATAGGCTCCTGAGTATTCCCATTCTTTTAGTGTGCACACTGGTGTCTGGACCTTTGTGGACATTTGCCCTCATTGCTGTTGTGCAAAGCCATCCACTTACTACTTTATTGCACTTTGAAGGGTTAATTTGCACTATGACTTATGTAATTGTTAAAATTTATATTGTTTTACATAGTAACATAGTTAGAAAGGCCATCCAGTTCAGCATGTTATCCTGCACAGTTACACGCCAAAATTGACTCAGAGGAGGGCAAAAAACCACAAGGTAGAAGTCAATTTTTATCTTTTTAGGAGAAAACATTCCTTCCCGACTCCAATCAGGTATCAGAATAATTCCCTGGATCAACAAATCTCTAGTAACTATAACCTGTAATATTATTACACTCCAGAAATACATCCAGGCCCCTCTTGAATTCTCTGGTGAGTTCACTATCACAACAACCTCAGAGAGGAGAGAGTTCCATAGACCCACTATACTGTTGAACTGCTTTTTATACGTTTATTATAATATATCCTGTTCACTTGCAGTTATTGCACTGTATTTGCACAGCACTGTGGAAAGAATTAATGCAGAGCCAGTTAATACTGGCAAGAATTTGGCATTTTCCAGTCTGTTCACTGAGAAGCCGCTCATTTTCCATTGCTGTCATAAGGGGCTGTGAAGACCTGAGTTTTGGAGGGAAAAACAGGCACAGTAAACTTTTGACTGTGTGGTTTAAATCAGATGGTTGTTTTCCTCTGTAAACTGCTTAGTCATTCCCATTGACTTGTATAAAGACACAGTGCAAGTCTATGGCAGCTCTGAACTGTAACATTGTTTCTGTTAGGCTGTGCTTCTCCAGCTTCACTTCTCCCACTAGAAGGTTCTGGAATAGTTAGAAACTTTATAAAAGTGCCTTGGGCCCTCCGGTAGAATTCATTCTGGGGCCCACACAGGGTTGCACCTAGCCTTCCTGCTGCCTAAGGTGAAAACTGAAACAGTGCCCCCCCAATGCCAATTTCTTAACCTAACCCCTTCCCTTCAGCTCATGGCCCTTCCGCTGCCCCCCTCTTGCCCCTTCCTGGTGCTGCCTGAGGCGATCGCCTCACCTGGCCTCATTGGTAGTGCACCCCTGGGCCCACAGCACAGATGCATGCAAATGTTGCCTAATCCCACAGCGGCAAAACACCCCAAGATGATTGATTTTGGGGGTAGATTCAAGAAGCTAGGTCCCTAGGAAATGAGGATAGTGGCTGGGTCTATGGCTAGAAGCCACCCGATGCATAGGTAATAATTAGTGATGAGCGAAGCAAGCTTTGGATGCTACCAGTCGGAACAGAAGTCGAGATTGGTTTTAAACTGGTTTACCACTAAAAATGAACTACCGAAGTTATTCAATGAAGTCACGCGCAACTTCGTGAATAATTAACTTCGGCTCATCGGAACCCATACATTTTAATACTGTATGGAGACTAATCACAGTACAGTATTATTCCGAAGTTTTGAATGAAAAGACTTTAGATGTAGCATCCGATTCTTGCTTCGCTCATCACTAGTAATAATAACCTGGGTAGTTTGTTAAATAATCTACACAGTTTTCTTTACACGGACATAGGCTGGTGGAGATGCTGTCCACTGCCTACATATGTAGTGCTGTTTGCCACTTGTGAAGGGGGTAGGGAAATAGGGGCCCACCTTGCTCAGGGGACCACCAAAGGATTCACCCGTACACCTGTTGAGAAGTCTGGATACATGTTTATTTCGGCTGCTTCACCAAATCCAGCTTTCCCACAGCAACGCTCCACTAATGCTGCAGATTTATCCTCATGTTAATTATCATCAATTAAAAGTCCAAGTAAATGACACTGGCACATTAACATGAAGACATGTGCTCTCATGACAGCCTGCCTATATTTATTTAATGCTCCCCACATTTATACGACTCATTAACATTTCCAACTCCTGGATTATGTATGAACTTTGCACGCAGAAGCGTTTCATGGGACTTTTAATAGCACACAATGCCCTTCTATTATTATGCATCAATCAGTTTTCTGTGGTAATTGTTATGCTAAATTTCCTAAACTGCATTTTAAAATGAAAGTTGTAAATGTCCATCAAAATAGTTCCTGTTAATAGCTGCTTAATTCCTGCCAGCACTGATCCTAATGTGGTATTAACACATTTTTAACGCATGTCATTCCATTTTTTAAAGGGATCCTCCACTAATATGACAGAAAAATAGAGGCAAAAATGAGGTTTGGATTCTGGACCCCTTCTTTCTTCTCTCGGCCAATTTGCCATTGAGCTACTGAACTTGGCAAGAGACTGGCTTGAAATTCCATTTGAAATGCTGTAACTGTTGCCCATGCACACAGCTATATTAAAAGGGTTCTCTGAGAATGGAAATCCCTTTCCATATCACCATGCAGGATGCAAGGGTTAAAAAAAAAAAGACTTGTCACTAGTGTTCCAGTTCCAGCACCGTGCTCCCTTCTCCTCTGCTTTCAAACCCTGCTGGACCAGAAATATACTGTGGGGGCTTTATTATTGGGCACAATATGGAAGGCATTGCTACTAATTATCACTATTAGTTTTGCAGTATAGTATTTGGGAATATTGGGGAGCACAGTGGGCACAATATTGGAGGTATCAGCTGGATAACGATATTGGAGCACAAGGAAAGGGGAAAGGGAGGTGATGGCTTATTGGTTAGCACTGACCAATCCAACCAAGGACAATATCTGCATGGAGTCTCTATGTTCTCCCCGTGTTTGCGTGGGTTTCCTCCTGGTACTTCGATTTCCTCCCACACTCCAAAGACATAATGAGAGGGAACTTAGATTGTGAGCGCTATTGGAGACAGTGCATGATTAAAATGTCTGTAAAGTGCTGCAGAATATGTCAGCACTATATAAGCGAGTAGATAAATGATAAAAAAAATGAGGAACCTAACATGTCTGTGAGACAAACTCTGCGGAGATGAGACAAGGTGCTGGAATCAGAGCACCAGTCACAGGTTAGTCTTTTTTTTATGGAAGTGACTGCAGGTTCGGATTACACACATAGTATGTTTGTAGTCTAGAGCTCTACACACCTAATGGTAGAATAGACTGGTCAACTCTTTACAAAGTTACTTCATTTTCATATATTGGAGAGATGTAAAACTGATACAAAATAGATATACCCAGTAGGAGTTGTATATGGATTTTATATATTATACTAAATGTGTATAAATAAGATTAATTTTTGACTTATAATTTAAAGGGGTTGTGCACTTTGAGGGGGGGGGGCACAAAACCCCTCTTAGGGAGACCTGCGAAGGGAAGCCTACTTACCTGCTTCTTGGTGTTGGCTACCTGCTCCTTCTCTCCCCAGTCTGTTGTGTGCCCAGGATGTCAACTTCAGTTTTGACACCACTGCAGCCAATCATTGGCCGCAGCAGAGACCTTCACCACATGCGTCATATGTCAAATTATCATGTGACGCAAGGTGAACAGGTCACCACTGTGCCAGCGATTGGCTGCAATGGCATCAAAATGGAAGTTGATTTCCTGGGAGAGCAGCTGAGGCCGAAGAAGCAGGACGCCAGCACCAGGAACAAGTAAGTTTAAGGTGGACAAGTTACATTTTTTTAAACAGGGCACAGCCATAGGAGGTGCGTAGATAGCAGTTGCTCTGGTTCCTGAGGGAGTCCATAGGTCTCTCTGCCACATAAAAACACCAATATTATACATGACTTATGTTAGATTGGGCCTTCTTGCATATTTTGCACTAAGGGCGAGGGGGCCCGGCTGGGTGCAGGAGCAAATAGGCAGCTTGCTGGGAGGACCTTCTGCGGCTGTCCCTGTGGCTGTGATGGATGAAGGGGCTAGACAGCCGCGGCGGGCCAGACCGCCGGCGCGCTTGAGCCCAGATGTCACCCCTCGGGTCCGGCGCTGAATTCGGAGCCCCTCCACGGCGTGGAGCGCCTCAGAAGTCCTCCAGAAGGCGCTCTGGATGTAGGAGGAATCCAAGGCTGAGGAGGGACCCAGGTACGAGCGGGGAGTGCGGCGCTTCCTCCCTGCTCTCTTCAGTGTCGGCGGGATCCGGACCAGTATCTGTGGATGCAATGGCATCAAAATGGAAGTTGATTTCCTGGGAGAGCAGCTGAGGCCGAGGAGAGAAGAAGCAGGACGCCAGCACCAGGAACAAGTAAGTTTAAGGTGGACAAGTTACATTTTTTTAAACAGGGCACAGCCATAGGAGGTGCGTAGATAGCAGTTGCTCTGGTTCCTGAGGGAGTCCATAGGTCTCTCTGCCACATAAAAACACCAATATTATACATGACTTATGTTAGATTGGGCCTTCTTGCATATTTTGCACTAAGGGCGAGGGGGCCCGGCTGGGTGCAGGAGCAAATAGGCAGCTTGCTGGGAGGACCTTCTGCGGCTGTCCCTGTGGCTGTGATGGATGAAGGGGCTAGACGGCCGCGGCGGGCCAGACCGCCGGCGCGCTTAAGCCCAGATGTCACCCCTCGGGTCCGGCGCTGAATTCGGAGCCCCTCCACGGCGTGGAGCGCCTCAGAAGTCCTCCAGAAGGCGCTCTGGATGTAGGAGGAATCCAAGGCTGAGGAGGGACCCAGGTACGAGCGGGGAGTGCGGCGCTTCCTCCCTGCTCTCTTCAGTGTCGGCGGGATCCAGACCAGTATCTGTGGATGCAATGGCATCAAAATGGAAGTTGATTTCCTGGGAGAGCAGCTGAGGCCGAGGAGAGAAGAAGCAGGACGCCAGCACCAGGAACAAGTAAGTTTAAGGTGGACAAGTTACATTTTTTTAAACAGGGCACAGCCATAGGAGGTGTGTAGATAGCAGTTGCTCTGGTTCCTGAGGGAGTCCATAGGTCTCTCTGCCACATAAAAACACCAATATTATACATGACTTATGTTAGATTGGGCCTTCTTGCATATTTTGCACTAAGGGCGAGGGGGCCCGGCTGGGTGCAGGAGCAAATAGGCAGCTTGCTGGGAGGACCTTCTGCGGCTGTCCCTGTGGCTGTGATGGATGAAGGGGCTAGACGGCCGCGGCGGGCCAGACCGCCGGCGCGCTTGAGCCCAGATGTCACCCCTCGGGTCCGGCGCTGAATTCGGAGCCCCTCCACGGCGTGGAGCGCCTCAGAAGTCCTCCAGAAGGCGCTCTGGATGTAGGAGGAATCCAAGGCTGAGGAGGGACCCAGGTACGAGCGGGGAGTGCGGCGCTTCCTCCCTGCTCTCTTCAGTGTCGGCGGGATCCGGACCAGTATCTGTGGATGCAATGGCATCAAAATGGAAGTTGATTTCCTGGGAGAGCAGCTGAGGCCGAGGAGAGAAGAAGCAGGATGCCAGCACCAGGAACAAGTAAGTTTAAGGTGGACAAGTTACATTTTTTTAAACAGGGCACAGCCATAGGAGGTGCGTAGGTAGCAGTTGCTCTGGTTCCTGAGGGAGTCCATAGGTCTCTCTGCCACATAAAAACACCAATATTATACATGACTTATGTTAGATTGGGCCTTCTTGCATATTTTGCACTAAGACCCTTGAGTTTCAAGCTATACCGTTTCTAAAGGGTTTATATTATAGTGTAGCTACAATGTAATTTGGTTAGGGTTATCACATTGCATGAGATGTAAAATTCATTAAGTATACGGTATGGTATAATGGTGGTTTGTAGATACATTATTCTTTGTAGTCATCTGTAATATTTCCAACTTGATACTGTATTAAGATCCCATATTGAAGTCAATATTTGCATAACATAGTGATTTACAGTACAATATGACAAGCTAAGTGCTCAGCACAAGAAGTACACTTGAGACACCCATTCATCAACATTCATGAAAGTAATCTTGATATTTATTGAGATAAATTACCTGCGGATGCTTTTTGCTCCCACACAGATTTTTTAAAGTAGAAATGCAAACATTTTCTAGCTATGTACTTTTAATGATATAATTTAGCACCATAAAAATGTCTTATATAACCCAACCAAGAGTAATTAAAACTTACTGTAGAGAAGAAAAGTGTACTAGACAAGATACTGAAAGCACCCTTCACTGAAATCAATAGCAGTTTAAGTAACCTACTATATATTGTGTGACCATCTCTGTAGAAAAAAATAGAGGAACCTGTCCATACAAATGCAAAATGAAATGTATCTCATCTATCTATCTATCTATCTATCTATCTATCTATCTATCTATCTATCTATCTATCTACATGCTCCTTTACATTATGTTTTCATTGATGTTACAGCACAGTAAATAGTCATACATGATGTGGTGAAATATAGAGGTTGGCAGAGATGGGTGGCTTGGGCAAGGACTGAGGCCTCTTCCTCTGTGCCATGTCCATCAGTCACATGGCCATTGTGCAGTTCAGTTACTGTTTAAAAGAACGAGCCTCAGCTGCCATACCAAGCACAACCTTCAAACATCTGATGGGCACATGTGCCAGTATTCTGACCCCCAGCAATCAGATATTGATGGCCTATCTTGAGGATCGGTCAACAATATTTAACTACCAAAACTCCCTTT
Organism: Rhinella marina; assembly: GCA_900303285.1. Classification (NCBI taxonomy): domain Eukaryota; kingdom Metazoa; phylum Chordata; class Amphibia; order Anura; family Bufonidae; genus Rhinella; species Rhinella marina. The sequence continues at coordinate 18,423 of ONZH01029781.1, forward strand.
ATTTATATGTGCAGTATGTTTCTAGTTTGGCCGGACTGGGGCGCAGCTTAGGGGAGGCCAGCATGACGGGGTTTGGGTGGTGAAGAGGAGGTGGGGGAAGGGTTAATGGCACAGCAGGGTAGTGGAGGGAGTTGTTAGGGCAACTTAAAGGGGTGTGGCAGGAGGGGTTAAATAGAGTGGTGAAGGTGGGGACAGGGGCCATTTTGCTGGAAAAACTGCACTAGCTGGAGCAATACTGACCATGTCTGTGGAGGAGCTGATCGCAAGGATTCGGATGGAAGCGGAGGCGAGGGGGCCCGGCTGGGTGCAGGAGCAAATGGGCAGCTTGCTGGGAGGACCTTCTGCGGCTGTCCCTGTGGCTGTGATGGATGAAGGGGCTAGACGGCCACGGCGGGCCAGACCGCCGGCGCGCTTGAGCCCAGATGTCACCCCTCGGGTCCGGCGCAGGATTCGGAGCCCCTCCACGGCGTGGAGCGCCTCAGAAGTCCTCCAGAAGGCGCTCTGGATGTAGAAGGAATCCAAGGCTGAGGAGGGACCCAGGTACGAGCGGGGAGTGCGGCGCTTCCTCCCCGCTCTCTTCAGTGTCGGCGGGATCCGGACCAGTATCTGTGGATCCCCAGGTACCTGCGTCCGGCGGGGATGCCACTCGGCGTGGGAACAGGGCCAGTATGGAGCGGGTTGTGCTGGGAGCCTCCAGGGAGCTGCACAGGCCCAGGTCGGTTGTAGAAGAGGACGGAGGACACGCCCCCCACGTGGCAGGAGCTATGTTGGAGCGCTGCCAGAGGACAGCGTGCCGGGAAGATGGAGCGGGTTCCAGTGCTGGAGACGCCGGGGCAAGTTCATCCAGAGGAGAGGACGACAGGAACCTGGTGTGGCTGGATACAGGAACAGCGGCTATGGGAGGCACAGCGCTGGGGGTTCGTTTTTGTCATTTCTTAGTGGGTCTGTGGGCGTCGGGGGGTCAGGACGTCCGGGGGACTTAGGAGTGGAGTTAGGTCAATTATTGGGAGGTTTGGCGGGGTGGTTTGCGAGTATGGGGGCTGGGGGGGCATCGCCGATGGGGGTAGGGCAAGGTAGTAGCGTGGCTGCCATAGGTGGGGCAGGGAGACCGGGGGATCAGTGTCGGTGGAGACCCAACCGGGTGGGGAGGATGATAGGCCTAAGGTAGATGACGCGGCCAAAGGCGAAGTTTATGTATGCTTTGAGGGTCCGTTGGGTGCGCACTTAAAGCAGGAGATGAGAGAGAGGATCTGGAAAAGGGAGTATGTTGAGATATTTTTGCTGCTCCCTTTGGAGAGGTTTAATTTAGATAGGGGGAAGAAGGATGAAGGAAAGAAGGAGGAGGAGGAGAAGCAGCGTTATAGATTGATTCCGTGTACATTCGCAAATTGGCTGCAAGCGCTTGCGATATTGGCCAGTGTTAAAGGGGAAAAGACGCCTGAGTGTTGCTCAGCGTTATTTTGTTACATGGATGCAATAGGGGAGGCGTATCGGGTTTATGGGGGGAAAGGATGGTTACGATACGACGAGCAATTCAGACAGAGGAAGACGGTGCGGCCCAACATCCGTTGGGACCACAAAGATATCAGGCTCTGGTTACGGATGACTGCACCGGTGCGTAGTGGGCAGTCCTTTCGGGGGAAGGCTAGTGGATCAGGACAGAGAACTTTTGCAGCGGCAAAAGGATTGTGTTTCCTGTTCAATGAGGGGAACTGTAAATTTGGGGCCAAGTGCAAATTTAAGCACGAATGCTCCACATGTTCCCATGGAGCCAGTAGATGTTTTAAAGGGGGACGGCAGAAAGGAGGGGATGGTACTGGAAAAGGGGCGAACACCAGTGCAAGTGGAAAGGATGGTGGGGTTCCTAAATAGGTACCCGAATCAGGTAGCAGCGCGGGCATTGGAGAGCAGTTTTAGGGAGGGGTTTCGCATTCCGTCTACAGCAGAGACGGGAGTGGTTATGTTTAAGAATTTGAGGTCAGCATTAAGTCACCTGGAGGTTGTTGTTGAAAAATTGGAAAAGGAGGTGTTGTTAGGTCGTATGGCGAGTCCTTTTGTGGAGATGCCGGTGGTGAATTTGCAGGTCTCACCATTGGGGGTGGTACCCAAGAAGGAGCCAAACAAATTTCGGCTCATTCACCATTTGTCATTTCCAAGGTGTGCGTCGGTCAATGACGGTATTGATCCTGAGCTTTGTTCGGTGGTTTATACATCATTTGATGCGGCTGTGGAGTGGGTGAGGAAGTTGGGACCGGGGACGCTGTTAGCTAAGACCGATATTGAAGCGGCTTTTCGGTTGTTACCGGTTCATCCCAAGAGCCAGCATCTGTTGGGGTGTTTTTGGGAAGGGAAGTATTTTGTAGATAGGTGCTTGCCAATGGGGTGCTCATTGTCTTGTGCCTATTTTGAAATGTTTAGTTCATTTCAAGAGTGGGTTATTGTGGATGTTTCGGGGTGTTCCTCGGTTATTCATTATTTAGATGATTTTTTGTGTTTGGGCCCGGCTGGATTGAGGGTGTGTTCATTATTCTTGCACACGATTAGAGATGAGCGAGCACTAAAATGCTCGGGTGCTCGTTATTCGAGTCGAACTTTTCCCGATGCTCGGGTGCTCGTTTCGAGTAACGAACCCCATTGAAGTCAATGGGAGACTCGAGCATTTTTTGCAGGGGACCAAGGCTCTGCCTAGGGAAGGCTGGGTGAAAACCTGGAAACCTCAGAAAATGATGGAAACACCACGGAAATGTACAGGAAACAGCAGGGGCAGCATGCATGGATGCCTCTGAGGCTGCTTAATCCCACCATTTCCCCTAAATTCTCAGGCAACAGCCTGGTGGTTACCCTCATAGCAATTGTGCTCACCCAGACCAAGAAAGGCGATGCAAATACCCATCACATGTTAGGGAAGCACCAAACTAGGTGCAACGAAGGTCCATCACCGCCTGCAGGTGACACCACTGCTCATGCTGGCACTGCAGCTAAAATCAAGTTTAGTATCTGTTCTTATCAGTTGCTGTGGCTGTTGGATGTATAGTGGTGAGCATAGCTGCTTCCCAAGCATCTAAAAAATAAATCAGTACAATATCTAATACGTCCCCCTACCCGGGTAAATTGTTTGGAGAGAGGGCCTGTAGGTGGGGGGGAAGGAGGTTTCGCTGGAAGAGCCAGGGGAGTGCCCCCCTGGGCTAGCCGGAATGGATTTTGAAAAACTGTTGCATCAACCGGTGCGGTATCGATTCTTCTCATACCGTATACGTCCCCTATCTTGGGACCTTATATTTTATGGATTTTTCGATCACGGAAAATGGAAAAAGAGCTTGCTCTGGCCAGGGGAGTGTCTTTCCCACTGCAGCTAAGAGGAAGTGCCCATGCTCTGCCTATCACAGGTCAGGAGGGAAATAAAAGAAGAACCAAACAAAAATCTGTACAATATCTAAGACGTCCCCTATCCGGGTAAATTGTTTGTAGAGAGGGCCTGTAGGTGGGGGGCAGGCTGGGGGGAAGGAGGTTTCGCTGGAACAGCCAGAGGAGTGCCCCCTGGGCTAGCGTGTGTGGTGGTGACAACAGCCAGGTGTAGTTAGAATGACGACGCAGGACCCCAACTTAAAAATTTAGCATCAACCGGTACAATTGTCAATTATGAGCTACATCAAGTGTGGTATGTCTTCTATGTATACTACTCAGTTTAATACCGTATATGGCAGCTATCCGGAAAAATAGTTTGTAGAGAGAGAGAGAAAGATAGGACAAAGAAGTAAATTGTTTGGAGAGAGGGCCTGTAGGTGGGGGGCAGGCTGGGGGGAAGGAGGTTTCGCTGGAACAGCCAGAGGAGTGCCCCCTGGGCTAGCGTGTGTGGTGTTGACAACAGCCGGGTGTAGTTAGAATGACGACGCAGGACCCCAACTTAAAAATTTAGCATCAACCGGTACAGTCGTAAATTATGAGATTGATCAAGTGTGGTATGTCTTCTATGTATACTACTCAGTTTAATACCGTATATGGCAGCTATCCGGAAAAATAGTTTGTAGAGAGAGAGAGAGAAAGATAGGACAAAGAAGTAAATTGTTTGGAGAGAGGGCCTGTAGGTGTGGGGCAGGCTGGGGGGAAGGAGGTTTCGCTGGAAGAGCCAGAGGAGTGCCCCCTGGGCTAGCGTGTGTGGTGGTGATAACAGCCGGATGTAGTTAGAATGACGACGCAGGACCCCAACTTAAAAATTTAGCATCAACCGGTACAATTGTCAATTATGAGCTAGATCAAGTGTGGCATGACTTTTAAATGGATATTGCATGTGGTCACGTACTCCCTGGAACCCCATAGTCACCCCTTCCCTGATGTGCTAGCCCAGAACATTCTCTGCCCTAATTCGCAAGACCTTTTGCTGTTTCCGTGTGCTGACAGTGGGGATTTACCAGTGTTGTCTGAGGAGGTGGTGGACAATGGCGAGACACAGGTGTCGGGGGGTGAGATAGTTGTATGGGAAGCAAGTTACAGTGGGGACTCCTTGGGGGGGAATTTCTCAGGATGGGACAGATTCAACTTGGGTGGATCAGGCACAGGAACAGATGAATTTTTGGGGGGGTTTATTTAACTTTTATTTAGCAAAAATAACCACAGAGATATTTATTTGTTATGTTCTCTGCGCAGTCTGGCGTTGGGGTTCCTCACTTTGATGGCGAGCTGTGCCGCTCTCTCCACAATGGTCTGTACGTTCTTAGATGGAGACTTTGTCGGCGATTTCAGTACAGAAGGACTTGTTGCTCATCAACAGAACCTCGACCTCCTCGACATTGTGGACAAGGAATTTGCGGGTGGACCAGGAATTTGCGGAACCCTGTGGGCAGCATGTGTTTGGTCTTCTACTTGCTATCATATCCAATGTCGGGCAATATAGATTCGCAAGTAATATTATTTTTCACACCTATCCCAAAAATAAAAATGTATGCAGTTTGCGCAAATAAAACTGGAAACTGGAACTGGAGAGAGGGCCTGTAGGTGGACCTCCGGAAAAATTGTTTGGACAGAGGGCCTGTAGGTGGACCTCCGGAAAAATTGTTTGGAGAGAGGGCCTGTAGGTGGACCTCCGGAAAAATTGTTTGGAGAGAGGGCCAGTAGGTGGAACTCCGGAAAAATTGTTTGGAGAGAGGGCCTGTAGGAAGACCTCCGGAAAAATTGTTTGGAGAGAGGGCCTGTAGGTGGACCTCCGGAAAAATTGTTTGAAGAGAGGGCCTGTAGGTGGACCTCCGGAAAAATTGTTTTAAGAGAGGGCCTGTAGGTGGACCTCTGGAAAAATTGTTTGAAGAGAGGGCCTGTAGGTGGACCTCTGGAAAAATTGTTTGAAGAGAGGGCCTGTAGGTGGACCTCCGGAAAAATTTTTTGGAGAGAGGGCCTGTAGGTGGACCTCAGGAAAAATTGTTTGAATAGAGGGCCTGTAGGGGGCCCTCCTGAAAAATTGTGCTAAAGGAGTGCCATTTGGACCTCTAAAAAATGGCGTTTTTTGGGTCAGCGTTAGGCAAAGACGATATGTAGGAGGAGGAGTAGGAGGAGGAGTAGAGAAGAGGAATCGGATACATAAGTTATTTAAATCTTTAGCTGCTTTCCCCCGGAGGAGATTTGAATTCCGGTGAAATCCAGGCTTTGTTCATTTTAATAAGCGTCAGCCTGTCAGCGCTGTCAGTTGACAGGCGTGTACGCTTATCGGTGATGACGCCACCAGCTGCAGTGAATACCTGCTCTGACAGCACGCTAGCGGCAGGGCAGGCCAGCACCTCCGAAGCGTACAGCGCCAGTTCAGGCCACGTGTCCAGCTTTGAAACCCAGTAGTTGTATGGAGCAGAGTGATCGCTACGGACGTTGGTATGGTCAGCTAGGTACTCCCTCACCATCTTTCTGTACAGCTCCCCCCTACTCTGCCTAGACTGGGGACAGGTGACAGTGTCTTGCTGGGGTGACATAAAACTGGCAAAGGCCTTGGAGAGCGTTCCCCTGCCAGTGCTGGACAAGCTGCCTGCTTGCCTCCTCTCCCCCGCTACTTGGCCCACAGAACCATGCCCTCTGCCGCTAGCGGCGTCAGATGGGAAGAATTGTTTCAGCTTGTGCACCAGGGCCTGTTGATATCTATTCACTCTCATACTCCTTTCCTCTGCAGGGATGAGAGTGGAAAGGTTCTGCTTGTACCGTGGGTCCAGGAGAGTGAACACCCAGTAATCGGTGTTTGAAAAAATTCTTCTAACCCGAGGGTCACGGGAAAGGCAGCCTAACATGAAGTCTGCCATGTACGCCAGAGTCCCAATACGTAAGAATTCCCTCTCCTCACTGGCCTGACTCTCCATTTCTTCCTCCTCCTCCTCCAAGTCCTCCTCTTCAGCCCATACACGCTCAAGAGTTAAGGACTGAGCACTGGTACCCTCTACTGTCTCGCCGACATTCTCCTCCTCTTCCTCCTCATCCTCATTCCCCTCCTCCGAAACGTGCTGAAAAACAGAACGGAGGGTGCTCTGGCTATCAAGCAACGTATCTTACTCCACCGTCTCTTGTGACAAGCGCAAAGCATCCGACTTGATGCTGAGCAGTGAGTTTTTCAACAGGCAAAGCAGCGGGATGGTGAGGCTGATAATGGCGGCATCGCCGCTGACCATCTGTGTTGACTCCTCAAAGTTGCTCAACACCTGGCAGATATCAGACATCCACGTCCACTCCTCATTGTAGACTTGAGGAATCTGAGAGACCTGACTACCAGTTCTGGTGGAAGATGACATCTGGCAGTCTACAATCGCTCTGCGCTGCTGGTAAACTCTGGATAACATGTTTAATGTGGAATTCCATCTCGTGGGCACGTCGCACAACAGTCGGTGAGCGGGCAGTTGTAGGCGGCGCTGCGCTGCCCTGAAAGTGGCACCATCTGTGTTCGACTTGCGTAAATGTGCACAGATGCGGCACACCTTGGTGAGCAAATCAGACAGATTGGGGTATGTCTTGAGGAACCGCTGAACTATTAGATTGAACACGTGGGCCAGGCATGGCACATGTGTCAGTCTGCCGAGTTGCAGAGCCACCACCAGGTTACGCCCGTTGTCACACACAACCATGCCTGGCTTGAGGTTCAGCGGTGCCAGCCACAGATCGGTCTGCGCCGTGATGCCCTGTAACAGCTCTTGGGCGGTGTGCCTTTTGTCACCTAAGCTCAGCAGTTTGAGCACTGCCTGCTGGCGCTTACCCACGGCACTGCTGCTGCGCCTAGAGCTACCGACTGAAGGCGCCGTGCCCACGGATGTTAATTCGGTGGAGGAGGAGGGGTCGGAGGAGGAGGAGGCATAGTATGTCTGAGAGACTGTGACCGAGGTAGGCCCCGCAATCCTCGGTGTGGGCAGTACATGAGCGGCCCCAGGGTCATTCTCGGTCCCAGCCTCCACCAAGTTAACCCAATGTGCCGTCAGTGAGATATAGTGTCCCTGCCCGGCAGCACTTGTCCACGTGTCCGTGGTTAGGTGGACCTTCTCAGAACCAGCGTTGGTCAGGGCACGGATGATGACATGTGCTGGTGTAGGGCTGGGACGGCACATCGGGAAAAATAGTGGCGGCTGGGGACCGAATACCGAGGGGCAGCCACCGCCATGAGATTGCGAAAGGCCTCGGTCTCTACCAGCCTATAGGGCAGCATCTCCAGGCTAAGCAATTTGGAGATGTGGACGTTGAGGGCTTGGGCATGTGGGTGGGTGGAACTGTATTTCCTCTTGCGCTCCAGCGTCTGCTGTAAAGACAGCTGAACGCTGCGCTGGGACACGTTGGTGGACACTGTGGAGGATCGTTGAGGCGAAGGTGTGGTTTTCCGGCGGGAGACGCTCGTGCCGGGGTCCTGGGCAGGGGGTTGACTAGCAGAGGCAGCGAGTGACGCAGGGGGTTGACTAGCAGAGGCAGCGAGTGACACAGGGGAAGGAGCCTTGGTTCCATTGAGTGGGGTGTTTAGCACTCATATGCCTGCGCATGCTGATGGTGGTTAGGCTAGTAGTGGTGGCACCCCTGCTGATCCTGGTGTGGCACAGGTTGCACACCACAGTCCGTCGGTCATCCTCACTTTCTTTAAAGAACCTCCAGACTTGCGAACATCTAGGCCTCGACACGGGAGCTTCACTACGTGAAACAGTTGCTGCTGATGCACCAGCTCTGGCCCTGCTTCTCCCTCTGGCCACACCACTGCCTCTTACAACCTGTTCTGGTGCAGCACTCGCCTCCTCCTCAGAAGCACTGTCTTCACTCGGCATATCAACCCAGCTCTTGTCAGTCACCTCGTCATCCTCCGATTCCTCAGTCTGCTCCCCCCTCGGAATTCCTCCCCTTACAACAACTTCACCACTGTCTGACAACCGTGTCTCCTCATCGTCCGACACCTCTTTACAAACTTCTTCCACTAACTCAACATTTTCATTATCATCATCATCACCCACAGACTGCGACAGTTGGAACACTTGGGCATTGGGAAAGAGGTCAGCAGCAACCTGAGAAGTGGTTTGTGACTCTGGGAAGGGTCCAGAAAACAGTTCCTGAGAGTATGCCGAATCGCATTCCAAATTTTCCTGGGAGGGGGCAGACGGGGGGAAAGGAGGTTAAGGTGGAGGAGCCAGAGGAGTGCTCCCTTGGGTAACGTGGGTGGACTGCGTGGAAGACTGACTGTCGGACAAATTACTTGAAGCATTATCCGCAATCCACAAGATCAGCTGTTCGCACTGTTGTGGTTTCAACAGTCCTCTACCACGTGTCCCTGTAAGTTGAGACATGAAGCTAGGGAGTGTAGCTCTGCGGCGTTCCACAGCTCCCTCATTAGCAGGTACTGTCTCACCCTGCCCAGGACCACGGCCTCTGCCCCCAGCAGTAAATGACTGCCCACGCCCACACCCACGCCCTCATCCTGGTCCTCGAACCTTAGCCCTGGGGTTCCACATTTTCTGTATATAATTGTATTCTATAAAAAAAATAAAATAAATGGGCCTGGTGTACTGAAACCCACAAACTTGTTCAGTCTGGTTTAATTTTGTGACGTACAGAAAGTGTCACCTGGACAGTATATACGGTTTGGAGTGAGTATGCTGAACTGTGACACACAGAAAGGTTACATGCAGCTGTGTGAAATGGATTTGTATCACTCAGCTAAAACAACAAGAAAAAATAATTTTTTTTCATATTTTTTTTTTGTTTGTTTTTTTGGGAACGTGACGTGCAGAAACTATCGTACAGCTGACTGACACCCTAATGACGGTGGCTATTTAGACTGCTGCGACCCAGACAAATGTCGCACAGAGATTTTTAGGATCAAGCTATATATACTTGACAGGTAGCAGGTGACTTGGTTGTATTTTGTGACGTACAGAAAGTGTCACCTGGACAGTATATACGGTTTGGAGTGAGTGTGCTGAACTGTGACACACAGAAAGGTTACACGCAGCTGTGTGAAATGGATTTGTATCACTCAGCTAAAACAACAAAAAAAATTATTTTTTTTCTATTTTATTTTTTTAAATATTTTTTTCTTTTAGTTTTGTTTTTTTGGGAATGTGACGTGCAGAAACTATCGTACAGCTGACTGACACCCTTTGACGGTGGCTATTTAGACTGCTGCGACCCAGACAAATGTCGCACAGAGATTTTTAGGATCAAGCTATATATACGTGACAGGTAGCAGTAGACTTGGTTGTATTTTGTGACGTACTGAAAGTGTCACCTGGACAGTATATACAGTTTGGAGTGAGTATGCTGAACTGTGTCACACAGAAAGGTTACACGCAGCTGTGTGAAATGGATTTGTATCACTCAGCTAAAACAACAAAAAAAAATAATTTTTTTCTATATTTTTTTAAAATATTTTTTTGTTTTGTTTTGTTTTTTTGGGAACGTGACGTGCAGAAATTATCGTACAGCTGACTGACACCCTAATGACGGTGGCTATTTAGACTGCTGCGACCCAGACAAATGTCACACAGAGATTTTTAGGATCAAGCTATATATACGTGACAGGTAGCAGTAGACTTGGTTGTATTTTGTGACGTACAGAAAGTGTCACCTGGACAGAATATACAGTTTGGAGCGAGTATGCTGAACTGTGTCACACAGAAAGGTTACACGCAGCTGTGTGAAATGGATTTGTATCACTGAGCTAAAACAACAAAAAAAAATGTTTTTTTTCTATTTTTTTTTTTTATATTTCTTTCTTTTAGTTTTGTTTTTTTGGGAACGTGACGTGCAGAAACTATCGTACAGCTGACTGACACCCTAATGACGGTGGCTATTTAGACTGGTGCGACCCAGACAAATGTCGCACAGAGATTTTTAGGATCAAGCTATATATACGTGACAGGTAGCAGGTGACTTGGTTTTATTTTGTGACGTACAGAAAGTGTCACCTGGACAGTATATACGGTTTAGAGTGAGTATGCTGAACTGTGTCACACAGAAAGGTTACACGCAGCTGTGTGAAATGGATTTGTATCACTCAGCTAAAACAACAAAAAAAATAATTTTTTTTCTATATTTTTTCAAATATTTTTTTGTTTTGTTTTGTTTTTTTGGGAACGTGACGTGCAGAAACTATCGTACAGCTGACTGACACCCTAATGACGGTGGCTATTTAGACTGCTGCGACCCAGACAAATGTCGCACAGAGATTTTTAGGATCAAGCTATATATACGTGACAGGTAGCAGGTGACTTGGTTGTATTTTGTGACGTACAGAAAGTGTCACCTGGACAGTATATACGGTTTGGAGTGAGTATGCTGAACTGTGTCACACAGAAAGGTTACACGCAGCTGTGTGAAATGGATTTGTATCACTCAGCTAAAACAACAAAAAACTAATTTTTTTTCTATATTTTTTTGTATTTTTGTTTTTTTGGGAACGTGACGTGCAGAAACTATCGTAGAGCTAACTGACACCCTACTGACGGTCGCTATTTAGACTGCGACCCAGACAAATGTCGCACAGAGATTTTTGGGATGAAGCCATACACGTGACAGGCAGCAAATGACTTGGTTGTTTTCGGTGACATACAGAAAGTGTCACCTGGACAGAAAATAGTGAGTGTACTGAACTGTGACACACAGAATGGTTCCACACTGCTGTGTGCAATGGATTTGTATCACTGAGATATAACATAAAAAAATAAAAGGGGGATATACATGGCGATAGCTGCACTACTAGTGCCAGCCAGCCAAGTGACAAAAAAAAAAATGTCTTCTAGCCCTGTTGGGTTCTTTGTGGGTGATCCCTGCCTAACAGACAACTAAATGCAGGCCCTAACACTGTCCCTGAAAGGCAGCAGCTCTATCCCTAACGACATCCAGACGGCATCTGAGCCGAGCACCGCAGCCAGTCGGTAGTATATTCCAGGGTCACCTGATCAGGCCAGCCAACCCCTGCTATCGACATGTAAGGGCCCCACGTGATGCTGGGTGGTACGCAGAGTCTCCTGGCTTGTGATTGGCTGTGTTTTTAGGCGCCAAAAAAGCACGATGCGGAAGTTGCCATTTCCTCGAGCATGGCGAGATACTCGTCCGAGCAGCGAGCACTTACGAGTACCCTAATGCTCGAACGAGCACCAAGCTCGGACGAGCATGCTCGCTCATCTCTACACACGATCCATCGGTTTTTGGGGAATTCGGGGTACCTTTGGTAGGTGAATAGACGGAAGGGCCGGCGACGAAGTTGTGTTTTCTGGGGATTGAGATTACAGTTAAAATGGAGTGTAGATTGCCGGAGAATAAGTTGGGGGATTTAAAGCGGGAGGTTAGTCGTGCAACAAAGGCGGCATAAATTACATTGAGGGATTTGCAGTCGCTGTTGGGTAAGCTTAACTTTGCATGCAGAATCATGCCTATGGGGCGGGTTTTTTGCACGCGGTTGGCAGCAGCTACAGCAGGGGGTGCAATACCCTCACCATTATATTCGGTTTGGGAAAGAGTTGCGGGGGGATTTGGCTGTTTGGGCAGGGTTTTTGGAAGAATATAATGGGAGTACATTGGTGATGGAAGGCGTGGTTAACAACGTGGATTTTGAGTTATTTTCGGATGCGTCGGGGGGTATAGGTTTCGGGGCATACTGTCACGGACAATGGTGTGCAGGTCGGTGGCCAGAGTCATGGGTGGAAAAATGATGGGTTAAAAACTTGGCATTGTTGGAGTTGTTCCCAATTTTCATGTCGGTTGTGTTATGGGAAGGGAAGTTTACAAACAAGAAGGTGCGTTTTCATTGTGACAATCTGGGGGTAGTGCAGTCGGTTAATAGTTTGCCGGCATCGTCTCCCCCGGTTGTCAAGTTGTTGCAGTTTTTAGTGTTGAGATGTTTGACTATTAATGCATGGGTTACAGCGGTGCATGTGCCAGGAGTGTCTAATGCGATTGCGGATTCTCTTTCTCGTTTGCAGTGGGAGGGTTTTCGGCAGTTGGCGCTGCTGGCGGATGTTACGGGGTTGGAGTGTCCGGAGTGTCTTTGGGAAATCTTGGAGGAACGGTGATGGGGTTGTTTCAGAAATCGCTTAGTCCTGGGACCTGGTCTGCATATGGTAAAGTATGGGAGCATTGGGAGAATTGGTGTAGGCAGCTTAGTTCAGGACCGTGGATAGGGAGGTAGCATTGTTATTGTATTTAGGTCACTTGTGTGAAGAGGGTTGGTCGGTAGCCCAGTTAAACAAGTGTGTCGCAGGTTTAGCGTTTGGGTTTAAGTTGCGTGGGGGGGTGGATGTTACGAAATCGTTTTTGGTGTGGCAGGTGTTGAAGGGGTGGAGAAGAAGAAAACAGACAGTGGATGGCAGTCGGCCGATTTCATTTCAGATGTTGTTAGATATGGGTTCGGGGCTGGATGGGGTGTGTCACTCCCGTTGGGAAGTTGGTTTATTCAAGGTAGCTTTTGCTTTAGTGTTTTTTGGGGCATTTAGGTTGGGGGAGCTGGTGAGTAGCAGTGTTGGTAGGGCTGGTGGGTTGAGGTCGGAGGATGTTACATTGTTTGAGGATAGGGTAGAGTTGATGATTAGGAAATCGAAAACAGATTGTGAGGGGAGGGGTAGAAGGTTGTCATTGTTTAGGGTTTCAGGGTGTGAGGGAGTATGGGGGTGTGGGGGGTTCGGGATCGGACCCCTTTTTGCGGCATGAGGATGGGTCTTTCTTGTCACGATTTCAGTTTTTAGCAGTTTTTAAGCGTTGTTTAGGAGCTTTAGGGGTGGATTCGGCTGGTTATACTGGTCATTCCTTTCGGATTGGGGCAGCGACAAAAGCGGCACGGTGGGGGTTGAGTGAAGAGGTGATAAAGAGGATAGGGCATTGGGAATCTGTCAGGTTTCGGTCGTACGTGCGGTTGGGGAGGTTGTGATTTCAGGTTAAATTGTTAACGGTTCTGTTGTTGTTTGTGATTTGCCCATAGGTACGCAGGCGGCGTTAGTCTGGATTTTAGGCCTCTCGTTCGTATTTTGGGGGGCCGTCAGGGCTGAGGTGCGACCTAACGGGTGGCAGTTGGGTTTTGCGCGGGAAAAGGCAGTGTTGCGGTGGCTCGGGAGGTATGTTGTGGGCCGGGGTATTACGGGAGGTGCACCATTTTGAGTGGCTAGATCGTCCCCCAGACGTTTTGGTGTTACACGTTGGGGGTAACGATTTTGGGGTGCGGCCGTTTAGGGAGCTCATCAGGGATATTAAATTCAACCTGTTGAGGCTATGGGCTTTGTTCCCTCGGATGGTAACGGTGTGGTCAGACATCGTCCCCAGGCGGACTTGGAGGGGGGTGAGGTCTGTTGACAAGTTGAACAAGGCGCGGATTAAGGTGAACAGGGTGATCGGGAGATTTGTGGGGAGAAATGGAGCGGTGGCGGTTCGCCATTCGGAGTTGGAATCTGGAGAGGGTGAATTTTGGAGGGCAGATGGAGTTCACCTAAACACTGTTGGTATTGATTTATGGTCGTTGGGGATTCAAGGGGGGATTGAAATTGCACTTAGGTTATGGAGGGACGCGCATACTTAAGGGGGTCAAGTAGCGCGTTGATGGAGGTGGGAGGTCCTAGAAGTTGGCGGTGATGGTGGTAATTTGGAATGGGAGTGCCCCACGGGTGGGGGCTGGACTTCCATGGAAAATTCAGGTTTTGGTGCAAGTGGGCGTCCATCATTGTTAAAGGTGCCTCCGAGCTGGCGTTAATCGGCTGGGGGTAAGATGGAGTTGCCCTGTTCTGGGTATTTGAGTGGTTTATGGTTATGTGGGCTTCTAGGACCTCTCTCGTCATTTTTCTTAGGGATAAGGTTGGAGTTATTACTATATTTTGTATGTATGTCATTTAATAAATACGGCTGCTGTGGCCGAATTATTCCGAAGAACGGTGTTTGGCTCTTATTTTGGGGAAGTGGAATAAGGGTGAAGGTATGAGGCCGACTCGAGCGGACTACCCAATACCTTAGTCATGTAAATTCCCAAAGAAACAGTAAATATGTCCTTACATAGTGCTCCTCTAGCAATTCTTATATTACTCTGCTTACCTATAGTGACCTGTCAGATTCTAGCTTTTCATTCACAAGTTGCTCTTAAAAATGATTGCTGGATCTGGTTGCTATGGTTTTTTTCAGTAGAATTGTTGTATGCATCAGGGTCACAATATGTAAACTATAGCTAACCAGTATATATAGTAGATTTTAAATGTATATGAAAACTATGTTTGCTGAAAGGCAACCTTTATCTCTTCTTCTATCAGTTTGACCGCCCTTACCCCTTCTATACTACAGTATATCAGCCAGTAATGCTACTGACCTCTTCTTCCTTTTACAGTTGGTTTCGGAGAAGAAACAGCAGATGCAGGATCTTCTCTCTGAGGGACTGTGAGTAACAAATCCTATTTTTATTCATTTTCTATTGTCTGGCCGAGGAACAGACTACTGGAATTCACTGTATCCAGCATATACTGTATATCGGCTTTCAGCTGGACAAAAGATACTACACGCAGCACTTTTGGACTGGCCAAAAACTGGCATATATGCTGGAAAGCAGCCAGATCCCCGCCGGGTCCCATTACAGTGAATAGGGATCCGGCGGTGCATGGTGGTATACCGGCTCATATGTGAACCCAGCTTTACATGGGCGTTGTCATACTCCGTATGTACAGACATATTCTCCCCTAGACATGAGCAGATAGAGATACTGTATAATAGGGCCCCACAGCAAGACTTAGTGTGGACCCCTTAGTGAGATTTCTGATGAATTTCTTGTTTTTTAATTATTTATGTAGAAATCTTTTAATGATAGAAATCATTAAATAAAAAAAAAAGGCTGCACTTTTGCCCACTTCCCCATACTGTTTTAAAAGGGTTGTGCCAAGTTTAATAAATCATCCCCTATCCATAGGGGATAGATATCTAACTGATCACCAGGGGTCCAATTGGTGGGATCCCCACTGATCCCAAAAACAGGGGTCCCATTCCTTTGATTGGATGGAGCGGCATGTTGGGCATTCCCCGTGCCACTCCATTCATTCTCTATGGGACTGTCAGCATATTATAAAACTGTCCACCTGCAGCCACCAGTAGGGGGAGCTCATCGCGCAAGAATTTATACATGTGCCAGTGAACTCAATATAAGCTGTAAAATCTTCTCCTAGTGCCAGCTATAGGAACATTTTATGGATTTATATTGAAAAGCAGAAGAGCCAGTTCAGCTTGGGGCCCCCTCTTACCATGAGCCCTATAGCAGTGACATGGTCTGCCTCCATGTTAAATACACCACTAAAAGCAATGCTCCTAGAGGCAAATATCCCCATACATATGGGATCATTTAATGTCAGATTCATGCAGTATGCAGCAATAGAAACTCTGCGCCCCTGTATGGCCTCCAAAGGTACAGTAGGGGCTCTGGTATCTCTATGGCGCCGTGTTATTCTCCTACTGTGATAACAGGGAAATACATAGCAATCCTTGTATAACTACATGAAACAGGGGCATAACTACCATAGCGGCAGACCATGTGAATGCTATAGGGCCCAGGGCAAGTGGGGACCCAGCTGGGATCATCTCCTCTTCTACTGGGGGTGATCAGGACTCTACCATCTAAAGGAACAGCTTTTAGCAAATAAGGCAGTGGTAAAAAATGGCCCATGGGTCATTAAAACGATCTTAGGCGGAAAAACCCTTCTGTCCTGTGTGGGGGGCCTGGTTTGATCCTTGCTATGGGGCCCTTACTTCTCTATGTATGCCACTGACATGAAATGCCTGCAAAGAGTTAAAGTAAACGGTGGTTACTCCTTCATTATCAGAGTTCCTTTCTAAAAGACCACAGAGCAAAGTTGCCTCATTTATCGCCAAAACCATTATTTTGATGGATTGAGAAATTACCAAATGTCTTTTAGTGCACATAACATGTTGTTCCTTATTTCAGAATCATCAGTCATGTGTGTCTGTCACTTCACCATGAGAAATGATATTGAATGTCATCTCTTATTTATTCCCACTACCTTCACTGGGGAGAGAAGCTCATAAAGAACTGCACAGTAAACCGAAGGAACAGTATGTCCTAATGCATGTATCATGATTCACATTCATTTCTATCACAGGCATGTAGCGCTTATTAAATACTTGTCACCGGGAGAACTGCGTGGGAACCTAATGGGTAAATATTCCAGGTTCTCTAGAAACACCCCTATCATCAGCGTGTAGCAGTAATTACACGGTTACCTTTTTGCAAAACATTGGGGGAAATTTATCAAACTAGTGTAGAGTAGAACTGGCTTAGTAGCCCATAGCAACCAATCAGATTCCACTTTTCATTTTCCAAAGGAGCTCTCACAAATGAAAGGTGGAATCTGATTGGTTGCTATGGGCAACTAAGCCAGTTCCACTTTACACCAGTTTGATGAATCTCCCCCATTATTCTTATCATTTTATCTTTATTTCACAAAGGCATATACAGGCATAGCTAAAGGCTGATGGGTCCTGGTGCAAGAGTTCAGCTTGGGCCTCCCTTCTTGTGGCCAGAGTTTAGGAGGCGTATTGGTGAACATCTTCTAGATATTAGTAAGAATAACGACACGCCCATTGCCCGACATATTGCAGAATGTCACCCTAACAAGCTGGACTGCATCAAGTTCCAAGGGATGGAACATGTGAAAATGCCAACAAGAGGGGGCAATGTGGATGCCCTTTTACTAAGAAAGGAGACACAATGGACATTTACATTGAATACATTGAAACCCCGTGGCTTAAATGACTATATATCATACACATGTTTTATAGAATAGAATGATGGGATTGGTGTACTACTGAATATGGTATACCACTTTATTAGATATGACTCTGTCCTCATTACGGATACAATGTACCTTTCAGTTGCCTGAGATGAGCTAATTACATGTGGTCCGTATCCTGGACTGTATAGGGATACATGTGTATTTTGTTGTACTTTATTATCTCTGTGTGTTAAGATATCCATCCTTTGTAGTATTGTGGACTGGCGTTCCCTGAATAATGGTAGCTGTGATATCGTTTTATATCCAGCACTGTTATGCCAGAGGAGGTAAACATAGGAGAGCGCTGTCCACGATAAATTTGGTGACATTTTCTGTTCTGATATCACCTCCTTTATTTATTCTTCTACATCTTATATCTCCTGTAAATACTTACCGCTATTTGCGAACGCATAGTATACAAATAGGGGAGACCAATCGTTATGTCTGCGAGCGTTACTGTAAGAGAAGTGTCCCCCGATCTCTCCGCTCCATTGGAGGAGCGCACGCTCATCTGATTGGCAGTATCCCTAAGGGGGTGTGGCTTGGGTCTTCAAATGTAGCGGCAGGAAGCTGCCGTGTTACGGCCATCCTAGCGCCACATGCTGCCTGCTGCACGCCCGATATCAGCGGCGTGCAGCGCTATTGTGTGTTTGTTTGTTTGTTATTGTCTGTCCATTAAGTTTTGGCCCCTGATGAATAGCTGTATACAACAGTAGAAACGCGTTGGGCTACGGACATAACAGCACGTTATAGGTAGCAATTACTCTCCTTTAGGGGTCGTCAGGATTATTTGAAAGAGTTTAGCCATATACTCTCTGAAGCAGCTATCCTCTGTTCTTGGTCCCCGATATATAGGAGAGAGGTTTGTCATATATACGTTTTTTGACACACCAACTCTGTATGAAATAGGTATACCTAAGCCATTTCTTATATTTATTTCAGTGGCAACAGAGTGTCTTTTGGGATCTGATATTAGTTACTCTGTTCCCCTGCACTTTATTATTGCCAAGCCTGAATAGTTACATTTAAGTGGGAGTTTACCACTATTTTATTAAGTTTCCAATAAAGTTTGGTTTTAACGTGATATTTACAGGCAGTTAAATAATACTATATTAGTGGACCACGTATACGCTTCATATTTCTAATTTTTGATTACAGAGGCAGGGAAGCACATAGCTTCAATCAAGACATGAACAGACAGCCTCTCCGTGATGAATTGGATAAGGCTCCATTCACACGTCCGTATTTGTGCACATCCTGGAAAACGGTCAGTTTTTTGTGGATCCGTTGTTCAGCAAAAAACTCAGTTTTTCCAGGACATCCGTTCCGTCTTTCCGTAAAAAACGGAAAGGATGTATCCATATGTCATCCGTTTTTTGCTGATCCGCAAAAAACGGAAGGATGAATAACATCTTTTTTTTTCACCCCTCCTGGAACGGAATCCGCAAATACGGATGACATGCGGATGGCTTTCCGCATGTCTTCCGCATTTACGGACGTCCCATAGACTTGTATTGGGCTACGGACTGCAAAACAGGAGGAAAAGTAGGACAGGAGGATTTCTGATTGCGGATCCGCAAAACGGAACGGAACAGAAAAACGGATGCGGACAACATAAGGTGCAATGTCCGCATTTTTTCGGGACCCATTGAAATGAATGGATCCGCATACTATCCGCATAATTGTACGCTAATGCGGAAACGGATGCGTAGAGGATGCGGATGCAAAATACGGACGTGTGAATGGGGCCTAAGGTGAATCTAATTATTTTTAAACCTCTGATAAACCCCTGAGCAGCTAAGTCACAGATGCCACGATCAGCACTGAACGGGACATTTGAGGGGTTAAATGACAGGAGCAATGCGACCATCATTCCCCACCATTGTGCCCGCTCCATATCATAGAAACTGACTTGTGACAAAGTAATTCGTAGCTAATCAAATTTCTTGTCAAAATTTGGCAAGGTAGCAGAATCGAATTTTTCAAAACTTCGCTCATCTCCAAATATAATGTCACAAAAATGTCAAAAGGCAAATAAGCTGTAGTACAGTATGTTTAAATAAACTTTTTTTTTTCATTTCTTTGCGCAAAAAACTTTTTTTTGCCTTTCTTTGCACAAAAAGAAAAATTGCAACATGAATGTATCAGCTTCCATTGATGTATTTCTTTGAAAATGTGCTGTTTTGGGGCTTCGATTGTCATAGAAACAAGAGAAGCAATTTATTAAGACCTGTGTTCTAGAAGCTGGTCTTAAAGGGGTTCTATGGGAATTAGTAAAATGAAAATACTTAAATATTAAATGTTACTTTATTATAAATATATTCCTAAATACTTTTCATTAGTTATAATAGCTTGTTTTGTCTACGGAGCAATCATCAGGAGAAATAAAATGGTCACCATCCTATTAGTACACACAAAACCTGTCCTAATCACACAGGTAACAGAAGTTACTTCAGAGCACTGAGCTAAAGAGCTGACTCATCTTCTTCTATGATCCTGAATACAGTTTAATATTATCTTCAGCTAAGTCTCTGTAGAAATGCAGTTCATGAGGAGACATGACATACAGAGACTAGGTGGAGATGCAGATAATGAGCAGCAGCTCTTGTATGCAGTCTCCATTACCACAGCCCCACATTACCAAAGTCTGTCCTGTCCATCCTCTCTGTATTTCATGTCTTCCCATGAACTCCATTCCAACAGAGATTCTGGTGAAGATCATATTAAACTGTATTCAGAATCATAATCCCTGACAAGCAGAGAGGAGGAAGAGGCAGCTCTTTAGCTCAATGTTGTTAAGTAACTTGTCCTGCTGTGTGATTAGGACAGGTTTTGTGTGTACTAATTATAAATAATGAATATAGTTACAATAAAGGAATATTTAAGTATTTTCATTTTCTAAATTCCCAGAGAACCCCTTTAATAACCCCCATATCTGGCAGTGAATCCGCTGAAGTGGATCTGCTTTTTCTTAAGAAACAGCTCCACTATTGTCCAAGGGCTTTGCCTGATATTGCAGCTGCTACCAGACAACAATTTTAATATTCAAGTGGACACTGAGTAAACTGCAGAAGACACAAAATCTACGGAGGTTTGCAGTTTTATCTGCCACTGAACTGACATTCTTGCTTATGTTTAGAGGCTGAAAACTGAATCTGACCTTGCCCTACTCACAGCTGAAGATTTGTTACAAGGCATCTGCATAGGTAAGAACTATCAACCCAGAGTCAGGACAGTATCAAAACCCTAATCTAATTCAGCAGCAACAGGCCAGGACTGGTATTTGTCCCAAATGTAAAATATTGTTTCATTCACTGAGAGCAACGCTCATTTTCAGTATCTTGAGATAGGTTTGATGTAGTTAGGCATGAGGGCAACATAGAATGGATTTCCTTCAGTCTGCTTCCCCACATATAAAAGAGGCTATCCCATGATAAATGTAAAAAATGGTCATCAGGCATCACACGGCATGATAATCTCTTTCTAAAAAAAGCTAGAACCAGCTCTGTACCTCACATGGATCCAGAGATCTCTCTGTTCATTGCTTCAATTGCTCTGCTACATTTACAGTATTTCAAGTTGGCAGCTCAGGTGGTTCAATTCTTTCTCAGGGGTGTACATTCTACTGCAGGTCATGACAGATGAAGGATGAAACTGAGCATGTGCATCCACCTCAAGAGGTGGACAGAGAAATTAGAAAAATAGCAGGTGATGCCATATATATACATTTTATTGAATACCTCAGTGGTTATACTAAATTTTTAATTACATGTAATTACAAAAGTATTTCGATCCAGTCGCTGGTTTGAAAACTGTAGACTATTTCTCATGGGACAACCAACCCCTTTAACCTGGTTGGCCAGCCGTTTATTATACGGTCACTTTTTCATTTAGTTAGCTGTCATGTGATAATACATTTTCATTACAGTGGTTTTGCCAATATCTGATTATTAGGAGCTAGGCAGCACTTTTTAGGGAAAAGTTGTCCTTATGAAATATCTCCATTAATTACTTAGAAGTGCTCTTTATGTATTTCAGAAGCTATGAAATGTGATTGAAATGCAGCTTGAAGAACAGATGAGCCGCAATGGTGGAGGAGGGGTAGTGAGAAAGAATCAAGAAATTGTGGGACATTCTGGTTTTTACCTTTAGATTTTTTAGAAATGAAGTGGACAGCAAAACATAAAAGTAACGGACAATAATTGGGTATTAACATTTAGAATGTGACTGTCTCATCATGAGGAAAAGGGGTCAGACGTGCCAAGGATTACAGCTAAGATCACGCTGCAGCAGCTTGTGGAAGTAACATAAAATAAACGTAATAAACATTAACGTCCTTTGATCCTCATAAATCTTGTCAAGTTTCAACTTGGATTTTCTTTAATTAAATAAGGATTTCTAACTGCGGTTTGTGAACAAATTGCTTCACCTCTCCTTTGTCTCAGCTGTAAACCTGTTCCTTTTTAATACTTTGGAAAATGTCATGTACTATTGTATCTGTAATGTAAAAGGAATTGTTCCAGTCCGTACTTATATACAACCCCACAACATCTGACTTTCCGCTGGTCTTTCTGCTTCATGCCAACTAAAGAAATTCTACTTAAAGGGATTTCCCAGGCTACCAATATTGATGAGCTATCCTTAGTCATCAATCTCAGATCATTGGCGGTCCAACTCCCCCACAATCAGCTTTTACCTGCAGGCGCCAGCACTGGAACTAAGGTCCAATTCACATGACCATATATGACCATATATCCATATATGACCATATGACCATATATATGACCATATATCCGATCCACATTTTTTGCAGATTTTATGCAGACCCATAAAAGGGGTTGGCCACTTTTTGGTTATTGTCGACCAGTGTGTATGTGACCAGGCAAATCATTGTCATGTGATGTCTCCTCTAATCAAATACACCGCACTCTGTTTTGCTCCGTCCTAATACATGTCTATGAAGGCACATAATGGTTCCATTTGTTTCCATTATACATGAAATCCAAAGGTGTGTCACAGTTCAGTGGTATGTGCAGCCCTGAACTCAACCCCACCACTGACCCTGTCCTACACAACGGTGTACAACTTGTTGACAGAAAATAATAAACAAAGACAGAACACACATGATATAAGAATGTCACCAAGCCGAAGTCAAACCAGGAAGTCACGTCAAAAACCAGGGGAACAAACAGAAGCAAAGTCAAAACACAAGCCAAGGTCAAAATCCGAGAGGTAACAAGGTACAAGAGGATGAGACGAGGATGAAGTCAAATACACAAACCGAAGTCTAAACACACTAGTAGCAGGAGTTCACAGGTAGCAAGTACTGGAAGTAAGACCAATCACAGGCAACCTGTGGCCAGCAGGTTACCTGTTAAATAGGCCCACAGGTGGTTCATGTGATGTGGCCAGCATCACATGATCCCAATACTGATTCTCCGCAGGTGAGCGCTGGCCTAACCACGCCCGCACTCACCTGCCCTACCTGTACGTCACTAAGGGTAGGGGCATCTGCCTGCAGCGCCAGGAAGTGTATGCTGGCAAGTTCACCCCGCCTTCTGTACACCAATAGGGGGCGAACATACGCTGGGAAGTGTATGCTGTCGGGTTTGCCTCGCTCCCTGTACGCAAGTAGGGAGCGGGCGTACGCCAGGAAGCGTACACTGTCGGGTAATTCCTGCCTCTTGATCTCCATGGGAATGGGGACACCTGCTGTGTCCTCACCCGGAGCTATGCACAGGAGACCGGCGACACAGCAAGGATGGGGCACGTTGACGGCTCTCCATGACAGTACCCCCCCTTTCACGAGGGGCTACCGGACCCTAACCTGGCTGAGCCAGGTTCTCAGGATGGGCCAGATGGAGCCTCTTCATCAAAGAGTCTGCATTTTGTTGGCTGGCACCCAAGATCTCTCCTCCGGACCAAACCACTTCCAGTGCACCAGATACTGGAATGAGTTCCTAACTTTCCTCACATCAATGACTCTAGACACCTCATGTTCTAATTGTCCTGCAACCTCCACTGGCGATGGAGTTTCTTCTGCAGGAAAAACAGATGGAACATACTTTGTAAGTAAAGATTTATGGAACACATTGTGGATCCGGAAGGAATTAGGGAAACGTAATCTAAAAGACGCAGGGTTAATAACCTGCATTATCTTGTAAGGCCCAATGAATCGACAAGCAAATTTATTCGATGGTACCTTCATGCGTAAATTTTTAGTGAACAACCACACCCTGTCACCCACTTAAAAATCAACATGCTGAGAACATCTTTTGTTCGCTTCACACTTCTGAACCTCCTGGGCTTCCTTCAGGTTCGACTGAACCCTGGGCCCAGACTGTGCGCAGATCTTTGACAACTAGGTTAGCCTCCGGGACCAAGGAGGCAGACAGTGAAAAAAAACAGAATCGTGGATGAAGCCCCAGGTTACAAAGAAAGAAGACATACTGGTAGACGAATTCACTTGATTGTTAATGGCGAGCTCAGCAACAGACAGATATTTCATCCACAGGTGTTGATTATCAGAAACATAACATCTCAAATATTGCTCCAGGGATTGATCTAGGCCTTCAGTTTGACCGTTGCTTTCCGGATGGAAGGCTGATGAGAACGACAGGGAGTTATTAAATTTGTGACAAAAAGTCTTCCAGAACTTGGAAACAAACTGAGTGATTCAAAAGCCTCAATAGCCCCTAAGGACCAGTTAACTAAATCATCCCCTTTTTGCGTAAGATCATTGAGCGGCTTAACAATAACCGAAAAAGTTTTGATAAATTTTCGGAAATAGTTAGTAAAGCCTAAAAAGCACTGTAGCGCATTAAGGGAGGATGGCCACACTTAATTCACAATGGCCTGCACCTTACCCGGATCTATCTTAAAGGATTGAGGTGTAAGGATGTAGCCCAAAAAAGCAATTTCTTGGACTCCAAAAATACATTTCTCCCCTTTAACGATTAGTTGGTTTTTCGAAGCACTTCCAATACCTGTCTTGTATGTGAGACATGCGAGTTCCCAGTCAGGCGAGTAAATAACCTCCTGTGGCCAACAGGTTACCTGTTAAATAGGCCCACAGGTGGGTAATGTGACGTGGCCAGCATTGCATGATCCCAATACTGATTCTCCACAGATGAGCGCTGGCCTAACCACACCCACGCTCACCTGCCCTGCCTGTACGTCACTAAGGGGCGGGCATCCGCCTGCAGCACCAGGAAGCATACGCTGCCGAGTTCGCCTCACCTTCTGTACACTAATAGAGGGCGAATCTCCATGGGAAAGAGGATGCCTGCTGCGTCCGGAGCTAGGCACGGGAGACCGGCGGTGCAGCAAGGATGGGGCACATCACCAGCTCTCCGTGACAAAGTGGATTTACAAAATAATAAAAATTTTAATTTTAGGAGCAAAAGTAACAATGCAGTTACATGACAAGACTCTTTATAACTAATCGTATTCTAAATAGTTGCAAATCCAATTTAAGTATGAGATAGCCAAGATGGTTGTCTATAAAATGATGATAGTCTCATGTTTGAAGCTGTAGTGGATGGTGAGATATGGAGCCTGAATGTCAAAAGTTCAAAACATTGTTACCCTTTTGCTCATCAGTGTATTTGCACCCTTTAATACTGTGTGTAATGTACAACACTGCATAATACTGTAAGTCAGTGCTAAATAAAAAAGAATAATCATAACAGATCAGACAATTTTAAGTAGCGGTTTAAAAACTACAGGAACATCTAAATGTTTTTTGGTTTCTCAAGAATGGAGTCATTAAAGCACCCACTGACAATTGCTAATCCATTTATGTCCCCTCACAGTTAGATCTTTGAGAAACACCAAGATGTCAGCTAAGTTATATATATATATATATAGATAGATAGATACAGTATATATATATATATATATATATATATATATATATACAGGGTGGGCCATTTATATGGATACACCTAAATAAAATGGGAATGGTTGGTGATATTAACTTCCTGTTTGTGGCACATTAGTATATGGGAGGGGGAAAACTTTTCAAGATGGGTGGTGACCATGATGGCCATTTTGAAGTTGGCCATTTTGGATCCAATTTTAGTTTTTTCAATGGGAAGAGGTTCATGTGACACATCAAACTTATTGAGAATTTCACAAGAAAAACAATGGTGTGCTTGGTTTTAACGTTACTTTATTCTTTCATGAGTTATTTACAAGCTTCTCTTTGTTTATAGCCATTGACATGTCCCAGAGGTTAACACGTGAGGAGTGGATAGAAATTGTGTTGATGTCTGGTGAACGCAGTACTCGGGTCATTGCAGCAGATTTCAATGCAAGACACCCTACGAGACCACCCATCTCGCATGCTACAGTTAGCAAACTGCTTGCCAAGTTTCGTGAAACTGGTTCAGTGTTGGATTTGCCAAAATGTGGACGCATGAAAACTGTCACTAATGAAGAAACATCAGTGGCTGTCCTAGCTTTATTCAGCAAGAGCCCACAGCATAGCACTCGCCGCATGTCACTTGAGAGTGGCATCAGTCGAACATCCCTTCGGTGGATATTAGCTACTCACAAATTGCACCCTTACAAACTCCAGCTGCTGCAGCATCTCAACGAGGATGACCCAGATCGGCACACTGAATTTGCAGAATGGCCAAAACAAAAATTGGAACAGGATTCTCAGTTTACACAGAACATTTTGTTCAGTGATGTGGCAAACTTTTATGTGAATGGTGAAGTTAACGAACAAAACCACCGCTATTGGTCTGACACTAACCCACATTGGATAGATCCCTCCAAGAATGTTGGAACACAAAAATTGATGCTATGGTGTGGTATATGGGGTACAAAGATAGTGGGGCCATTCTTCATCAATGGAAACCACAAGGCCACTGGATATGTGAAATTGCTACATGATGATGTGTTTCCCTCTTTATGCACTGAAGCTGGCACGTTCCCTGAGTTTTTCCAGCAACATGGTGCACCACCACATTATGGGTGTCAGGTCTGAGCATTCCTAGATGAACAGTTTCCTGGAAAGTGGATTGGTCATCGTGGGCCAGTTGAATGGCCCCCAAGGTCTCCCGATCTAACCCCCTTAGACTTTTATCTTTGGGGTCATCTGAAGGCAATTGTCTATGCTGTGAAGATACGAGATGTGCAGCACCTGAAACTATGGATACAGGAAGCCTGTGCTAGCATTTCTTCTGCGGTGTTGCTATCAGTGTGTGAAGAGTGGGAGAAGAGGGTTGCATTTACAATCCAACACAATGGGCAGCACTTTAAAGGGGTTCTCCGGGAATTAAGAAAATGAAAATACATAAATATTACTTTATTATAAATATATTCCCAAATACCTTTCATTAGCTATATTGGTTTGTTTTGTCTAGGGAGCAATGATTAGGAGAAACAAAATGGCCGCTGTCCTATTAGTACGCAGAAAACCTGTCCTAATCACACAGCACTGAGGTAAAGAGCTGCCTCATCCTCCTCTCTTACTTGTCAGGGATTATTATCCTAAATACAGTTTAATATAATATTTAGATGAATATTTGTGGGAATGGAGTTCATGAGGAGACATGAAGTACAGAGGACGAACATGACAGAATGTGGTAATGTGGGGCTGTGGTAATGGAGACTGGATACAAGAGCTGATGCTCATTAGCCACATCTGCTCATAAACTCAATTCCAACAGAGATTCAGTTAAAGATCTTATCATCTATATTCAGGATCATAATCCCTGACATGCAGAGAGGAGGATGGGGCAGCTCTTTACCTCGGTGTTGTGAAGTAAATTGTCCTCCTGTGTGATTAGGACAGGTTTTGTGTATACTAATAGGATGGCGGCCATTTTGTTTCTCCTAATGATTGCTCTCTAGACAAAACAAGCCATTATAACTACTGAAAGTTATTTGGGAATATATTTATAATGAAGTAATATTTAACTATTTTCATTTTCTTAATTCCCAGAGAACCCCTTTAAACACATGTTATAAGTGGTCAGAAACTGGTAAATAACTCATGAAAGAATAAAGCACAATAAGTTTGATGTGTCACATGACCCTCTTCCCATTGAAAAAACAAAAGTTGGATCCAAAATGGCCGACTTCAAAATGGCCACCATGGTCACCACCCATCTTGAAAAGTTTTCCCCCTCCCATATACTAATGTGCCACAAACAGGAAGTTAATATCACCAACCATTCCCATTTTATTTAGGTGTATCCATATAAATGGCCCACCCTGTATACAGTGCCTTGCGAAAGTATTCGGCCCCCTGGAACTTTTCAACCTTTTGCCACATTTCAGGCTTCAAACAAAAAGATATAACATTTTACATTTTTGGTGAAGAATCAACAACAGTTTTGCACATCTAGAGCCTGAAATTCTTGCCCATTCTTCCTTGCAAAACAGCTCGAGCTCTTTGAGGTTGGATGGAGAGCGTTTGTGAACAGCAGTTTTCAGCTCTTTCCACATATTCTCAATTGGATTCAGATCTGGACTTTGACTTGGCCATTCTAAGACCTGGATACGTTTATTTTTGAACCATTCCATTGTAGATTTTGTTTTATGTTTGGGATCATTGTCTTGTTGGAAGATAAATCTCCATCCTAGTCTCAGGTCTTTTGCAGACTCCAACAGGTTTTCATCCAGAATTCTCCTGTATTTGGCTCCATCCATCTTTCCATCAATTTTAACCATCTTCCCTGTCCCTGCTGATGAAAAGCAAGCCCAAATCATGATGCTGCCACCACCATGTTTGACAGTGGGGATGGTGTGTTCCGGGTGATGAGCTGTGTTGTTTTTACGTCAAACATATCGTTTTGCATTGTTTCCAAAAAGTTCGATTTTGGTTTCATCTGACCAGAGCACCTTCTTCCACATGTTTGGTGTGTCTCCCAGGTGGCTTGTGGCAAACTGTAAACAAGACTTTTTATGGATATCTTTGAGAAATGGCTTTTTTTCTTGCCACTCTTCCAGAGTTGGACTGATTGTTGTCCTATGGACAGACTCTCCCACCTCAGCTGTAGATCTCTGCAGTTCATCCAGAGTGATCATGGGCCTCTTGGCTGCATCTCTGATCAGTCTTCTCCTTGTTTGAGATGAAAGTTTAGAGGGATGGCCGGGTCTTGGTAGATTTGCAGTGGTCTGATACTCCTTCCATTTCAATATGATTGCTTGCACAGTGCTCCTTGGGATGTTTAAAGCTTGGGAAATCTTTTGGTATCCAAATCCAGCTTTAAACTTCTCCACAACAGTATCACGGACCTGCCTGGTGTGTTCCTTGGTCTTCATGATGCTCTCTGTGCTTTAAACAGAACCCTGAGACTATCACAGAGCAGGTGCATTTATATGGAGACTTGATTACACATAGATGGATTCTATTTATCTTCATCAGTCATTTAGGACAACATTGGATCATTCAGAGATCCTCAATGAACTTCTGGAGTGAGTTTTCTGAACTGAAAGTAAATGGGCTGAATAATTTTGCACGCCCAACTTTTCAGTTTTATTATTACAAAAAAAAGTTTAAATGATCCAATAAATTTCGTTCCATTTCACAATTGTGACCCAAAAATTTAAAATGTTATATCTTTTTGTGTGAAGCCTGAAATGTGGCAAAAGGTTGAAAAGTTCCTGGGGGCCGAATACTTTCGCAAGGCACTGTAGATATATATATATATATATATATATACATACACAGTGGTCCCTCAAGTTACAATATCAATTGGTTCCAGGAGGCCCACTGAATGTTGAAACCATTGTAAGTTGAGTAATCGGTTCCAAAGCCCCAAAATGTCATCTAAGGTAAGAAAAATAAGCAGATAACTAAGACAGATAAAAGTCCTTACATATAACCGTCCGGAATACCTGCTAACTAGTAACTAATACAGATATTTTACCAGAGAAGTGACCTTAATTGGCTGGATCTGAGTCTGAGACATTGTATGTTGAGTCTAGACTTACGATGGGTCAGAAAAGACCATTGTATATTGAAAATGTTGTATCCTGAGGCCATTGTATCTTGAGGGATCACTGTACATATTTATTATTGGAAGTACCCTTATCAATACTTTATGTAACTCGCCTCATTGTCTCTATTATGACAATTATCACAAGTCTGTATAGAAAGACCATCCAACACTTCTTGTAAATCCCCCAAATGGCTATAGGACAACAGACAGACTTATGTAATATGACTATATACTGAGTTTTGCACAAGGAGACAATGGAAGATGGTGGAGCATACCGAACCCCCAATAAACATTTAACCATCATTCAAATGTTGCTTTAGACAACTTTTATCTAAAGTGTATGGCCAGCATAAACAGACTGCTTGTCCTGAAACACTTCAAAACATAAAGAAAATATATGTCCATGCTTTACATGCTTTAGGATAAGAGGCAAGTAGTCACACTATACAGCATATACACTATTCCATCTGGATCATCTGAACATAATATGGAAGCACTAATCACAGAAAATTCATATAACTAGAATTCAGGTAAGAATCTCTATTTTTCTTACAGTACATTTGGTCATTTTGTTGTAAGTTGTCGTACTCAAAATATAAAAGTAAAACTCTTTTTTTATGAACACAGACAGATACTCTAACAGACAAATACATTTTATTTGAAATCCACTGTATTCATTATTTTGCATTTATTTTAATTCTCCTCGGTATGTGAATGGAGCATGCAGGTAGGGAAAGTTAAAAGATTTTTTGTATTAGCATACGTCTCGACAGAGGCCTTAACGTGCAAACATGGCCTTATAGTTGCATAGAAATTATCAGTGAGGCACTTTGGCATTCTTGAGATGAATAAAGCATTTTATTGTTTCTTCATTGTCATAAGTCTTCATCATGTTTTATTCTCGCCACAGACCAAGGCAGCTCATAAGGTTT
The DNA here is from genome assembly GCA_900303285.1 of Rhinella marina. Lineage (NCBI taxonomy): Eukaryota > Metazoa > Chordata > Amphibia > Anura > Bufonidae > Rhinella > Rhinella marina. The sequence goes on from ONZH01029781.1 coordinate 48,543, forward strand.
GCTTGTTTTCTTTAGTTTTTGTTCTCTTTTCCTCATTACTTCTTTAAATTGGTCTTCTTGTTTTCTTTGTTTTTCTTGTTCTTCTTTTTTCATCTCTTCCTCTTCTTCCTTTAGTATAATTTTCAGCTCTTTTGTCCACTGTAGATAAAATGGTAATAAAGTATTAATGTAGAAATACTTCTGGAACTAAATCTGTGTATAGTAGCATGTCTGGTTCTATATGATATGTTTGCCCAGAGGGTTCATAAGCTCTAGCAGAGGAAAACTCCATCTGAAGCTAACAGTGGAGCAGACTTGATTTATAATTTTTTGGATTATTTTAAAAATTAGGGGTTGTTCACATATCAGTTATTTGATCAGTTATTTCCATCAGTTATTGTCAGCCAAAGCCAGGTGAGGGTCAAAAACACCAAACAGGTGCAGATCTTTTCATTATACCTGATCTCTGTTTAGTGTCCACTTCTGGTTTTGGCTGACAATAACTGATGGAAATAACTTATTAAATAACTGATATGTGAACAACCCCTTACTTGTAAATTGTTGATATGGTCTATAGTAAGTATGCAATGACAACAGTATAGATCACAAAGTAACTAAATGAAACCACCCTGGAGCTTCACACTGCTTGAATCATGGGCAGCATGAAATACCAACAGGCTTCCTGTTGAGAGAGTTATGCTTTGAAATGCTGCCTGGCGCGGCCATATTGACAGGTGTCTCTGTATTTGTGTGTGTGAAAAGACCTATCATCTCGAGAAGGATGGGGAGAAGCCTGCGTGAATCTTCTCTGCATTTCCGGCTGTTTTTTTAAACTATGTTTTCTCTGAATCTCTGCAGTATTTCAGAGTAAAACATAGTTTGTTTGTAACCATGTAGCCAGTTGGTATTTCATACTGCCCATGGTTCAGGGAGCATGAAGCTCTTGGCAGGCTTGCTTTAAAGTAGCAATGCACTTATTCTGAATTATGTAGCTGAAAGAGTCACTGTATTTTCACACAACTTTACATAAATCAATAGTACAAGCAGCCACAAGAAACTTTCTAATATGTCTTATCAGTGAGAAATGTCTAGTTCTCTATTATCAGTTTTTTTACCTTTCCCTTCTTGCTAATTGATTTTCTCTTTTAAAAATGCTTTGAATTCCACCGGGAGACAGAGCAGGATCATATTACACATGTCAATACAAGTCTAGGGGGAGGGGAGGGGAGGGGGAATGAGTGAGCAGCAGCAGCATGAGTGAGAATGGACATGAGTGAGTATGGAACTACATAAGAGATTTTTATCTCAGCACAAGTGCTAAATTCACAACCAATACAGGTCAGTGCCACTCTGTAATGTCCTTCATGATCCTGGTGCAAACTTCTGAGTGAATCATAAAAGGTTAGGAAACTCCTCCGCTTTCTGTGTGCAGTTGATGCCAGCTAGTCACCACCACCACGTCTGAGAAATCTGCAAATTAGCTGTTTAGCATGGACAGAGGAAAGTGATATAATGTACGAGTGATATAATGTCCAGAAATAGTGCTATTCCTCATGCGCACACATTGTACTGTTACTTAATGTAAAATTTGTTGAAACCCCTGTGATACTTTAAGTCCAGCTTGGGGAGGGGTACTGGCTCACCTTAAGGAGATCAGCTGTGTAAGGAGACACAGCTTCAATGCTCCATGTGAAAATAGTATGAGGTATCTACTGGGCAAAAAGAACCATCTCCATCAAAGTCTGACTTTTTAACAAGCCTTGGGACATGACAAGAGAAAATAGCCAAGCCAGATATCCATCCATAGATATTTTGGGGGTTACCCCTAATCCATATGGAATAGGATTATGGCTGGCTGAGTGAGATGCCTTGGATGCAGTTTAGGGGTGTGCTGGGTCTCCTTATGGAGACCAGCTGTGTAAGGAGACTTAGTGGCAATGCTCCATGGAAAAATAATATACAAAGAGGTATCTCCCAGAGAAATAGAACCGTCTTCACAGTTCCACCTTTTGGAAGTGACACTCTATGAATCTAAGGGGCCATTCAGACAGCTGTCGTATACCTCAATTTACATATACCTCAACATGTGGCCCGCCACCCCACCGCTACTGCGGACAAGAATAGGACATGTTCTATTTTTTTTTTTCATTTCTATTGGGAGAACATATCTATAACACAGTATGATGTATATAGACTTTGTAAGGGGGTGAGCCAGTTCAAAAAAGGTAATGCTAGCGAGACAGTTCTCTTTCTCAGGGAGTCCCTGGGAATTCAATATGTTTATTTACATGAATAATAAATATGGGGTTTATGTGCACACATAGAAGATTACTTCTGTAAATATCAACTTCATTTGGCTTTGAAAACCTCTATAAACTAATGATTTAAATTACTGCCAAATGAATAGCATTGGATGGTAACAGCACATTTTCTCTCTTAACACCTAGGAACGTACAAACTGTTAGAGTACATTTACTTGCCACTGGCAGTGCATTGGCAGTGCCCCAATAACTAGTAGAAGAGCTTGGCTCTTTGAGGTACACAGAGCTTTAATAATGTAAAGCTCATATACTTTGTCAGGGATTTCCTGGCTATATTTGCTAAAATCTAGAGACAGTGGGTTATCATGGCTTTTACAACCTTTTTCTATCACAGGAAATTTTCAGGTGCACCAGAAAACTCGATAAATTGAGAAGAAGACATGTTGGGATATCAAAATGAATATAAACGCAGGCAAAAACACAGACAATGTGCTTTAGGAAATCCTGCTTTGATATTCTCTATTGAGAATTTTGTGCATGATTTTAGTAAACATAGGGAATCATGCCAACTTATTGTGTCCACTGTGCAACCTCAGGCTTTCTCTGTGGAGGGAGAATAAATGTGCCACATAAGACCTTTTCATTTGTACTGGGAGAATATATCTATAATACAGTGCAGTACATAGTACCTAGATTCTGTATTCATCCCTTACAAGGTTGTTATGCTATGTTGTAATATTATGCAATGCCGAGAAATTTTATTCTGCCTTTAGTTGTGATAATATTGATATGATGAGACTGTATTACATTGTCTATGCTAATTGTACCTACAGAACCAAGGCACCTCATGACACATAGAATAGAAGCTGGTTAACCTTTGATTTAATGGTGTCACCCTTCCTATGAAAAGAAGAGGAATTGTCAGTTAGAAGAAGACATTTTTTCTTTTGCCCTGCACAAAGGGTTGCCACCTTGTATAACAAAAAATATCAGCCCTGGGTATAAAGGGGTGTGGTTTTACAGGGCATGATTATCATGGGGACATGGTTTTATCCAATTCCTACCTGGTATGGACCCTTCCACTGGATGTAAATACACTGGTAAATATGCCATATTGTAGAAACAACCCAGCCTATAAAGAACTCTGTACCTACAAGATCTTGTATGGATTAGACATGGACCACACTTGGCACCCCAAGACCACTACTCAGACCTACTTGTGCTGATATCTTTCTGTTTGTGGTCACAACAGGTGGAAAGCCAGAACACCTGCCTGTTAGAAAGAATAGTTACTCTTAAACTCAGCATAGATAAAAGCCAGGATCATGGATCAAGTTCCTCCTGTGCTATGAATGGACTGATCTCACACAAGTGGCATCAAGGAAAAAGAATTATAATTGCTGAAGAATGTTTTTAAAAGTGTGTGTGTGTGTATTAAGAACATAGTGAGCAGTGAGACCTGCTACAAAGTTGGGCAGAGGTACAGTATAGACGTTGGCAGCCACCGAACAGACTGTGGAAGAGAGAGGCCAGAAGTGACTGGATCTTGAAGAAGATTGTGGTCTTTCTGGTTATTGAAAGAGACAACAAATAGTTCTATAAAGAGAAGCCCTCGGGACATATCACACAGACATAGAATCACTTAGGCCCATATAAAGCCTAGGACAGAGCTAAAAGACTCAGACTATGTGATGTGAGGTAGGACTGCATCTACACCAGGAGATTACTGATACAGAAATCAAAGTCTGTAGTTATTCTCATTCTGGTAGACATGGTGGAATTGGTGCATGGGAAAAAAATCCACAACTGTTCTACAGCTCAAGAGTCTGCTCAGTGTGAGCATAACCACAAAGCTTTCCACCTTAACTGCAGACTGTAGCCATTATGCTTGTATACCATTTAACGTGACAGTAACTGCTATGAATATTGTTCCTTTAAAGAAGAACTCCCGCAAAAAAATTTATTCCATGTCCTGCTAGAAAGGTACATGATGTAATCTGTAGTGAATGTCATTTTTTTTTTACCAGTGTCTGTATTTGTGAGTTATATCTCCCTGATGCTGTTAAGGAAGACATAATCTGTCTTCAAGAAGGTCAGGTCAGTTGTCCAAATTAAAAGAACGGTTGTGCACATGGTAAGGTCTCAAGATGGACACAAATGTCAGTTTGGAGTCTCCCAACACGTTCAAGCACTGAGGTGATCTGGGCTGCTCCGTTTATTACAAAAGCATATACACACACTAGAAAAGGTGGGGGCCTCGTTCACAGAGTTTCCCCAGCAAGCTGATAAGCATTAAACACATATTCTTTTGTTCTTCTTGTCTTGGTTACTCCACCGCAGCATCCCGGACAGGTGGGGGGAGTGGAATCTGTATCAGGATGTACTGGACACAGCTGCATAAACATTTTGCAAAGCTGAGATATTTTTGTAAGGCTAAATAGCATTGAATTCATGTGTATACAAATGACATAACACTGTGAGGGGAAAATTCAGTATTTCTGCTGGTCTACCTTCACAATGCTTCTCATCTGTGTCATGTGACCAGCAATCAGACTCACCAACTGACACTGCATCTTATGTGTGGACAGGAAGTCTATTTCTCTATGTATTCATATGGGAGCCTCACTTTCCGTCTCATAGGAATGAATAGAGAAGTAACTGGCTTCCTGTCCTGGGTCAGTTGGAGGTCAGGGAGTTGGTCACATGACCCAGCTACAATAAGAAGAGAGGGGATAACTCACAAATACAGTCTCTGATAAGAAGATTGCATTCACTACAGATTATATCATGCACCTTTCTAACAGGTCAGAGAATAAACATTTTTGTGGGAGTTCTTCTTTAAGTGATTTAAATGTTTCCTGTTGGTACCAATAAGAGTTTGCAACATCGCAGCCGGGTCACAGTGTGCCCCTTTCAGCTCTGTAGTAAGTGTCACACTGTTACCTGGGGTAATATAACATTCTTCAAAGTGGAGTAAGTGCCCATGCTTAGAAGTGTTGTAGTTGTACATTATTTTACGCTCTGAAATCTCAGGGATTCTTAAGCAAACAAACGTTGGTGATGCTGGGTGCATTACTGGTGGAGCGATGCTGCACAAAACAGAGCACCCCACCCATGATACACCGAAACTATTTGCAGAAAAATAAAGAGAAGCATTTCTCAGGATTAGAGGATCGGATTTTCAAGAAAGTTATAATTTTGTTTTGGGCACCTACCCTAGATGCACTGGGGGTGACATGCTCCCTTTAACTTACTATCTTACAGTTTTCTTTTTCATTTTAATAAAGGTTATGAGTGCATTAATAATTCAATAATTGTCCTCTGACACTTCAGTGGGAAACAGATAAAGCATTTGTTGTAGAGGCACTTAATTAGCAAAAGAAGTCACAAAAGAACAAAACTTAATATATGCTCACTAAATTGCAAATAATTCTATACAATTAAGTATCTTGTTAGTAGAAGCAACAGCAGCATAGCTGTAAAATATGCATAATTAGTCTTGCAAGATTTATAATGTATCAAAGTATTAATTTTCATGATGAAGAAGGATGAACAGGGACCTAATTTCAGCTATATTATTTTGCAGTATCACCTGCAAAATGGAGTAACCAAATCCCTATCTCAGGAGATGGTGGAAAGCTATCCCACTAGAAGAGATTCTGCTGAATCCTAAATGCCAATTTGCATATTAAATGTAAGAGAATTAAAGGATTTTCTAAATCACACAATTCTTTAAATATTGGGAACTACAGGCGGCACTCTCAGCATGCTGAGCACAGTGCAGAGATGGGATTAGAAAGCATTGCATGGACAATATCCAGTTATGGAATACATTCTTTACATGCAAAACTGTCAAATTAGCAAGCATTCATTCACTCTGGAGCAAATTAAAATCCAATGCCCAAACCTTCTTGAAGACATACAAGAAATACATTTAAAGAAGCAATCCAGAGGTTTTTTTCTTTGCCTATATAGTACAGGATAGGCCACTTTTAAAGAGTAATATAGGGGATCTTGTGTATGCCTATTTTTTTTTGGTGCAATTTGTGGGTTGTCTGCCATCTTTATTCACCTCAGATATGGTTTTCCTAACAAATCCTAAATTTCCCATCATGACTGCCTTTGCAGAGACAGAGGGGACAGAGTCTCACCACATTGCACTGGCCTGTGTAATGGCAGCTATCAGATCAGGTGCTTTAGTTTCACACTGCAGGATCTCCATGCAGGGGCGCACCACCAATGAGGCCAGGTGAGGCGATCGCCTCAGGCAGCACCAGGTAGAGGCAAGACAGGGGGGAAGCGGAAGGGCCATGGGCAATGAGCGCTTTCATTGTGGCAAAGGGGTGAGGTTAAGAAATTGGCTCCATTTCAGTTTTCGCCTCAGGCAGCAGAAAGGCTAGGTGCACCCCTGTCTCCATGTTCTCCTATGTCATGCACCTTGAGTCTGCCTGTCCTTTCAGCCCTGTCATCTCTCTCTCCCCTGTCAGCTCTTACATGCAGGAGGCAGGGAGACAACTGTGAAGCCACATCCCATAGAATTACACTGAGGGGCATAGCTAAAGGCAAATGGTGCTGGTACAAGAGTCCAGCTTGGGCCCCCTTTCCCTCAGTACATTGTGGCAAGGGGCAGGGGTGCACCTAGCCTTTCTGCTGCCTGAGGCAAAAATTAAAATGGCACCCTCCCATTACAAATTCTTAACCTAAACAGGGTTGCCAACCACAAAATAGACAACTTTTTTCCTGTGTCCATGAAAAAAATAGATGTGTCCATAATGACTAGATTATTTTTGTCATTACTTTACAGTTCACAATAAATACTGGTAATGCGGTGTTATCAGTATACTATACTATATAATTCATGATGGTTGTTTTTTATTTTGGGATAAGTTGTCCAGAAAAAAAAAAAAAAGTCTGGTTGGCAATTGAACCTACCCCCTTCCCTCTAGCCCTTCTGTAAGTCCAGAAACACATGAGCGAGTTGAATGCTATAAACTCGCAATGTGAGTCAATGAGAAGTCCCGCTCTGGCCTCCGCTCCTCTTACAGGATCGCACAGCATTGTACTGATTTATGATGCTGTGAAACCCTTAGAGTTCTGAAATCTGCAATACAGTACATTACAGGATTCTAAAGCCACATGCACACGTTGCATTTTTTTCTGTGCGTAATTCAGTGCAGAAATCTCATGTACACTCTGCAGCATGTCAATTAAGGCCCCATTCACACGACCGTATGTATTCCGTGTCTGTATAAAAACGGAACGGAAGACATACGGAAAGTCTTCTGTAGCGTTCCGTAATTTTGCGGACCCATTGACTTTAATGGGGCTACGGACGTGTTTAGGACATGTTTCCTTTTTTTTTTGCGGGAGAACTTCCATAATATATGAATGCGGAATGCAGACGGTGTGCATTCCGCATTTTTTTTCTCCTATGGAAAAATGAATGGGTCCGTATGGTTCCGCATCTTATCCGCAAAAATGCGGATAAGATACGGAAATGAACATACGGTCGTGTGAATAGGGCCTAAGTTTGTGGTTTTAGCTGCAGACTTCGCCCTTTTCAATTGAAGGGTGAGATCTGCGACAAAACTGCATTTAATCTGCAATTAGAAATAATGGATTCTGGTGCAGATATACTGCAGAAACACACAGAAATCCACACAGAAAGTGTTGATATTATGTACGGTCACCTGCACCCATGTGCAGGTGGCCTAAGGTTTACAAAGCATTTTAAATCAGTATAATGCTGTGCGATCCTGTCAGGGGACACACTGACATACTTGGAAAACATTACATACAGCAATACAAAACATACAGAGTAATACATCTCCACATACATCTTACATCCAATGACATCTCCTCTGATATACAGTAGATGTTCTCTTTCCTTATCGTCTCCATTCAGACCAGACCTCAAATAATGATTTCTTTCAGCCATTTCTTGTATCTGCATCTCTTGAGATTGACACACAGACATCTTACTTTCCTACTTCCATCATCCTCCCATAATCTGAATACCCCATAATGTGTCCACTGTGCTCCATAATACTAAACTGCAGAAACGGTACCACACAGTTGGTGCATCCTTCAATAACTGGCACACAGTGCCCTAAAAAATAACTGTGCTTGGCAAATAGTGTACCTGACTCTAATAGTGTAAATATAATTTCCCCAAAAAATAATTGTGCTAAGCTGATACTGTGCCAGGGTGCCCCCACAGTAATAGTCTGTCCCAAAGTCCCACCTATAAAAATTATTATGTGCCAGAGTGCATATAATGTTAACAGTTTCCCGAATAGTAATAATGCCCCCATTGTGCCCATACTAGTAATCATGTTTCCCATAGTCCCCCGGTAGTAATAATTCTCATTATAATGTGTGCTGGAGTGATGTTATTTACATGGGACTACATGTTGGAGGTGGCTGAGGGCAGGTTTATGTTGTTTACATGGGACTGTGGGGTGGAGTGATGTTATTTACACAGGACTGCATGTTGGAGGTGGATGTGGGAAGGAAGTGATGTTATTTACATGGGACTGTATGTTGAAGGTGGCTGTCGGAAGGAGTGATTTTTACATAGGACTGTATGTTGATGACGGCTATGGGAATGATGTTATTTACATGGGACTGTATTTGGAGGGGACTGTAGATAGAGAGGGATGTTATTTACATGGGACTGTATATTGACTGTATAGTGATGTTATTTACACAGGAGGGAAATAGCTTTATTTACATGGGACTGTATGGTGGAGGAGCTGAGGAATTATAATTTCTGAGGACACTAAAGGGAGGAATATAACTACAGCGGGCACTTCAGGGCGAGCATTATAACAGTAGGCGGAGCAATATAAATACTGGGGGCACTGTAGGGGTATTATAAATCCAGGGGACATTAGGCATTCTTATTACTACTGGGGGCTCTAGAGGAGAGACTTATATATCCGCCTTATTTCTACTAAGAACACTATGGGGGCCTTATTACTACTAAGGGGTCTGTAGAGAGCTTGATTATCACTGGGGGAACAATAGGGAGCCTTATTACTACTGGGGGCTCTGTGAGGTCATTATTAATACTGAGGACTCTTCTAGTAATGGGGACAATCTTGGGGAGCATTATCAGTACTGGGGTCACTGTAGGGTGCAGTGTTACTAATGATGGAATTACTACTGGTAGGACTATTACTATGGGGGGGCACTATTATTTCTCCAGGATAGTATTTGGAGGTTATGGGGGGCACAGCGATCAGCAGGATAAGGCTGTGGGGACTCTAGGTTGGGGGATGATGATAGAAATGTGAGGAAGATTGCAGAGACGAGGAGCGGCTGAGAGAATTTGTCCAGGCCGAATGGAAAAGATGATGACAGAGAAGATCTACATCAGAGGAGACGTCACCTGGGAGGCCCTGGATGTGAGGTATGTTCTCCTGTTTGGACGAGGGTCATATTCATTGGGGCTTGGGCCCCGGATCTTTTGAGACCCTAGCAACGCCCCTGGCTCCTTTTAAATTGGTTGTCTCACCATTAAAGTGGTTGTCCCATGACAAAAATGTATCCCTAATCCACAGGAAAATGGATGTGACTGATCAGCAGGGGTGTGACCACTGTTCTCCCACTGATCCCCAGAATGGAGGCCAGTGTTCGCTCATTTAAATGGCATACAAGCACTCGCCTATTTCTGGCCGTCCCAGAGAATGGAGCAGCGGACACACCTACTTGCCTGTTGCTCCATGCAAACAGATGGACCTGGGCCCCCAATCTAGTGATCCGCAAATGCCCAAGACCCCCCAGACCCCCTCCAACCAGACACTTTTTCCCTATCCTGTGGATAGAGTGTAAGTTGTTGTCATGGAACAACCCCATTAAATGTCATATGTATATGGACCATAAAGAATTAAGCATATTTGCCATTAACATGCTGTTAAAAAATGATCCAGTGAAGAGTTGCCATTTATCTATGTAGTGTAGTGCCACATGGTGGTCAAAGTAAATAGCAATGTGCATGTATATCTGCTGAGCTGAGTGCTGCTGTTCATGCATGCTCACTCACCATCCCCCCTGCCAGGTCTCTGCATAGTGATTTATTAGCTCCAGTGCAGTGAGCACAGGGTAGAAAGCTATTTCTATTCTCCTACCTGCAGTGAACAGAGGATCACTATGAAGACACCTGGCAGTGAAGGAAGTGACTAAGCATGGGTGACCTGCAGCACTCAGCCTAGTTGTGATGGTTTTCTCCTGATGTAGTGGTATATGCAGAATAATCATTCTTTATGCCCACCTCCTAATTTATGTCTGTAAGAGGAGAAATATGAGGCTGTTTTCAGACTAATTCAAGTTGTATCCTTCTTAAAGATCGACATAACCTTTTTGTGAAAGATCCTGGGATCCTAGATCGTCATCCTAATCTAAAGGGACAATAAAGAGAAGGGAGCAATGTACATCATTTTAAAGAGAGTGTTTCATCTGTTTTTCACTAATATAACTAAGAGCACTGCCCCACAGAAGACATCCCAGACATACCTGCGTGCACTGTGTGTCTGTATTCAGGGCCGGCGTTAGGGGGGGGGCAAACAGGGCAATTGCCCAGGGCCCCCTCTCCAAAAGGGGCCCCCTGCTGTCTGAAAGTTCAGTGAAAGACAGTGGTAGCCTTTTTTCCTCCACGGCTCCCTGCCTGGCTCTCTGCTGCAGAGCTCCCCTGCTGTCAACCACCCACAGTATCCCCGTCTCACCGGACCTCCAAGACTGCAGTGTCCCTGTTAGCATCCTGCTGCCACAGACATCGGATGTTCGGTGTGGGCGGAGCTAACATAGCTCCGCCCCCATCCTTTGCATGCACTTTCTCCAGGCTGGAGGCCCAAACCAGACTGGGATGAATGGGCCTTCTGCTGCTGCTGGACTGCTCCCAGGACCCTGTCTAATGAAAGCATCCAGCCTGTTCTCTCTTTGGCTGGTAAGTCCATTCATTAAAAGGCATGCAGCATCCTGCGCCCCCTCTGTGTGAGCGAACTGCGCCCCCTCTGTGTGAGCGTCCTGCGCCCCCTCTGTGTGAGCGTCCTGCGCCCCCCCTCTGTGTGAGCGTCCTGCGCCCCCCCTCTGTGTGAGCGTCCTGCGCCCCCCCTCTGTGTGAGCATCCTGTGCCCCCTCTGTGCGCTCCATGTGCCCCCCTCTGTGTGAGCGTCCTGCGCCCCCTCTGTGTGAGCGTCCTGCGCCCCCTCTGTGTGAGCGTCCTGCGCCCCCCTCTGTGTGTGCGTCCTGCGCCCCCCTCTGTGTGAGCGTCCTGCGCCCCCTCTGTGTGAGCGTCCTGCGCCCCCTCTGTGCGAGCGTCCTGCACCCCCTCTGTGCGCTCCATGTGCCCCCTTCTGTGTGATCGTCCTGCGCCCCCTCTGTGTGAGCGTCCTGTGCCCCCTTCTGTGTGAGCGTCCTGCGCCCCCTTCTGTGTGAGCGTCCTGCGCCCCATCTGTGCGCTCCCTGTGCCCCCTTCTGTGTGAGCGTCCTGTGCCCCCTCTGTGCGCTCCATGTGCTTCCTTCTGTGTGAGCGTCCTGTGCCCCCTCTGTGCGCTCCATGTGCCCCCTTCTGTGTGAGCATCCTGCTACCCCTCTGTGCGCTCCATGTGCCCCCTTCTGTGTGAGCGTCCTGCGCCCCCTCTGTGTGAGCGTCCTGTGCCCCCTTCTGTGTGAGCGTCCTGCGCCCCCTCTGTGCACTCCATGTGCCCCCTTCTGTGTGAGCGTCCTGCGCCCCATCTGTGCGCTCCCTGTGCCCCCTTCTGTGTGAGCGTCCTGCGCCCCCTCTGTGCCCCCTTCTGTGTGAGCGTCCTGCTGTGCGCTCCCTGTGCCTCTGTGCTCCCAGTGTGTGCCCCCTCTGTGAGCGGTGTCTGAGCTCCCTGTAACTCCAGTATAAGCTAGGTCTGCAGCACTTTTAGGACACCACCAAACAGCGTGCTTGTGACGTGGCCGTGCTTCGTTCAGTTACCGCAAGCTGTCTGGGCCATAGAGGGCTCTAGTTAAACTATTGAAGACAGCATTGTTTAGGTGGTCTGCAGTGTTAATGAGGGGGGGAGGTATAGATTAAGAACCTGGGGTCCAAATTAGCAGTGTCTTTTTTTTCAGTGCTTTGGGGGGGGGGCAGACCAGGGCATCTGTAAAGCTATGTCACACATTGTGGCCGTATCACAGCGACATCCGCAATAACAGCATCATCCATAGATCCCCAGAACAATGTTTAACAGTGTCATCCACAGATCCCCCATAACAGTGTCCTCCACAGATCCCCCCCCATAACAGTGTCCTCCACAGATCCCCCCATAACAGTGTCCTCCACAGATCCCCCCATAACCGTGTCCTCCACAGATCCTCATAACAGTGTCATCCACAGATCCCCCATAACAGTGTGTCATCCACAGATCCCCCATAACAGTGTGTCATCCACAGATCCCCCATAACAGTGTGTCATCCACAGATCCCCCATAACAGTGTGTCATCCACAGATCCCCCATAACAGTGCGTCATCCACAGATCCCCCATAACAGTGCGTCATCCACAGATCCCCCATAACAGTGCGTCATCTACAGATCCCCCATAACAGTGTGTCTAAAAAAAACTGACACAGATTCTGCATTAGGTTTTTTAAGCACAGAAAATACTGTGAACATACCCAAAGTGGCTGCAGGATCAGCAGCTTACAGTAAAAAGGCTGAAGAGCTATAATGTGGCAGTCTACAATCAGCTGCTGTGGTTGCAACCGCTGTCTGTGCCTACAAAGTCCTGTCAGATTTCTGGTCCAATATTTCATGATTTGGGGCCCCACTTTCAATTTTGCCCAGGGCCACACTTTGTCTAAAACCGGCCCTGTCTGTATTACATGTCCAGGAAAAGCACTTTTATTCTGTAGAAAAACAGCTCCCAAGTGCTCAAAGCAAACCAGACTGAAGAGGGGAGGGCTGCTTTAGCTGCTCATATCTTGGAATTGGTAGCAGATAGAAAAATGGTTCCCATCTTCTTTGAAAGCTGGCATTCCAAGCTTTCAAATGATACCAAAAGCATTATACATTATACAGCATTATATCCAGTATATCAGAAGATATAGCTGTTAGAAATCGAGTCGGGAGAGAAAGCTGTTTTTACTTTCATTTTCAGCTAGGCACTTGGGAGCTGTTTTCCTGCAGAATAAAAGTTCTTTTCCTGGACATGTAATACAGACACACAGTGCACAAAGGTATGTCTGGGATGTGTCTGCAATCTTCTGTGGGGCAGTGCTGTTAGTTATATAGATGAAAAACAGGTGAAAGACTCCTTTTAAACAGATTTCAGAATTATCAAGGTACATACTGAGGAACAGAAATGTTTTGAAAATTCAGTTCTGGGTTTTGTGGAAAAGTACATGTAAGGCTAAGATCACAGTTTATGTTGGGGGTTGGAAGGGCCGTTAAAAGTTATATTGCTATATTTTGCACCTTGTGCATACATTATTAGCGGCAGAGTTATTGTCTCAGCAGTGTCGCCATTCCTGCATTAGATGATGATACTAGGAATGGTGTTGACAGGATCTGGTATCCTGCACTGACAATGGATACTTCAGTACTAGAAACATTTCATAGCAGCATCTTTAGGTGAGGTTGAGGTACTGTAAAGTTGACCTTTTCTTGTGAAAAATCAACACTAACAAAGAAAACCAAGGGCACAGGTTTACAAGTAGGTTCTATGGGGATTTACTGAAAAAAGCAATGTTCTTCACTACTAATACAGAATCCAATGTAGGTCATTCAGACTTTCAGATTCACTAAAGAGCCAAATGATTAAAACTCTTTCAGCCTTGTAAAGTGCAGGTTCTGGTTCCGTATAAATGGAGACATTGTGTTTCAGTTTATCTGCTCAGTATACACAATGCAAAAGATTGTTTCTGAACATTAAGATATCAAGTTTCCGTCAAATGAAATCAGCACATCTCCGGGTAACTCAACTGATGTTCATTCAAAGAAAGAATAAGAGGTAACATATTCTGATACATTCTTGTGAAGAAAAGGAATTTCGTTTGCTCTAAATAAATTAGTGCACTTACATCTGAAAGATATCTTCTCAGGGATCCTGCTGTAGATACTTAATTTATGATTGCATTTTTGAATATAAGTCTGGCCACAGACATGATATAAAGGATGACCAAATGGTTCATATGCATATTTCTTTTCTTTTCCTATTGTCACTGGTAATTTGTATGTGCATGGTTGTAAATGTTCATAATCCCAGCAGTCAACCATGCAGTTGGACACCAAATTGTCTATGATCCCTTGATTGAAGCTGAGCAGCTATACCAAACATGCCCATCCAGTGGCACTATTTCTGGATAAATTGCAAGCCCTTCTTTCAAATCTCATACAACTTCTTAAAGGGGTTGTCTCATCTCGCCATTACTAAGGCGAGATGAGACACAGCCCTTACCACCAACCGGCCGGGAAACAACAGAGTTCTTTCGGCGCTCCCTGTTTCAGTAGCTCCTCTTGCAGTGTATGGGAGCTATGGAAACAGCGTCGCACAGCAAGCTATGATAACTCAGAAACAGTATAGCTTGCTGTGCTACGCTGTTTCCATAGATCTCATGAACTTCAATGGGACCTACTGAAACAGCGAACAATGGGGCACTCTGCTGTTTCCTGTCCGGCTGGTGGTGAGGGCTGTGTCTCATCTCAACTTAGTAAGGCTACATTCACACGTCCGTATGTGTGCACATCCTGGAAAACGGTCAGTTTTTTGCAGATCCGTTGTTCCGCAAAAAACTCCGTTTTTCCAGGACATCCGTTCCATCTTTCCGTAAAAAACGGAAAGGATGTATCCATATGTCATCCGTTTTTTGCGGATCCGCAAAAAACGAAAGGATGAATAACATCTTTTTTTTCACCCCTCCTGGAACGGAATCCGCAAATACGGATGACATGCGGATGCCTTTCCGCATGTCTTCCGCATTTTTTGCGGATCCATAGACTTTCATTGTGCTATGGACCGCAATTCGGGAGAAAAGTAGGACAGGAGGATTTCTGTTTGCGGATCCACAAAACGTAACGGAACAGATTAACGGATGCGGACAACATACAGTGCAATGTCCGCAGATTATCAGGACCCATTGAAATGAATGGATCCACAAAATATCCGCAAAAAACGTCCGCAATTGCGGAACGGATGCGGATAGATTGCGGATGTTTTAAACGGACGTGTGAATGTAGCCTAACAGTGAGATGAGACAACGTCTTTAATATACTGTATTTGCAAAGGCATCAAATTATATAAAATCATGTTACCTGATCTTCCATAACTTTTTGCAAATCCATACTAGTCCGTGTGAAAAAATTTAATGGAGGTGTTGGAAATGGCCCTTCCTGCAGAAGCTGTTGCCTGCTGAAAAATGCATTTTTACAATATTAAATCTTCATATACAGTGTATATAAATACATTAAATATTTTTATCTATTTTACAGTTGAGCTCACAAATCTAAAATGAGTTTGTCAGCAGTTTTGAGGCCTGAAAACTTACCACAGTATTGTGGTGACAGCGAGAGTGGGGCTAACATACCTATAGTGATGGTGATGCAGGTAGCATGACCGAGAAATGAAAGATTTAATTCCCTTGGTGCCATGACGGCAAGTTCCCATGAGGTGTTCCCTCATGTTCAGTGATCTGGGCTCTCTACCCTGAGTACTATCTGACCCCTCTGCTACCTTGCCACCTGTGGTTGAGGTACCAGTGGGTTAAAAATTTGGATTTCTTAGTCAGGCAGCTTTAATGTCATCACTCTAGATATATCTGCACCACTCTCCCAGTCAATTTTATAGCTCTATGAACAGTTTTAATGGGTTAAAACTGCTGTCAGACTCCATTTAAAATATGAGTTTTGCTTTTTGGGCTCTGTTCACACTATGCTAGTCTTGTTATTAGAACATTGCTCACCCAACTGAAAGAAAAGCAAAGCTTCAGAGTGAACAAGTCCTAGTCATTGTGGATATCTTGCTTTCAAAGGAGTGTACATACTATTAATAGTATTTTCTTCCCTGTTCATGTAAGGAAGTCAAGTCAAGTAAATGTCAAACTGAGTATGTTCACAACTGAGTATGTTCATGCCTCAGCACTACATGATTTTTGATGGCAAGAATAGTATAGCACACAGCTCTATTTTAGCATTAAAAAGTTGAAAGCCAATGGACCCTCTTATAAGTCAGTGGCATTTGTCCTGCTTCATTAGGATCTATTCCAGAGCCATCATTGTTAAAGGGAGTCTGTCACCTCATTTTCACCTATATAACTAACAGCACTGCCCCACAGAAGATTGCAGATACATCTCAGACATACCTGTGTGCACTATGTGTCTGTATTACATGTCAAGAAAAAGCACTTTTATTCTGCAGGAAAACAGCTCCCAAGTGCCCGGCTGAAAGTGAAACTAAAAACAGCTTTCTCTCCTGACTCGATCGATCCATTGTTCTATCTGCTACTAATCCCAAGATATGAGCAGCTAAAGCTGCCCTCCCCCCTCCAGTCTGGTTTGCAGCAGAGCCGGGCACTTGGGAGCTGTTTCCCTGCAGAATAAAAGTGCTTTTTCTGAACGAGGAATACACACACACAGTGCACACAGGTATGTCTGAGATGTGTATGCAATCGTCTGTGGGGCACTGCTGTTAGCTATATATGTGAAAATGAGGTGACAGACTCCCTTTAAAGTAATAATGGAAGCCATGATGCCAGTATGAACACATCCTAAAGTAGGTCATATGTTTTAGACCAGTGGTTCTCAACTCCAGTCCTCAGGACCCACCTGCCGGTCATGTTTTCAGGATTTCCTTAGTATAAAGCAGCTGATATAATTAGGGTCCATCCATCAGGACTTACCAAGGGTATTCATTCCGTGGGATATTCCCAAATCCTGACTGACAGGTGGGTCATGAGGACTGGAGTTGAGAACCACTGTTTTAGACCAACAGTTATCTCTCCAGTCCCCCTGTACACATGCTCAGGGAGAAGGGAGCAATCCAGCACCCTAATCCTTATCTTTCCCCATACCTAACCCCTGTGGAAGAGTCAGGTTGCCCACACACACATTAGATGTCAAATTGTTTTGTGTATTTTTATTTTTTATTCATTAATCAAATTGTTATTTTAGTTTAACGTACTGCAATTTCATGACAGTCTTTGACACAGAATACTCTTATGAAACCCATGAACGGGTAAATCAATTTACTGCCTGCCTACAAGATCAAGTTTAATTTGTGGCACTGCTCGTCTCATGTGCTGGTTGTCACCAACATACAAGGCGACTATACATCTAATAGCTCTCTTCAGTGTCTGGCATAATAAGCAGCTTTATGTCCCTTCTTGCATACTTAGTGGACTTTAAAGCTATGATCATTCCATAGTAGTTGCAGCCAAGGACAAAACAAAAATATAATTTCCCTGGAGAAAATCGCTATACATGAATACGATACTGCATTTCAAATAGATACACACAGGTCCATTCATATGGCTTTTCATGAGTTGATGCATATTTAATGTAATAGCAGGAGCCACTTTATGGGTAGTAATAAGGAAAATATGAAGTCTAGTTTGATTAAATCCATTAACTTTTCTCAGTACAGTTGCTCTTATGCCGGCTACATAGAACTTTCAGCCTTTTAAGCACTTTTACTCCATGCAGCAATTTCCAGCCTAGTTTTAAAAAATTTTATATATAAGGATGGTGAAATCTATAGGTGACACAACACCTATAGCAGCTGTATCATGGTCCAAAGTAAGCCCCCCCAGGTGTAGAAAGGTGTTCCTTTATCTACCTCCTCTATGAGGATTCCCATATTATGAGCTACGACTCGTCAGGGCATGGGCTCCATAAAATGTCTATAGTGTGCTATAGTAGCTGACACATTAGCAGCAGATCCTTTCAGTTCAGTAAGTTTAGAGGTAGGACCTCCATGGATTGGACTTGTGTTTCCAGCACATCCTACAGATGCTAGATTTTATTGAGATCTGAGCATTTTAGATTCCAAATCAAAACCTCAAACTCTTTGTCATGTTTCTCAAACCATTCCTGAAAACTTTATGTAGTGTGGCAGCTCACATTATCCTGTTGAAAGAGGCCACTGTCATCTGTATCATTGCCATGAAGTGGTGTTCTTGATCTGCAACAAAGTTTAGATAGGTGGCACTCGTCAAATGTGCCAGGAGCCAAGGTTTCCCAGCACAACACTGCCCAGAGCATCACACTGCCTAAGCCAGCTTGCCTTGTCCCCATAGTACATCCTGGTGTCATCTCTCCCCAATATAAGCATTGCACACTCACCCAGACAACCATGTGTTGTAAAAGACCAGGCCATCTTCCTCCATGGCTCTATGGTCAAGTTCTGATTATCACATGACCATTGAAGACACGTTTGGTGATGGACAGGAGTCAACATGGGCACTCTGACTGGTATGTAGCTACACAGACTCATATGCACACCTTTCTATCATAGCCAACGTTAATGTTTCAGAGATTTGTGATACAGTAGCTCTTCTGTAGGATTAAACTAAACCTTGGGTCCCCGTGATCCTGTCAATTCACTGGTTATCCTTTCTTGGACCACTTTTGGTGGATGCACACCAGGAACAAAACCTGACATTTTGGATTGCTCTGACCCAGTCATCTAGCTTTCTCAATTTGAACCTTGTGAAAATTCCTCAGGTCACTGCCTGTTCTTCCGACTGTACTTCACTACACATCAACTTCAAAAACTGACTTTTCACTTGCTGCCTAATATATGGCATTTATTTTTCACTCTGCGGTGGAGTCTCATTAGGTCACTGCAGCCACCTCATGGAAACTCAGCCTAAAGAAGCCATTAATTAAAGCAACTAGTACAACGTGAAAGTCCTGTGTAATCCTGTGTACCACTTCTGAGCATATGTAGGCTTAAATGTGCACAGTCAAAAATAAAAGATGGAATTTAAAGAAAGTCAAATTTTCAACATTACCAACCTATAAACAATGTGTACAACCTCAGTCTACCACTAACTGAGTAGATTTGGCGTGTTTATAGCCTGATGGGTCTCTTCATTCATTCATTTTCTGGGTTTACTTCCAGGTTAATTATGATATGATATTAATGCAGAATTACATTAATTTCCACAAAATTACAGAATTTGGAAATTAATGTCTAAAATGCATTGTGACAAGAAGCAAATAATGGCTCCTGTTCAAATAACAAAATCCAATTATCCTTGATTCCAAATCCACAGTATACTTGGTATTCTGGTTCTAACTATGCTAGACCTTAGGGAATAAAACACAGGTTGAGCTTAGGACACCAAATTCCCTAAGGGGGGTTGTAGGTGAATTCTGCCATTGGATTGTTTTTCTCCCTGGGTATTGCAGCAGCCAAAACATTACATAAAGGAGAAACCCTTCTGCTAACCTTAATATTTTAACATCTAAATCTTCAATTTCAGAACACATTGCAGGTAGAAAGTCAGTATCTACTACTGTTCAATCTATTTCAGCCTTTAGTCATTCGCTGCATGTAGTAAAATAGACCCTACAATTACATTGCTATATCATATAAATTGCAGTTCTCTTAAAACCATGAGGAATCTATGTTCCCTTATTGAACATTTTCATTAGTATTATTTTTATGATTGTTAATACGGTTTAGATTTATTCAATCTTTTAGCTTTTCTGCTATAGGAAATTAAGGTCAAGGGTTGTTTCTTGGGATCAGTAGTCTATAGTCAATTTAGTTTCCTAACAATCAAGGACATATGTACCAATGAAGGAAGCCAACCATTACAGATGAACAAGGATCAGGCCTCCTTGCTGTGAAAGCCCCATTTTTCTATGTATGCCATTGCAATCAATGTGTTCTCTGTAATAATGCAAGGAATAAGGGCTAGAGATGCTACAATTGATCTGCAGCAGATAAATGTGATTCATACTTTGAAGATTCAGTGGGGAATAGAGTAGTTATCTTTAGCCCGCAACGACAGGTAAAGAAATGGTTAAGGCAACAGTGAAGAATGTAATAGTACATAAGATAGAATGGATACTAATAGAATAATTGTAAATCATCCTCCCTTAGGCATCCTTCATGACAGGTAATTTTCAAGTATGCTCTGATACAGAAACAAATGTCTTCTTTACCCGGTGCTAAATGCTTAACATAATACTGCAATTTCACTTCTTATGTATCTGTAGTCATCTGTACGATTGATCTGTACATCATGTTATCGGGATGGGACTCATCCCAATTGTTTCATTAGCACAGAGAAAGCAGTGCTTATTGATAGACAAGTCACACTAGTAACTCTGACACTTACTTCCCCCATGAACATGATTAAAAGCTGGAAATGTAACATATCCTCAACAGGTTCTGAATTATAATCCAAGTAAATAGTGTCTGTATAAGCATTGGCCGGGCACATTGACCAAAGAAGTTTTCCAGGCTACAGATATTGATGATCAATCCTTAGGGTAGGTCAGCAATATTGGATCGTTGGGCGTCCAACAGTTTTCTTGTGAAAATAGGTTTTTCTAACCCTGAGAAATGTATATAAGTTTTTTTTTGCACCGTGGGTGGGTCACATTGTTTGGTACGCTACTGCTCTGCCATAATTCTGCCTAGCAACTCACTTTCTTGTTTAACATTTTTGACAGTCCCTGAGATTTATAAGATGGAAATTTATGGTAGCGATGAAGCAGAGGAATCTAGGTGCACCAAACGGAGAGGCTCTGACCTCAGTGCACCAAAACCTAATTTACATTTTAAAAAAAAGAGACGTTTCTCAGGAGTAGAAGAAAAGTATGGTTATGGTTTGTGGCTCCTCTACATGGTGGTATACTTACTTTAAAACTGATTTCGGAGATGACAGACTTTCTTTAACAAGATGGGGAACCCATTCCTGATTTTGTTATAGAGAAATTTTGGCCGCAAGAATGACATAGAACAGCTTGAGCAGGTTCAAAGGTGATTATCAAAATTAGGTTTATTTAGTTTTGAAAAAAGACGACTGAGGGGAGATCTAATAACTATGTATAAATATATCAGAGGTCAGTACAGAGATCTCTCCCATCATCTATTTATCCCCGGGACTGTGATGAGGGGACATCCTCTGCGTCTGGAGGAAAGAAGGTTTGTACATAAACATAGAAGAGGATTCTTTACGGTAATAGCAGTGAGACTATGGAACTCTCTGCCTGAGGAGGTGGTGATGGTAAGTTCACTAAAAGAGTTCAAGAGAGGCCTGGATGTATTTCTGGAGTGTAATAATAGTACAGGTTATAGTTACTAGAGATGGGTCGTTGATCCAGGGAGTTATTCTGATTGTCTGATTGGAGTCGGGAAGGAATTTTTTCACCTAAAATTGACTTCTACTTCATGAGGATTTTTTCCCTTCCTCTGGATCAACCTCACAGGATAACAGGCTGAACTAGATGGATGGATGTCATTTTTTCAGCCTTACAAACTATGTAACTATGAATTCTGGTTTTGATCTTGTATAGAAATAGTGAATAACATATAAGATGTGGCTAACAAGCTAATATACACTCTCTCCATTTTGTTCCTGTTTTAACGTTCCAAGAAAGTAGTTGAACGGATATATATGCTGCATATTAGGGAACTGAGCTAAAACATCAAATTTCCCACAGCTTCCATATTAGCCCCTAGCTGAAAAGCACTTGCTGTATATGGCAGCCTGTATTCTCCTAAAGGCAACTCTGGGCACTGGAGGTTAATTTGAATCTCCCATTGATGCTGTATGTATTAAAAGGGTTATCCTGGAAAAGATGATGACTTATCCTCAGGATAGGTCATCACTATGACATCAGCAGGGGTCCAAATCCCAGTTGTTTCAGGGAGCCGCTGCGCTCACCGATGCAGGCTCCCAACAACTTTACAAGGACAATGCCATACATTGTATAGTGGCAGTGCTTGGTATTGCAGCTCAGCCTCATTGACCTGAATGGGGCTGAGCTGCAACTAGGCCATGGGAGTGATGTACAGTGATGTCACTAGCCTAGGAAGAGGCTCAAGGCTATTTTTACCAGCTGATCGGCAGGGGTCCCAGGCGTCACACCCCCACAGATCTGATACCAATGACCTCTCCAGATAAGTCATAACTATCTTTTCTTGGATAACCCCTTTAAGGAAAGTAACAAATGCATATTTCTTCTTATAGAACACAAAGAAAATATACTCTTGATTCCCTAAGTTTCTGCGGTACTCTGACAAAAATAAACTGTAATTCCGCAAACAATTATGTAAATAAGTGTATGCTGTACTTTCAAAATTGTACAGCATTTGAATAACCTTGATAGAAAAACAAAGAGAACACTAAAAAGAAAAGAAAATTATATAATGGAAAATTCAGAATTGCCTTAATGCCAAAGAGGAGGGAAGTAATTTCACAAAATATGCTATAACTGAAAACCTAATTTAATTCAAAACAGGAAAATTCAGGTTTAAGTGCATTTAACCCCAAAATCCAATTTCCTCCATGTCAGACTCCAAGAAGTCCTGGAAGCTGAAATATGGGTTATTATTTGGCAGGCTACTCTCACAGCTGCTTTAGCTGTGTATGTGTCTTCTTGTGACATGAAGGAAAAATGTGTTTCTTTCACTGACTTATCAAAAACTGTAGAAAAACCTCGAGAGTCAAGAGTTTTCTTTTTTATCCTGAAGAGCTGCTAATTTCTCATTCAGATCACGAAACACTGTTCCCACCCCACGTGATCATGGTTTTTGGACATATTAGGCTTTAAACAGTGCTCTAACCCTAGATGTGGGGAACTCTAAAGCTGGCCATACAGTTTAGGTAGCTGTCGGATGAATGACACCTAGTGCTCCCTTCTGCCGCCACCATAAACATTACCAGCGTTCATGGGTTCTGAATAGGGAGAGATGAGAAAGCCACTGCCAAAAACCTCACGGAGAATAAAAGGATCGGGAATGTTGACGTTCAATTACTTCATCTTTCTCTCCCATGATATCTGAAAATCTGGAGGCCTCCACACGCATTATAGTCAATCGTCTGGCTTCACTGAGATCGAAGACTAACTGACAATAAAGGGGTTTTCTGGTACTTTTGGCACAGAGTTGCACAGAGCAGATGATTGGTGAGGGGGGCCCACTTCCTGCCTATCCGGTATTGGCCTATTCTGAGGACATACCATCAATAAAATTTACCAGAAAACCCATTTAAGCTAATGCGTATTGCCAGCTTTTGCCACAAATGTGTCAATTTTTTTGAAAATGTACAATAACATTAAACACTTCTATCATTTATAAGGGTTGTCCAACCCTATACCAGGGGTCCCAAAACTACGGCCCGCAGGCCGCATGCGGCCCCCTGAGGCCATTTATTCGGCCCCCGCCACACTTCTGTATTTTCCTGGTGGATAAAATAAAAAACTCTCTTACCTCTCCTGTGCCACGGCCCCGCTCCGGGTCCGGCGATCCTCTGCTCGCGCTGCACTGTCCTGACCGCGCACTCTGACCTGACGCTACACGCAGTCAGGGGACAGTGCAGCGCGGGCAAAGAAGAAAGAGGAGCGCCGGACCCAGAGCGGAGCCGCGGCCCAGGAGAGGTAATAGAGTTTTTTATTTTATTCTGATGGGGACAGGGTGGGCTGATCTGAGGTCTGATGGGGGCACAGTGGGCTGATCTGAGGTCTGATGGGGGTACAGTGGGCTGATCTGAGGTCTGATGGGGGCACAGTGGGCTGATCTGAGGTCTGATAGGGGCACAATGGGCTGATCTGAGGTCTGATGGGGGCACAGTGGGCTGATCTGAGGTCTGATGGGGGCACAGTGGGCTGATCTGAGGTCTGATGGGGACACAATGGGCTGATCTGAGGTCTGATGGGGGCACAGTGGGCTGATCTGAGGTCTGATGGGGGCACAGTGGGCTGATCTGAGGTCTGATGGGGGCACAGTGGGCTGATCTGAGGTCTGATGGGGGCACAGTGGGCTGATCTGAGGTATGATGGGGGCACAGTGGGCTGATCTGAGGTCTGATGGGGGCACAATGGGCTGATCTGAGGTCTGATGGGGGCACAATGGGCTGATCTGAGGTGTGATGGGGGCACAATGGGCTGATCTGAGGTGTGATGGGGGCACAATGGGCTGATCTGAGGTGTGATGGGGGCACAGTGGGCTGATCTGAGGTCTGATGGGGTCACAGTGGGCTGATCTGAGGTCTGATGGGGGCACAGTGGGCTGATCTGAGATCTGATGGGGGCACAGTGGGCTGATCTGAGGTCTGATGGGGGCACAGTGGGCTGATCTGAGGTCTGATGGGGGTACAGTGGGCTGATCTGAGGTCTGATGGGGGCACAGTGGGCTGATCTGAGGTCTGATGGGGCACAATGGGCTGATCTGAGGTGTGATGGGGGGCACAATGGGCTGATCTGAGGTGTGATGGGGGCACAATGGGCTGATCTGAGGTCTGATGGGGTCACAGTGGGCTGATCTGAGGTCTGATGGGGGCACAGTGGGCTGATCTGAGATCTGATGGGGGCACAGTGGGCTGATCTGAGGTCTGATGGGGGCACAATGGGCTGATCTGAGGTGTGATGGGGGGCACAATGGGCTGATCTGAGGTGTGATGGGGGCACAATGGGCTGATCTGAGGTGTGATGGGGGCACAATGGGCTGATCTGAGGTCTAATGGGGGCACAATGTTTGTTTTTTTACTTTGAAAGATATGTACAGTGCGCATAGGGATTTTTTTTATAGTTTTTTTTATAGTCCGGCCCTCCAACGGCCTGAGGAACAGTGAACTGGCCCCCTGTGTAAAACGTTTGGGGACCCCTGGTCTATACTGTGGCCCATCCTTCATTTCTAAAGGGTTGGACAAGTTCTAATATCTACAACTATTGTAAATACTGTATGTACACATATACATATCATATTGTTCCTAACTTTCATACTACGTAGTTAAAAAACATTATTTAAGATTCATTCAACCCTTTGAAATTCACTTTCATATCCCGAATCTCTGCTTAATATGTTGCGGTTACAGTCTCGCTATCTCCACTAATGAAACCCTCATTAATGTTTCACCAAACAGCTGTTTGCATTTGGACTCAGAACAGACGATTTTATATTTTTTTTTATCTGAGCATCTAAGGTTTATGAGTCAGAAACTTCAGTAGTCTACTGTCGATTGTTACTACAGCCAGCAAAACAAAGTATGTGTATTGATTTACCGCTCAGACAGACTGTTCAGTGATGCTGTAGGGTCCATGACGAACATAAGTTACATTTCTGAAATGTAATTCAGCAGAATGAAATGACAGGTCCGAAAAAGTGATTGTAGGACACAGGGAAGGTTTCTTATCCACAAATTGTTTTACTTATAGGCTGGGATCATCAGTTTAAGATTTCTTCAGAACTAATATGTTAGGTCAAAATAATGCAGGGTACTTTTTAATCAAATTTGCTTAGTTTGTGAAATATTCAAGATTTTTCCGCTTTAGCAAAACAATCTAACTTTTATGGAATTTCCAGCATCTTCCAGGAAGTGTAGAGCAGAACAGAATAGCACTGGCGAGGGGGTATGTGGCGGTTAGTAATAATTTTTTAACCACTGTTGACGCATTATCTTCATGGAAAACACCTTTATTACATTTTTGTACTGTTTGTCTAATGCAGCTTGCATTTCTTCTAATACAATGCACGCTGCTCAGTGCCGAATCCATCCGTTAGCTTTCTGATGGGTCACTCAGCAGCCCCCTTTGTTATCTCCTAAATGTTTTAAACGTAAATAAAATAAGACTTGAGATTATATTTGCATGCAGTAGAGGAGATAGAGGGTGGCAGAGTGAGTTATCAGGAATAGGAACTGAACAGCTTGCATAGTATTAGGATACATGAAAGCTAAAAAAAAGACATATTAAAGGGGTTTTCCCATCTTGGACAATGGGGGCATATCGCTAGGATACCGCTGGGACCCGCACCTATATTGAGAACGCGGCCCCAGAAGAGAAGGAGGGCGCACCGCGCATGAGCGGCCGCCCTCCATTCATTTCTATGGGGCTGCCGAAAATAGCCGAGCACTGGCTCGGCTATTTCCATTGGCTCAATAGAAATTAATGAGAGCGCACCACGCAAGCGCGGGCCCGCTCCCATTAATTTCTATGGAGCCAACGGAAATGCTCCTTCTCTTCTGGGGCAGCGTTCTCAATATAGGTGCGGGTCCCAGCGGTGGGACCCGCACCTATAAGACAATGGGGGCATATCCTAGCGATATGCCCCCATTGTCCAAGATGGGAAACCCCTTTAAGCAATTTTTAAATAGATTTTAAATAAAAACCTATTAAAATACATTGTGTTTACAAAAATACATGCGATGCAATAATACCAATATAATAATACCATAAATGGTGTCCATAGCCTTTAACCCATTACCATTCAGTGACGCAATATTATGTCATGGAAAGAAGGTCATTCCTGCTCCGTGTCATAATAGTACTCCATGCTATAAGGGTACGTCATGGCAAACAGGCTCAGGAGCTGTATTACATAGCAGGCTACCAGCTCTTACCGCCAGGATCAGAGGTATGGCCTCCTTTGCTTTATTCAATTTTTCATCACATTATACACTGCTTGTTTCCAGGCGTTATGGCCACCACTGCAGACCAGATATAAGGTGGCAGGACTGGAGCTTCTGCACATTTCTGCCTATGCACGCTCCTACGGTCCCGGCCACCAGAGAGGTTGCTGCTTTTTCCTATAGCAAGTGTTTTAACGTGAATTCAATGATTTGAGAATAAATAGGCTTAACAGGCTTAGTGATTAAATATTAGATACAACAGACAAATCCCATACAGAAAAAATAATAATCACATGGCCTGCCCAATACAATATGGGGGGAGACTCCATGGTGATATAAGAGATAGTATTTCAATGACATCCTACCTGAATGATTTTCCTCAATAGAGTGCCCATTAACTGTGTGCAACAAAGTCTATACCTTTCAGCTCCTCCTCCAGTGTGCAGCCCGCATGTCTCTGAAATAAGAACTCAGGAATTTGACTTTCTCAGCACTATGGGAGATGGGTATGTTATACACTCACCGGCCACTTTATTAGGTACACCTGTCCAACTGCTCGTTAACACTTAATTTCTAATCAGCCAATCACATGGCGGAAACTCAGTGCATTTAGGCATGTAGACATGGTCAAGACAATCTCCTGCAGTTCAAACCGAGCATCAGTATGGGGAAGAAAGGTGATTTGAGTGCCTTTGAACGTGACATGGTTGTTGGTGCCAGAAGGGCTGGTCTGAGTATTTCAGAAACTGCTGATCTACTGGGATTTTCACTCACAACCATCTCTAGGGTTTACAGAGAATGGTCCAAAAAAGAAAAAACATCCAGTGAGCGGCAGTTCTGTGGGCGGAAATGCCTTGTTGATGCCAGAGGTCAGAGGAGAATGGGCAGACTGGTTCGAGCTGATAGAAAGGCAACAGTGACTCAAATTGCCACCCGTTACAACCAAGGTAGGCAGAAGAGCATCTCTGAACGCACAGTACGTCGAACTTTGAGGCAGATGGGCTACAGCAGCAGAAGACCACACCGGGTGCCACTCCTTTCAGCTAAGAACAGGAAACTGAGGCTACAATTTGCACAAGCTCATCGAAATTGGACAGTAGAAAATTGGAAAAACGTTGCCTGGTCTGATGAGTCTCGATTTCTGCTGCGACATTTGGATGGTAGGGTCAGAATTTGGCGTCAACAACATGAAAGCATGGATCCATCCTGCCTTGTATCAACGGTTCAAGCTGGTGGTGGTGGTGTCATGGTGTGGGGAATATTTTCTTGGCACTCTTTGGGCCCCTTGGTACCAATTGAGCATCGTTGCAACGCCACAGCCTACCTGAGTATTGTTGCTGACCATGTCCATCCCTTTATGACCACAATGTACCCAACATCTGATGGCTACTTTCAGCAGGATAATGCGCCATGTCATAAAGCTGGAATCATCTCAGACTGGTTTCTTGAACATGACAATGAGTTCACTGTACTCAAATGGCCTCCACAGTCACCAGATCTCAATCCAATAGAGCATCTTTGGGATGTGGTGGAACGGGAGATTCGCATCATGGATGTGCAGCCGACAAATCTGCGGCAACTGTGTGATGCCATCATGTCAATATGGACCAAAATCTCTGAGGAATGCTTCCAGCACCTTGTTGAATCTATGCCACGAAGAATTGAGGCAGTTCTGAAGGCAAAAGGGGGTCCAACCCGTTACTAGCATGGTGTACCTAATAAAGTGGCCGGTGAGTGTATAACTAATATTACACAGAATATAGAAGATAATATAAAAGAGAACATAATTAAAGGGGACAGAACCAATCAGTACTTAATAGTGTAAAATATCCTTACAACACAGTAAGCATGGCCACCTCTGCTGGATTACAGGGTGGCCATAAACCCCTGGATACAAGCAGTGTATAATCTGATGGCAAAATCAATCAAGCCAGCAAAGGAGGCAATATGGACAATCACAATACATTAGTAATTGCCATGTATTAACGTTCTCTACATGATACTGAAGTGAGACAACCCCTTTAATGGGTTAAAATATTTTCCTTTTTATTCCCATCACTCTAAGCACAAGAGTTGTGCTTGAGGTTAATTATACATTATATTTTCAACAATAACCTCCTAATTTGTTAATTCGTTTGATGGTGAGAGATTGGTTTGTAAACAGGCAATACAGTGCTGAATTCATGGGGGGATACTGAGATAAAGGGGGCACGGATGCTCATAGAGGAATGGAGATTGTTTGGTACTATTTTTCCATTAGGAGAAGCTGATGGTTTTGTTGCGTTAACAACCGATAAGAACAAGAAAAACCTTTTTACTTAAATGAACAGAGTACAGCCGAAAGAATCTGGGTCTCCTTGTTAAGCAAATTCACATGAAGACACACGGAATCGCTGCAATCTAAATGTGCATCAGCAAATAGCAGCATCACTTCAGCTTAAATTTCACGGTCCCTGTCTATACATTTCCATTCCGTTCCTTCCTTCTTGGAAGGGCAGACGTTTTCGGATTTGACACAAAGTTCTCGACACTTTAGATAATAGAGAGGGGTAAATTTCATTAGCAATGATAAACTGTTATGATTATGAATGTAGGATATTAAATTTAATTTCATAAAGTGCAAAATAATGCATATACCAGATAGAAACTGAGCTTGACAAGGCAGAATGAGTGGCACTTTGCTGATTACTATCCATTAGAAAAAGAGTTATTATCTATATGGACATTGTGCTGTTTGGGCGACCTCACACCCAGAATGCCACAGTGTGGATACAAAAGAGCTATTATAACCTGTGTGGTGTAAGATGAACAGCTTTTAAAAACACAATTTTGTGAAACTGCGTCATGAGATGCCTATCTTATATACAGTATATCTATATCTAAATGTAAGAGAGGACACATCTGTATGGCACTGGTATTTGGGTTGAAATGTAATCCATACTGTAAGGAGAATCCATTTAATGTTACTCTATATGACAGTACACCAAGAAAAAGAGATGCCAACAATAAGTACTGCACAGAGTACCATGAAATGTAAGGTTGATCCTGCCTATAGGGCATCAATGACCCATCAAAGCTGCAGCAGCTGAAAGAATGGTAGCCCTCAAAAGGCTGTGGGAAGTGCCATTGGTTGTAATTAGTATGATATACCCTTGAAATACCTTATATTTTCACTAAATCAAGGAGATGTATTTTTAAGAGCTGATCTTAAATACGGAATAGTAAAATATAAGGTTAAAAAATAAAATATTTGCTAGGTTTCCAAGACAACTCCTAGTGTATTGCATGTGTACGATAATTAAAGGGGTTCTGCATAGATATAAATGTATGTTACAAACTGTCAGTATGTGAATGACAAGTCTTGGTAATATAAAAAAAAACTAAGAGACGAAGACTAAATAAAAGAAATTCAAAAATGTCTCCAATGTGGATTTACCATATTCTGCGCAGTCATGCAGGTGATGGACATAGCCGGACGTCATATCATTTTAATACTAATAGCTTGCTACACCCTTTTAGCTGCTTTTTCATACTTTGGGGCTATAAAGCAGGGTCAATTAGCTGAAAAAGAGCAAAGAATTCTCAGCATTATGTGCAGGGGGTAGGAAGGTCTCAATGTCAGTGTGCTTGATCTCTAGCCATTCATGGCAGAACTCTGACTGATGTCAGGGCAAGTGTCATTTTGGCAGCTACTGCTGTACATCCTCTTATTACCTGTGGGCCATGGACCTACCATGTACAGAGGACATTGGAAACTTGCATTTGGGGAGCCCCAGTCAAATAAATAATAGTGTTGAGCGAGCATGCTCAGCCGAACTCGCTATTCGGCCGAGCATGCCTACGCTCCGGTCCGCTCGGTGTTCGGCCAATGCTCGAGTCTCTTCCCCGCACTGTAATATTGATTTGTACACTAATGCGTACGAATTTGTATGCTAATGCGTACACATTGTGCGCTAATGCGTACAAATTCTGTTAATTAGCATACTTTTACGAGTGAAAGGAGTAAAAGCGGAGAAGTCGCGATTCTGACCTTTTTCTATTAACCAGACACCCTCCCCTCTTCCGAGTGGGGGGTGCCTGGTTTAGTCCCATTGACTAACATTATGCTCGGTTGCTCGGCCAGAGCACCCGAGCATACGAACACAGAGGTGCTCGCTCAACACTAATGAATAACAGTCCTCTGTACGTAAAATGACCCAACTTTGCACATTTTACTCATTATAAAATCTTGCTGAGAGTTCCACCTTAACTGAAGGCAGCAATTTGGAAACACAAACTGTCTTTTATGTTACTTCAATTACTGTATGTCTAGTATTACATTTCATTTTGAAGGCAAAAAAAAAATAAAAATTCATTTTTACAAATATAGGAGAAATCTAGAAGGGGACAAATACATTTGATGTTTGACTAATCAAGAAAAAATAATTACAAGGAAGAATTTTCCAATAACTGAGGAGGCTAAAACTCTCATTTTCATAGTAATAAGCAATGTCTCCCAGTCCAGTACTCGATGAACCCTAATAGAATATGCATTGAAGGCAGGGGTTCACCACCAATGAGGCCTGGTGAGGTGATCGCCTCAGGCAGCACCAGGTAGGGGCAAGAGGGAGGCAGCCGAAGGTCCATGGGCTGAAGGGAAAGGGTTAGGTTAAGAAATTGGCATTGGGAAATGGTTGGCTGCCTATTGCCACCACTAGGGGAGCACTCTATATGCACCCTCTTTTAAGGGCAATGATAGCTATACATTTGATACAGCTCATCCGTTAGTCGTCACATCAGATACTAAAACGTAACCTGAGCAGAATTTAATGTGTTGCTCAATTCCTGCAATGGTAGTTACCCTTTAAAGGAGTTGTCTGGTCATTTAAAGTGGCTCTGTCTACTATGTCTAACCCCCCCTCCCCTGCCTTGATTGAAAACGTTACAGTACAACTTTGACTTGGTCTAGTGATGTCAATCAAGGAGGGGGGGACGTTTAGATGTCGGCAGGTGTCAGATAGCGGTGCTTGTACTGAAAAAGCCCGCCTCCTGGTGCTCGTAATTGCCTGCCAGCAAAGGAATAAAAATACAATTTTAGCGATATGGCCCCATTGTCCGAGATGAGACAACCCCTTTAAGAAATAAGGATATTTATCTAAACTAATGCAAAGGAAAACGTTATAAAGAATAATTGTAACCTGAAGCTCTCAACTTTTAGCTCCTGGTGCGTAATATGGCTGTAATAAACCTTAGCAGAGCCATTTTCAATGACTTGATCTATTAGATTACCACATGCCGATAATATGACTGGAACATCCAGAGTAAATACTTCCAATTCCATACAATATCGGGGAATAGAAAATTGTTCTAGTCAATTATTAATCAGTGTTGAACATTATATCTCTGTTAAAAAAAAAACAAACCAAAAAAAACCCTGCTCATTAGGATTTAAGCCACATAAATCAGGCCCTGTTATAGAGCACAAGGGGAGTCTGTCAAATTCCCTGAAATATACAGTAACTCTTCTAATTAAAATTGTGAATTAGAAATAAAAATACAACATTAATGAAAACTATGCGAGCATCTTTGCAATGTAAATGCTAATCCATCCCAATTAACAAACAACACTAAACTAATTACTTTCATAAACAACATGATTAATTCACTATCACAGTATGACATTTGCAGTATTTTAGGATTTTTCAATTGCCTCTTGATGACACGGCAAATAGATTCAGGCTGCCATCTGCTGTGTTGTGAGCGCATCACAGGCTGAAAAATGAAGGTGCTGGAAAAGCTCTTCTTGGCCGTCATTATAGTATACGTGTCCTCTGCCTGAGTACAGCATCACACCTAATGTCAACTCCATTAGGCCTTGTTAAATATATAAGGGAATACAGCAGAGATGATGGAAATTTGGACTAAACAGAACTGATGCCGATTGCAGTTTAGTCTATGACGTAATGCTCCCCAATTAACACACCAGGACAACGAGGCGTATTATTAATTTACAGATAATTGTATCCTCCTTGCTAAAAAAAAGTATCCAACATAATCAATATGATGGCAGAAAGGGTAAAGGTCTGTAATTGATATGCTATGTGTTATGCATCTATCACCACGGGATTTGTGGTCTCTGTAATGAACATTAACAGTTTTTTTCCCCCTAATTGAATCTTTTTAAATACAGACAGTGTATCATTTCACCCAGCCGTGACTTCCATCTGCATTTGAAGGACTAGACTTAGAATAAACTCAGATAATATATCACAGTCAATACTCACTGGTGACCTGAACCTCCCATGGGCCTTGGGCTCTGCTCAAGTCATATACCGTATATATCTACCTGATCGCGATTCATACACTATCATTTAACATGCAATCTTATAATACTGTGTACAGAACAAAATCAAGTTATGCAACTTTCTAACATAATGTGGGGAGTATAGGGGCAGGGGTGCACCACCAATGAGGTGACGTGAGGCAATTGCCTCAGGCAGCACCAGGTAGGGACAAGAGGAGGGCAGCAGAATTGGGATAATCTGTTTCTGCAGTATAGTATTGAGAAGCACAGTGGGCAGTATGTGGCTCTGTATTACCCTGTATGTTTTGTAGCTCTGTATGTAATGTTTTAAAGTATATATTTAACATTAGGGCTGGAGAGAAGGGGTTAGGTTGGCATTGTGGGGTTGGGGCGCCGTTTCAGTTTTCGCCTCAGGCAGCAGAAAGGCTAGGTGCACCCCTGGAAAAGGGTTTTGCAACTGCAGCAATCCAGACTTCTGGCCTCAAAAAAGTAGAAAAAGAGGTCATTTGTGGCTATTTGGACTTACTTGTATAAATATTTTTCACTTTTTGTGATTTTAAACATCTCATTCCGGTTTTGAAAAGTGAGCGTGGATGCTTATGTTAATGTGGTGTAGATCGCACAAATGTTGCAAGCTTAGCAGGGTACAGTAAGTGGCATAAACTGGAGTCATATCTAGACATATGTAAATCAAACTACTTGCGACATTTGGTAAATTTAGTGCAAATAATGGTGATGCAGACTCCTTGTGATAAATTCCCCGCTTTGTGTTTTACCTCCTTAGTGACCAAGCAATTGTTTTTAAATTTTTCATTGTCACATTCCAAGAGCTATAACTAGAGATGAGCGAACGTACTCGTAACGAGCACTGTAGCGCTTGGCTCCCCTGCGCTCGCATGGGCGCAGGCATCCGGATCCGTCCTCCTCACCCGACGGATCCGGATGCCTGCGCCCATGCGAGCGCAGGAGAGCCGAGCGCTACAGTGCTCGTTACGAGCACGTTCGCTCATCTCTAGCTATAACGTTATTATTTTTCTACGTAGCCATATGAGGGCTTGCTTTTTGCTGGACAAGTTGTAGTTTTTAATGGCTCCATTTGGAAATACACATAACTTACTGATTAACTTTTATTTAATCTTTCTGGAGGGGGGATGGGAAAAAACAGCAATACTACCATAGAGTTTGTATGATATAAATCTTGCAGCATTCATTTTTCGGGATAAATAACACAATAACTTTATTCTCTGGGTCAGTATGATTACAGTAATACCACATATGTTTTTACTACTTTTTCACAATACAAACTCTTAACACATTTCTTTTAAAAAAGTAAATGATACTGCATCACCACATCCCAAGACCTATACGTTTTTTTTCCTCCTACGGAGCTGTGTGAGGGCTTGATTTCTGCAGGATGACTTGCAGTTTTCATTGGTACCATTTTGGGGTACATAACATAACATTTTGGGGTACATAACATTTTCTGTGGAAAAAGGTGCATTTTTTAACTAGATTTTTTT
Organism: Rhinella marina; assembly: GCA_900303285.1. NCBI lineage: Eukaryota > Metazoa > Chordata > Amphibia > Anura > Bufonidae > Rhinella > Rhinella marina. Next base: position 83,139 of record ONZH01029781.1, read on the forward strand.
TATTTGATAAAACTTCAACTTTTATTTTTACAATTTATTAGTCCCACAAGCGGACTTTGACAAGCAATCTTCTGATCACTTCTATAACTGCCAGTACAATTGTAGGCTGCACCTCTGGCACAACCTGATACCTGAGGGCATACACTGCAGGCTGACCTGGAGCCATCCTTGCTCCCATGATAAGACATTGGTACCCTGCGATCTCACTCGCTGGGGTGCTGATTCCTGACAGAGGGAGGTCCCTCCCTCTAAACCAGGGGTGCACAACCTGCGGCCCCCAGAGCCATGATTTGCGGCCCCCGTCGTGCTGGGCAGAAACACAGCTGATCCTGCAATCAACTGTGTTTAAGCCCAAAGTGCCGCACAGAGATGAATGACATCTCCTGCTCCCACACTGTAGCAGAAGCAGGACGGGCCCTGGATGTTAGTGACAGTGGGGGAGCGAAGAGGAGGCAGAAGCAGTTTAGCAGCGCTTCTGCCTTCTCCTCAAGGAGCTGTCTGCAGTGTGGACCCGGCGATCACGTGATCGCCGGGTGTCTCGGGGGCAGAGGAGCGCAGAGCTGCAGGGTCAGTAGACCCTGATCCGCTCTGACCTGTGCAAAGCCCCCAACTCTCCCCAGCAGGCAGGTTTCCCCTATAACTGGGGCTCCTTTGGATGCTCCAGTTAAGGTGGAAATGGTACAAAAAAAAAAGTCTCTTTATGTCTCCAAAAGGTATTTTAGTGACCTCTTGGGGACAAATTATGTGGTAAAGATATATATAAAATAAATAAGTTAAAAAATAAAAAATAAAAATGTGAAAACTAAATAAAAAAATTATGTGGCAAAAAATAGAAAATTATAATAAAAAATTAAAAAAAATTAAATAAAAAAAATAAAAAAGTGCTAAATAAAAGAGTGTTCACTGTCCTGCAACAGTCTTTTTATGACCCCCTTGGAGGAAATATTATGTGGCAAAAATATATATTAAAAAAAATAAATTAGTAAATATATTTAAAAAACTAATAAAATACATGTAAAATAAAAAGAAAAAGTGTTCATTGTCCTCCAAGTGTCCTTTTATGGCCTCTTGTGGGACATATGATGTGGCAAAAATATATTTTAAAAAAAGTAATAAACCAGTTATAAAAAAATAAAAATAATAATACAATAAAATATTTAAAAAAATAAAAAGGAAAAAGTGTAAAATTTAAAAAAGTAACAGTGTCCCCCAAGGTCTTTTTATGACCTCTTGGGGGACATATTATGTAGCAGAAATATATTAAAAATTAAGTTTAAAAAAATATTAAAAAAAAAATACATAAAAAAAAAACCACACCAACCACAACCATTACCGCCTAACCATCGGTAACCATTACCGAACTAATTATAATAATTTATTTTGGTGTCAGTTTGCATAGTTAAAGAGTAAGGAGCTATAGTTTGAAAAAAAAAAAAAAAAGAACTTTTTTCAAACCGTCTTGTACAGTTTCCCCTAAATAAAAATTGTTGCAAAAATTATTTTGGTTGTCCAACAAATAAGATAGTTACAACCGTTTGAACCAATGCATGCGCTAAATCACAAAAAAGTGTCTGGTCATTAAGGCCTTTCAAGCGTTAACCAATAAGCGTCCTCCCCACCAGCAAGGTAAAGTGCTTACTGGTTACTGCATGGGGCCTGTAACTGGGGGCAGAAGATGGTAATAACCAATGAGCGCTGTCCACTGCAGTGAAGGAAGGATTTATGAATAGGAGGCAGGATGGAAGGAAATGTCACCACTTTTCTGGTAAAAATGATTTTTAACAAGTTCCTGCAGCATGGCCCCGAAATAGAAGATTCACAATTACATGCTCCCTGCCTCTCTGTTCCTTTGCGCTGCCCCCACGGCCTCCATCTTCTGATCCTTGCACTGCTTACATCTGGCAGTCCACATCACTGCTGAAGCCAGTCATTGGCTGGAGTGGTGTATGACCATGTCTATGCACAACCAGGTGTAAACAGCGGGGGCAGTGCGAAGGACCGGAGCGGTGGGGAGCAGGTAAGTATATACTTTGGTTCCATGCTGCAGCACGATATTTGGGACAATTACTGGGAACAAGTGTTTATAGGAAGGCTCATGTCTTAGATCTGGCCAGTATCAGCAGCTGATCAGGTGATAAACAACGAATCGCTCGTTTGGTGACTGATTTGCATATTTTATCAGGATGAAAGATGTACGATTATCTGCAGCACATCTTCCTGTGTAATCAGGGATGGGCTACCAATAATTAATAGAACTAAATGAAGGTGGAATGACTGCGGTAGCGATCATTCCTCCCAAGTCTCTTTGCACTGGCTTGTGTAATAGGCCAATGAGCGCTGATCAACATTTTTTTTTTTTATTTGCGGCCCCTTGAAGTAGAACGATGTGACAATGCTGCCCCAAAAAAGGTTGTGCACCCCTGCTCCAAACCATTTGGATTCTGCTGACACTGTTGGCCACAGCATCTAAGAGGTGAAATGGGCAAGATCATTGCTTCTGCTGGTCCTGGCTGTTCCAGCAGGAGCCCGGCTCTCATGTGAGAGCTGCACTCCTGCTCTGCGCTGCATGGGAGACCAGTGCAGTGCTTAGACTAGGCCACCACAAGAAGGTACTGCTAGGTCACAAGACACCTTTTGTGAATTATCTCTTCTCTGATTAATAAATGAGGTTCCTCAAATAGGAACCCCCTGTTCTAAATCAGAGCATCCTAATTTGGCATTTGAAAATGGGGTTACTGCTATACGGTTATACACTTCGATTAGATTTTGGCTATACTTTTAAATCAAGAAATTGTACATGTCAGTGGATGTAAGCCTTCTGCTAGATGCAATTTAAAACATATGCATAAAAGTATGAGTGATGCTCAAGGGATAAAAATAAATCACAGTATTTCAAGATTTATACAGAATACCTGTAAAATAAAATTGCCTTGCAAGTTAATGGCCTATTTGAGTCAAGCTTTATCATTGTTTGTTCAGTCATATTCTGTCTTTAATGTTTGTCAGGTCCTGCTTGATTCAAGGGTTGAGCAACAGGATCGATGCTCTTCAAACTGTGCACTGTCCAATATCACCTGAAAGTACTGTAGAATATATGGCCAGTCTACTCTACTCTATTTTATTTAAAGAGCATTTCCCATAAATGTAAACATGTCTATATATTAGTAAATAACATTATATCCACATTTCTTAAATATATTTTTTGCCTACAGATTTACTGAAATGTGTCTATTTGCAGTGGCCATTTAAACATAGCCTTGTCAATTTACTTTTTTTTTTTACTTCTCTATCACTTTACTTCTTTCACTATTTTATGTGATACTTTTGTGCTTTTGTTCAAGGCTATGTATGAACACTTCTGAGAGCAATTTTTTATCATTGCATTTTACTTCTTTTGGGCTAAAACATTTTTTTTCAATTGGTAACAGTTTATGTGAATTTGTTTTGCTTTCTGTTTTACAGAAACTTCATCAGGTAGCTGCTCTGACTGCTGGAAGTAACTCTGAATTCTTGATAGCTCATAAACACTCATTTCAGCCAAATTTCTATCACTGCTGTGAGCGGATCCCCTTGCATCATGTGACCATTTGTCATGACATAAGGGCAGCCAGTCACCGCCACAGTTAGTGATTGGCTGTAGCCATGTCAAACTAGATGTTTCCAGTGAAGGAGCCCAGTGGAGCAACGCAACCCAGGAGGAGAAGGAGTGGGTAGCTGATGCTGGGAATCAGGTTACTAGGCTTCCCTTTACAGGCCCAGCCAAGTGTGGGCAGGGGGGGGGGCAGTCGGTTGCCAAAAACTCTCCTATTCTTGCACAACCCCTTTAATGCTACTATTAAAGGGGGCGTAACAAGTTATGAAGTTATCTCCTATCCACAAGACCTCCCTCAATCACAAGAGTGTGTGGGGTGGTCCCACTGCACCAATCGAATGGAGCAGCAGGTCAGGCATGTGCACTGCCACTCTATTCACACTCTATTTACTTGCATTTCACCAACAGTCCCATAGAGAATGTATGGAGTGGCAATGAGCATGGCCAACCTACCACTCCATCCAATCAGGGGAATGGGACCCCGTTCTCGGGATTGATGGGGTTCCCTGTGGTCAGACACCCAACAATCAGTTATCCCCTATCCTGGTACATTACTCCTCAGAAATTTCCAGACAGATATATCTCAGCACTTATACCCCCCCCCAATCCTCAAGTTATGGTCAAAAAAGCAGAAAATCAGTCAACAGTTTCCATTTTTCCACAATGTATTTTTTACATAAATCATTCAAAATGTAAAATGCAGGTGCATTATATTTTGATGTGTAGTTTCTCAATATGAAGGAAGAGATCATATACTATGCCCAGTACAATAGCCTAAACTTCTCTTCTCAGTTTTACAGGGACAGAAATTTGCTCGGAGATATCCCTAGGTTGCACTATAACATTTCGATTGGTGGAGGTCCCAATGCAATGTACAGAACTCCCTGAAAATACTGATTGGTGGGAGTGCTGGAACCCCCGCTGATGTGATAATTATGACCTATCCCGAGGATCAATTCCTGGATAACTCCTGCAATTTCTGATCAGTGGAGGTCAAACCACTGACCAGCTGTGACTGATCAGAGGATGGAGGTGAGGCAGCAGTGCTAGGAAAGTGTTGTCCACTGTCAGCACTGCTGAGCTTTCTTCAGCACCCATATGGTTTGTCCATTATAGTCAGTAGTTAGTTGATGAATAACTGAGTACAACTCTCAACGTCAAAATATATATGAAAATAATCCAGCAATATGCCAGCAAACTAAACTGATTGATGGTATATGGATTATGTCTTTGTTGCACATTTATATCTTTGGTGATAATTATATAAGACATAGATTACAATTTGCATAATGAATGACATCACATTATGTCCTGTAAGGTGTATACGTATGAATCATTTCAGCCTGTAGAATGATTGATTTGAGCTTTTACTAAGCCTCCTGTAGGTAACACATAAGGACTGTTAATCATTGTAAATTGTTGTAGCCTTTTTATACAGTAATTAATCAAAATGTCTTAACTTGCTTTCATTAACTGCATTATTCTATTGAATGTATACAATTATATAATCTATGATGCCAATACACTTTAATATTGTACACCCACTCTGCTTATATTCAGGTATTTCTTACAATCAGTTTATCTGTAGGCATGTAATGACCAATTCTACTTTAGAGGGGTTGACTATATTACAAATTCCACCTTTTGTTAGAAGGTTCCCTTGAAAACAAGCAGATTAAAGAGTGCCCTGTTGCTAGTAACTCTTGTGATGAGCTGTAATCTGTGAGGGAACCCGAAAACAAGTGATTGATCTCCCTGCAGTGCCCCCACAGGTGAAATTATGCATTGCACAGTTCCCATTGAAATTCATATAATATTTGTGTATTGCATGGAGATGTTTAGTCCTCCAAAAGAAGAGACTCTCTTTGTAGCTATTCTCTACTTTGGCAAATAGAATGGTGAACCTATTGACTAAAAGTTCTCTAAAGATGTAGCCGAGCTAAAATTGACTCTGATCACACATCTGTGTTATCTTGTGACGAAAGCTATTGTCAATTAACATTTTCCTGCCATTGTTTACTTAAATGCATTAACCATCAAGTTTGGGCCGTAACTACAATAGCGGCAGACCATGCGACTGCTATGGGGCCCAAGGCAAGAGGGGCCGAGTCTTAGTTGGGATTTTTTCCTCTTCTACTGGACGTGAAAACTTGATCAGGACTCTACCCTCTAAAGGAACAACTTTTAGCAAATGAAACAGTGGAAAAATGCCCAAGGGTCATTGAAAAGGGTTTAGGCAGAAACTCTTCTGTCCTGTGTTTGATCCTTGCTATGGGGCCCTTACTTCTCTATGTATGCTACTGGCCTATCTGTACATGAAATTGGCTTTCTAAACCAAACAACCCCTATTAATGACACTTATAATTTGCTAAAGGCTACCGTGACCTTAAAAAGATGAATCTGTATCTGAACAGAAGAAATCATGGGTGTTACAGTTACCAATTAAACATTAGCTTCTAATTACAGTATTTCACTAATCCTATCAATGGCAAACCAAAGTCAGACGTACAGAAAGCTGATCTCCATGCACTAGGCCTGTTTCCTAAGGCTACTTTCACACTAGCGTTTTTAAATTCCGGTATTGAGTTCCGTCATAGGGGCTCAATACCGGAAAAAAACGCTTCAGTTTTGTCCCCATTCATTGTCAATGGGGACAAAACTGAATTGAAGACAACGGAATGCTCCTGAAAGCATTCCGTTCCGTCTTCAGACCGGAGAACAAACCGGTCCAGGCATCCGCACCAAGATGGATCCGGAATGACCCCCAATGCAAGTCAATGGGGACGGATCCGTTTGGTGTGGACACACCAGTAATCCGGATCTGTCCTCCATTGATTTGCAATGGGGGGGTCATTCCGGATCCGGCTACATACATAGATACATACATACAGACATACATACATACATACTCACATACATACTCACATACTCCAGGGACGCCAGCAGCATGTCTTCACGCGCCTCCTGCGCGCAGCTATGACGTTTCCCCACTGCGCCCAGCAGAGGGCGCTGTGGGGAATCGTCATCACTGCGCGCAGGAGGCGCGTGAAGACGTTCTGCCGGCGTCCCTGGAGTATGTGAGTATGTATGTATGTCTGTATGTGTGTATATGTATGTCTGTATGTCTGTGTTAACATGTGTGGGGCCGGAGCGCTGCTCCGGCTCCACACATGTATCAGCGTTAGCACGGATCCGTTGGCACCCTTTAGGTGCCGGATCCATGCTAACGCTAGTGTGAAAGAGGCCTAAAAAAAAAAACATTACATCACCCACTTTGTTTAGAGCGTAATCAATTGCTGGTAAAGATGATAGCAGACAGCACACTCACAACTAAGTGTCTCTTCTACATAAAATCATTAATCTGTAACAAAAAAGAGGAGGGAACAATATACACATCTACCTCTACATTTGCATTCAACTTCAAAAATGACAGAACACTCAAAGCCTTACTTAAGGTAAGGTACTTAAGGTAAATTCCATTGTCAGAGTCTACAAGTGGAAGCTGCACGAATGTCTCATTTAGGAAAATGATGTTAGCTTCATAAAGAAAAGAGAAAAATAAACGGGAAAAGTAAAAGAACATTAGAGAACATTATGTCATTTCTAAACAAAGCACAAGCCACGATGGAGGTAGTAGCTCAGAGGAATTGTCTCTTGAAAACAATACAGCCAGATGACACCGCGATGATTCATATTTCATTGTACTTTTCTATAAGCAAAACAAGCATGATGATATTGCAGAGTTTTTTCAGTACTTAGGCTATGTTCACACCTTGGATTATTTCTGCTGCAGACACAGTTCGCACTGCTGTGGATCAGCGCAAGGATTAGCCTCATAGTCACTAATGGGGCTAATCTCTGACAAATAAGTGACATTCAGAAAATTTCTGATGTAAACTCCACATCCCTATCAACCTGATTTTTCATACAAGCTTTAAAATCTTATTTATATAGTACCGACATATCCTGCTCCCTTGTATACAGTTTATGGAAATGAAGTACCCAGAGAAGCAGGACAAGTACGTACAAACTCCTTGCAGGGGCTGTCCCTAGTCAAATTGTAACTTAGGAGTTTAGTACTACAAGGCAATGGCCAGGGGAGTAGTCACAGGGGTACAGTGGTTGCAGGATCCTCTACTACATAGTCACCACTCCTGACATATCTGTTTTAGTTAATAATTGTCGAGTCCTCTTAAAAATGTAGGAATAAATTGACAACTGGTCAGTACCATTCACCTTGTCAAAGGGGTGTGTCCCTGCAAAGTGAAATAGCACTGATTGGACAGTGTCAAATTATGTAGAGACACACCAGCAATCAGTGACATCCAGTTGCCCATTTATTCATACATTTCTGTGCTGAATAACAGTGCAAAAGAACAACACAGTGTACTGAGAAAAGATGCTTCATAGCTGTTATTTCATAGGGAACACACCAATTTGGTAAAATAGACGTGTGGAGAGGAGACAGGTCCTCTTTAAAGGGGTAGTCTAGTTTCAGCAAATAAATTCCATTTTTGTATAATTAACTGCTGCAATTACTGTTTTGCAATATACTTTTTGTATCCTTCCAAGGAATCTTGTTCATTTCCCATGATAAACATTTTTACAGGTCATGTAGTGAACATCCCTTGACATAAATATTCAGACTCTTTACTTAGTACTTAGTTGAAGCACTATGGGCAGCGATTACAGCCTCCAGTCTTCCTGATTATGATGCCACAAGGTTTGCACTCCTGGATTTTGGAATTTTCTGCCATTCTTTTCTGCAGATCCTCTCAAGTTTAGTCAGGTTGGATAAGGACCATCAGTGGACAGCCTTTTCCAGGTCTATCCAGAGATATTCCACTCAAGGAAATTTACAGTTGTTCCTAAGCCACTCCTGTGTTGTCTTGGCTGTGTGGCTAGGGATAGTGTCTTGTTGGAACCTTTAGCCCAGTCTGAGGTCCAGAGCATTCTGCATTAGGTTTTTATTAAGGCTACTTTCACACTAGTGTTTTAAAATTCCGGCATTGAGTTCCGTCATAGGGGCTCAATACCAGAAAAAAACGCTTGTTTTGTCCCCATTCATTGTCAATGGGGACAAAACTGAACTGAAGACAACGGAATGCTCCTGAAAGCATTCCGCTCCGTCTTCAGACCGGAGAACAAACTGCAGCATGCTGCAGTTTGCTCTCCGGTCCAGGCATCCGCACCAAGATGGATCCGGAATGACCCCCAATGCAAGTCAATGGGGACAAATCCGTTTGGTGTGACCACAATGGTAAACGGATCCGCCCTCCATTGACTTTCAATGGAGTTCATGACGGATCCGGCTACACATACAGACATACAGACATAGACATACACATAAACACACATATAGACATACAAATACACATACATACTTACATGCTCCCCGGCAGGTCTTCAAAGCGGCGTAGGGACAGGTCGGCGCGCACAGATGACGATTCCACCAGGCGCCCAGCAGAGGGCGCTGTGGGGAATCGTCACCTGTGCGAGCCGTCCTGCTCCTCCGGCGCTCCGAAGACCTGCCGGGAGCATGTAAGTATGTATGTGTGTTTGTTTGTCTATATATGTGTGTGTGTGTATGTATGTACTGTGTGACATATGTGGGGCCGGAGCACGGTTCCGGCTCCACACATGTCGCTGCGGCAGTCCTGATCCGGCAGCACCCTTCACCTGCCGGATCAGGCCTGCCGCTAATGTGAAAGTAGCCTTAGAATATCTCTGTACAGTTTTCCCTCACCCCTGACCAGTTTCCCTGCCTCAGCCGCTAAGATACACCCCCACAGCATGAGGCTGCCACCACCACCATGCTTCACTGTAGGGATGGTATTGGACAGGTGATGAGCAGTGCCTAGCTTACTTCAGACACAATGCTTAGAATTAAAGCCGAAAATGTCAACCTTGGTTTCATCAGACCAGAGAATATTGTTTCTTTCAGTCTGAGAGTCCTTTAGGTGCTTTTTGCAAATGCCAGGTGGGCTTTCGTGTATCCTTTTTCTGAGGAGAGGCTTATTTCTAGCCACTCTGTCAAAGCCCAGATTGGTGGAGTACTCCAGTGATGGTTGACCTTCTTGAGGGTTCTCCCATCTGCACACAGGATCTTTTGAGCTCAACCAGAGAGATTACTGGGTTCTTGATCACCTCTCCTACCAAGGTCCTTCTTCACTGATTCCTTAGTTTAGTGGGGCAGCCAGGTCTAGGAAGAGTCCTATTTGTTCCAAACCTCTTCCATTTAAGAATTATGGAGGCCACTATTAGGTGCCCAGGAGGCCTGAATATCTGTGTACCTTCAGTAACAAGTACCAATAAGGTTTTATTTGGGGAAAATATCTGATCTTCCTCTAGATAGTATACCATAGATAGTAACATAATATTTCCCCCTTTGTGTGCTGGCTTCACTATTACATCCTGTTGTTGACTTAAAGGGGTTCTCCGGGCTTTTACTATTGATGATCTATCCTCAGGCGGCTAGGTCATCAATATCAGAATGGCAGCCTTGCCGATCTGATATTGATGACCTATCCTGGCAGCTGTCCCTGTTTGATCTTGCATACAGAGGTAGCTGTCAATCAATGAGTAGGATCTGCTCAGCTCCTCCTTCCCTATAACCAGCTCCCATAGATGGGAGCACATGTTCAAAGTGATATGTTATCATTTAAGTGCTTGACCCACGAAAAATATTCTACATTTTTCAAACCAGCACCTGGATCTGTATACTTTTGTAATTGTATGTAATTAAAAATGTATTGTAGCCACTGAGTTATTCACTGAAATGTATCTATATAGCGCCACTTGCTGTTTTCCCTTTCTCATAAATTCTCTGTCCAGCTCATTGAGGTTGACATAGTTGTTTGGTTCCACACTTCAACTGCCACCAGTTGCAGCAGAAATAAAGGCCCTTCTGAGAAAGGACACGTGCCCTGAGCTGCCAGCTTGAAATAAATCTAACACAGCAATTGCAGCAATCAATTTGCAGATCTCTGGATCCATGTGGTATAAGTTTATGACAGACTGTCATGTCAGACATGATGTCAGATTTTCATTGTTTACATTACTCCTGAGATAACTCCTATGTATTTGTATAGAGAATCATAGAAATGGATAGAAGAAATACAGGGTGGGCCATTTATATGGATACACCTAAATAAAATGGGAATGGTTGGTGATATTAACTTCCTGTTTGTGGCACATTAGTATATGGGAGGGGGGAAACTTTTCAAGATGGGTGGTGACCATGGCGGCTATTTTGAAGTCATCCATTTTGGATCCAACTTTAGTTTTTTCAATGGGAAGAAGGCCATGTGACTCATCAAACTTATTGAGAATTTCACAAGAAATTGGTTGGTGATATTAACTTCCTGTTTGTGGCACATTAGTATATGGGAGGGGGGAAACTTTTCAAGATGGGTGGTGACCATGGCGGCTATTTTGAAGTCATCCATTTTGGATCCAACTTTAGTTTTTTCAATGGGAAGAAGGCCATGTGACTCATCAAACTTATTGAGAATTTCACAAGAAAAACAATGGTGTGCTTGGTTTTAACGTAATTTTATTCTTTCATGATTTATTTACAAGTTTCTGACCACTTATAAAATGTGTTCAAAGTGCTGCCCATTGTGTTGGATTGTCAATGCAACCCTCTTCTCCCACTCTTCACACACTGATATCAACAGTGTGTGAAGAGTGTCACATGAACCTCTTCCCATTGAAAAAGCTAAAGTTGGTTCCAAAATGGCCGACTTCAAAATGGCCGCCATGGTCACCACCCATCTTGAAAAGTTTCCCCCCTCCCATATACTAATGTGCCACAAACAGGAAGTTAATATCACCAACCATTCCCATTTTATTTAGGTGTATCCATATAAATGGCCCACCCTGTAGACTCTAAATACATAAATTCAAATAACATAAAACTTATTATTATAAAAAAAAATATTAGGATAAAAAAAAAAATTTTGGAGCCACAGCAAAATGTGGATTGTATTACGGCTGGATTTTGCCAATTATTTTTGTTGCAGATATAAAAAAAATCTGCAAATTCAGTATTAAAGTACCTGATAATGCCAGAGATATCTACCGGATTTTCGTACTATAAGATGCATTTTGTCACCAAAAAATGTGGGAAAAGTGGCAGGGCGTCTTATAGTCTGAATGCTAATGACCGCTTCCATTATGGAAGGCACAGGGAGGTGAGGGCAGCACTGCACTGGCTGTACTCACCTTCCCTGGTCTTCTTTTGGGTCCCGCTATGCAATGTGTTCTGACCGCACACAGCGTCAGGACGTAGTGCATGTATGCGTGAATCATGACCTGACGGTATGTTCAATCAGTTCACAGTACACATCAGGATCCACAAGAAGCAATGGAGTGGTGTGCCCTTTATCTGCAGCAGTGTCAGGAGCAAGTAAGGTAAGCTTATTTATTTTTTTTATTTTTTGTAACATCTGATCTGACGTCTCATGCAGGCTGAGGGGTCTGATCTAAAGCTGATAGGTTCTGATTAGGGGTTTGATCTGAGTGTCTTGGGGGCTGATATGAGGTTTATGGGTTTTGGGGAGGCAATCTGAGGCTGATTGGGTCTGATTGAGTCTAAGTCTGATGAGTTCTGAGGGGTCTGATGGGGGTTTGATCTGAAGCTGTTGGGGCTGGAGGGTCTGATGGGGGTCTGATCTGAGGCTGATGGAGGCTGGTGGTCTGATAGGTGGCTGATCTGAGGCAGATGGAGGCTGGGGGGTCTGATGGAAGGCTGATGGAGTTTGGGGGGTTGATTTGGGGGTCTGGTCTGATGAAGACTCTGATTTAGGGGTCTGAGCATTGGGGGTCTGATGAGGGGCTGATCTGAGGTCTGATGAAGAATGATTTGGGGGTGTGATGAGGTTTGGAGGTCTGATGACGGTCTGATCTAAGGTCTGATGAAGAATGGGGATCTGACTTGGGGGTCCGCCACGAGGTCTGATGGAAAATGTATATTTTTTTTCTTATTTTCCTCCTCCAAATCCTAGGTGCGTCTTATAGTCAGGTGTGTATTATAGTCCAAAAATATGGTAATACTTGTAGTGTATGCTAGATAATCAGGAACCACAATGTTAAAGTATGTCTAGTTCCTCATATGGATCATTTTCTTCTAAGGTCAACCAAGTCTCTACTTCATCCATATACAAATAAAGCAACATGACATTGTATTAGCATTTGCATTCATACATATCTCAAAGAAAACACACTTACAGTTAACTAATCTAATATGTGGATGATACATCAGAAAGTAAACCATATCTTTTTTTGTTTTACAGCAGAAAGTTCTTTTGCTTAGTAGACCCTTTTCAGACATTATAAAGAGGCTATCAACTTCAAGGCACAATGATATTCAAAATGGTCTAAATAATTCATGTTTAGAAAATGAAGACTCTCATTTTACCTCTTCTAATGAAGTGGAGAAAATGAGAGATGAACGTAATAAAAAGGAAATGAGATACCCTTTGTACAGTGGCTACAATATATTATTGTAGAGATTGTAATTACCTGAATGCTAATTTTTCTATAAGTAGACACATTTCTTTAATTTTTGAAACATGTTTTAGAAACATTTACATTATGCTTTTTTGAAAAGGGTAAAATCCTCTGTGCATTATGAAGTGTTTAAAGGGGGTCACACAGTAGACAAGAGGGACAACAGTAATTATTTTAGAATGTCATTTCAAAGTCTAAGTTAATGTCTATCTTGGACGCTCAGTCCAAGGTTGACATCACTTGATACATCATGATTTTGACCATTTTTCTTTTTCAAGATGTAACACAGAATAAAGAATACAGGTAAGCAGTCCAGAAAACTGTGCAACCACTCCCAGACTTGGCACTAGTTACCCATTTCAGCAAGAGCTAGTGAACTTGCCCTGCAATTATATTACATTACGACTTCAGGGGTCCTGCCCACAAAGGAATGGCAGGCCCCAAAAGGTAATTACCTCTCAGGAACCTAAATAGTTTAGGCTACTTTCACACTAGCGTTTTTAAATTCCGGTATTGAGTTCCGTCATAGGGCCTCAATACCGGAAAAAAACGCTTCAGTTTTGTCTCCATTCATTGTCAATGGGGACAAAACTGAACTGAAGACAACGGAATGCTCCTGAAAGCATTCCATTCCGTCTTCAGACCGGAGAACAAACCGCAGCATGCTGCGGTTTTCTCTCCGGTCCAGGCATCTGCACCAAGACGGATCCAGAATGACCCCCAATGCAAGTCAATGGGGACGGATCCGTTTGGTGTGACCACAATGGTAAACGGATCCGCCCTCCATTGACTTTCAATGGAGTTCAGGACGGATCCGTCACCACATACATACAGACACACACATACATACTTACATACTCCAGGCAGGCAGGCTGCACGTCTTCATGCCCAGGAGGCGCGCCGCTATGACGATTCCCTACAGCACTCAGCAGAGGGCGCTGTGGGGAATCGTCATAGTTGCGCGCCTTCTGGGCGTGAAGACGTGCGGCCTGCCTGCCTGGAGTATGTAAGTATGTATGTGTTTGTGTGTATGTGAATGTGTGTGTATGTATGTCTGTATATGGTACTGTTTGACGTGTGGGGCCGGAACGCGGTTCCGGCCCCACACATGTCCCTGCGGCAGTCCGGATCCGGCGGCACCCTTCACCTGCCGGATCCGGACTGCCGCTAGTGTGAAAGTAGCCTTACCCTGGTATGGATTCCTATGTTACTTTCACCAGGTAGCTGCTAGGAGGTGGAAAAGATTACTGGGCAGTCATACATCAACAGATAGCAGTCAAACATCAAAGCCAAAATAGTAACCCATAGCAAAGTAAGAAGGAAGCCGAGTCAAAACCAAGAGAGACAAATTATACTGATGACCCATGTCTGCTTCTGTCCTGCTCTCCATGGCAGGCACAAATGCTGCTCCACTCTCCCTGTCTGTTGTACTTCCAGGACTCTGGCAGTCAGCCAAAGCTTCAGGGTCCTGTGGATTAAGTCTTGTATTCATTAAAACTCAGTCTGCAATACTGCAAGGGTTAATCTGCTCCTGCACTGTGAGCAGCTGCATGGCTGTGTCCAATTGCTAATAAGCTGCTCCTATATACTGTACATATACCTGGCTGTTTCATTCTGTGGTTGTCTGAGCAATAGGTTTATACCGATCCTGCCAGGCTCTCTGGTCTGCTTGACTAGGTAAAAGAGCTATATCTGTTTGCTTGTATACAGATGTCTGCCTGTCTCCTGAACTCTGATTCTCTGCTGTATGATGTGACCTGTGTCTGTTCACTGTGCTGACCCTGAGCCTCTTTCCCTGAGCTTGGTCTGTTTCCTGACTATGAGTATGCCCTGACCCTTTGGTGTTCTGCATCACTGTCTCTGGCTCCCATGGTTCAGCTGCCACCTTCTGGTTCTTTGCCCCATGTCTGGAGCCAGAACAGGCAGGTTCATCACAGCTTTCAGGCTATGCCTTCTTCTACCTCTTTGTCTAGCTTCTGTAGAAGAGATTTTTATGCAACGACGCCCAGGTAAAGGGAGAATTGAAGAAAGTTGTGAGAAACAGACATACTTAGAGCTAGTCATGTGGCAGTTAAAACCTACCAGCTCCTTGCTCCAACCTCCACAACCTCAGTGCTGTCAAGAGGGATCTAGTCAGGGGTAACTATGTATAATTTTTTACTTGTATTAGTTGTGCATAGGAAATACTATTACTGTATATATTTCAGCAGCCCCAGTTACGGGGGAAAACTGTAATTTGTCACCAAGAGACCTATTGTGGCCCAGAAGGTGTCTCTATATACCAGGTGTTTATGTGATTGGAAAGACTGCTAATAGAAACTAGGCCCCATACAGAAAATCATTCAGGGGCCTTTGGGATCTCTACCATTTGTCCCATCTTTGTAAGCTATTGGTCAAAAAGGGCATCACATGAATATGACATTGTGATCTGAAATGGGGATAGGGACACTGACATGACGTGACTGATTGGAAATGTGGACAATTCACCCATAACCTCAGATCATCCACACCTTAGCTGTAGAAATAGATAAAAAATATATTGAAGGGGTTGTCCCACAATAAATTGCTACATTTTTTAAATCAGCACCTGGATCTGAATATTTATGTAATTGCATTACATTAATTAAAAATGTAGTATGGCCACTGAGTTATTCCACAAAATTTATCTGTATAGCACTACCTGTTGTTTGTTATTTTCCTTATTTCACTGTTCACCTTCCTCAGGTAGATACACATGCTCAGTTCCATTCTTCAATTGCCAGCAGCCATATCTTCTGTTGTGGCTGTGACAGTTACAGGGAGAAATCCGCAGCAGAAGGGACATGCCCACTGAGAAAGAACGCGCCCTCTGAACTGCCAGCCTAAAATAAATCTAACAGAGCAATTGGAACAATGATTGGGGAGATCTCTGATTCCATGTGAGGTACAGGGCTGGTTCTGGCTTTCTTAGAAACTGTCACATACTATAATATATCTGATCATCATTTATTAAATTCATCAATAAATGTCTGTATGTGGGTAAGTAAATGGCTCAGTGATAGAAAACAGAGGGTGATTATTAACGGTACATACTCAGATTGGGTCCCTGTCACTAGTGGGGTACCACAGGGGTCAGTATTGGGCCCTATTCTCTTCAATTAATGATCTTGTAGAAGGTTTGCACAATAAAATATCAATTTTTGCAGATGACACTAAACTGTGTAAAGTAATTAACACAGAGGAGGACAGTACACTGCTACAGATGGATCTGGATAGATTGGAGGCTTGGGCACATAAGTGGCAGATGAGGTTTAACACATAAGGTTATGCACATAGGAAGTAATAATGCAAGTCACCAGTACATACTAAATGGTAAAACAATGAGTAACATTGACATGGAAAAGGACCTAGGAATTTTAGTGAACAGCAAACTAAGCTGTAGAAACCAGTGTCAGACAGCTTATTATTATCCATAAGATAATGGGTTGCATCAAAAGGGGCATAGATGCCCATGATGAGAACATAGTCCTGCCACTTTACAAATCACTAGTCAGACCACACATGGAGTACTGTGTACAGTTCTGGGCTCCTGTGAACAAGACAGACATAGCAGACTGGAGAAAAAAGACGACTGAGGGGAGATCTAATAACTATGTCTAAATATATCAGAGGTCAGTACAGAGATCTCTCCCATGATCTTTTTATCCCCAGGACTGGTACTGTGATGAGGGGACATCCTCTGTGTCTGGAGGAAAGAAGGTTTGTACACAAACATAGAAGAGGATTCTTTACAGTAAGAGCAGTAAGACTATTATACTCTCTGCCTGAGGAGGTGGTGATGGTAAATTCATTAAAAGAGTTCAAGAGGGGCCTGGATGTATTTCTGGAGGATAATAATATTACAGGTTATAGTTACTAGAGAGGGGTCGTTGATCCAGGGAGTTATTCTGATTGCCTGATTGGAGTCGGGAAGGAATTTTTTCCCCTAAAATGGGCAAAATTGGCTTCTACCTCACAGGGGTTTTCTGCCTTCCTCTGGATCAACTTGTAGGAAAACAGGCCGAACTGGATGGACAGATGTCTTTTTTCGGTCTTATAAACTATGTTACTATGTTACTATCATGCATAACCCTTTTAACAGCTTTTTCAAACTCTAAGGGTACGTCCACACATACATACAGAAAAATAGCTGATTTTCTTCCGTCACCCTATGCATTTCCATATCTCAATATGTTTTCACTGTATTTCCTTTTCCACCTTACTATATAAAACCATCTCATGATTTTATTAACTGCATGTTCCCGTTCCCGCAGTTTGCCTCTGCCGATGATTTCTTCAATAGTCTAACCATAAAGAAGATATTCTAACTGACCCATAACTTTAATCCTTCCCTCTTCATTCTGCTGAAATCTCCTAGGATTCCATACATACATTCATTTTTTGCCTGACTGAATTTTTAATGTGTCCATTATGAACTTATTAAACATTTAGGGGGGGAATTTATCAAGAGGGGAATATTTGTAGTCAGTTTTGCTTGAATCGGCACTGGAGTACTTTGCATCAAATTTATCAAATGTTGCACATTATTCGATAATTTTGGTGCATCTTTAAACCTAACACTTTTGTCTTCAAATGCTAGTTTTCACTACTGGAGTAACTGTGGGACATTTTTGTGACTTGTTCAAAAAGTTAGAGTAATATATCTGGAGTGAAAGTCATTAACACAGCTAACCATTCCTGCTTTCCCAATGCTAATTTTTAATACAACTAACCGCAAAAAGACACAAAAGCCCTATTTTGCGACTTTCTGAATACAGAGCTCCTTTAGTGTTTACAATATACGTCGTTAAAGCTGAAAAACACTCTTAAATCTGTACCATACATGTCGTAGCCCAGGATAGAAATTTAATACTGACATGATCTTCATTCTCCCTGGTGCGGAGCTGATACTGGTCTTCAAGCCTGAACTTCCTGACTGATATGGGGGCGCTCCCTAGAATCCAACAAAATTATTAGCAAAAATCACGCTGTAATCTCTATACTGGCATAGACAGATAACAGTGCTTTGGAGGGAGTGCACTGTCTGACCTGATACTGTATCGGGGACAGCTGTGATTGCTCCACCTAGCTGTGTAGTAGAGTTTCAGGGCTACAGCACAAGCCCATGGACTTTATTACATGTCATCAATCACAGGATGACAGCTGGCAGTGACAATGTGTAGGACAGGTCCATGGCTGCTGAACAAGCCTTGGATCTGTAATACATTCTGTCCATGTGCTGGTAGTAGCTGATGTGAGGTGGCCGAGATGGGAAGTGTTGCACATGCGTACCTATGAAAGCTTCCGTGATCCCAGCCACTAGAGAGGCCACAACACAAGCGCGTGAACTTTACTACATGTCATCAATCACAACAGCTGGCAGTGACGATGTGTAGGACAGGTCCAGGACTGTTGACCAAGCCCAGGACCTGTAATACATTTTGTCCATGTGCTGGTAGGAGCTTCCTGAGAAGTAGCTTTGTACAACAGCTCCAAGGCTACTCCACATGCCCTGGAGATGTTTTAGGCATACTACAAGCACTGATGCAAGGTGGCTATGCTGCACATGCATTCGTATGCGATCCCTCCCTCACTCCCGCAACCCACCAGAGAGGCCAGAGCCATGTCTAGCAGCGAGCAAGCATGGCCACCACTGCTGGATTGAGCCATGATATGAGGTGAGACAACCCCTTTAACAGCGCACATTCATTACTACTGACATTTCACTCCACAGTACATCACTGTGTAACCAACCTGGTAGATGATACATTATATGCCCTAGATCAGGGGTACTCAACTGGCGGACCACGGTCCAAATACGGACCGCGGACGCCAGCTGTCCAGACCCCTGCTATCCCTTCCATAGGAAGAAGTACTTTAGGCTGCTTCCTAATCTGAGTAAACTAGCAAAGAAAACATCCGATACTTTATTGGTTACTATTAAAAGATAGTCTATATCACACAAAAATTAAAATATCGGGATTATAGCAGGGTAACGGTTCTTGCCCTAGAACAGCCTAGGATAAGTCCTGTGCCCAGGGACACCCCTTAGAGGTAGGGGTACCCTGTCCGCGAACCTGCTACCAGTCCCTATTACACCCTATTTTTGTTAAGGGTATATAAAGATATATTATCTGCACCTGAGTGGTAGTAGGTGAAAGATAAAAAGATCATCTACACCCCACTCCAACGCGTTTCACCCAGCCTGTGGGCTCTTCAGGGGGTGATAGTACCAATGGTGTATATAGGGAAACACAATAGCGATAGGTTCCCCAATAGGGGCATAAAGACATGGGAAAAGGGCAAAATAGATACTTGCCCCTGCCGCACTGGACCACGAAGATAGGCACCAATGATTGGTAGTCAGCAAAGTAAAATGATACCCATGTGGCGCGAATGCTTATTGTGTTTCCCTATATACACCATTGGTACTATCACCCCCTGAAGAGCCCAAGTTTACTTTCTTTGCTAGTTTACTCATTTTCTCCCAGTGACCTCTACCCCCAGGTCTTGTTTTTTTGTTGCTTCCTAATCTGCCAGTGCATCTGCCTACCTTCCATCCAGCGTCTGCATGGGGGAGGAGCACAAACTCCTCCCCCATGCAGACGCTGGATGGAAGGGGAGGAGCGCTCTGAAAGAGACAGGTCCTGCCACATGCAGGCACCGGGACTTGTCTCTCTCAGAGCTTTCATCTGGCGCCTGTACGTGCAGGAAGCTGTCTCCCTCTGCCTGCTCAGTCCCTCCTCTCCTGCAGCAGGTAAGCGAGCTTCAAGCTCCAAAGGACACTTACCTGCTGCTGGAGAAAAGGCTGGATATCACCACTGCCACCAATGAATAGGGTGGCCACTCAGGCCAGCCTCAAAAGAGGATAAGCCACGCCCCCAATCGTGTAGGCCACGCTCCCTTCAACTGGGCAGTCGACAATCCAAGTAAAATCAACTTGGGGGGGTGTCTGAGGGGTACAGACAGGTGGGAACACATCACTGACTGCAGGAAAGGACTCCACAGCATCAGTGGTATGTTCCCATCTTGACTGTGTCTCTCTTTGTAAGGCTACTTTCACACTAGTGTTTTGTCCCCATTCATTGTCAATGGGGACAAAACGTAACTGAACAGAACAGAATGCTCCAAAAAGCATTCCGTTCCATTGCGTCCCCATACCAGAGTGCAGCAAGCTACAGTTTTCTCTCCGTCATGGGACGCAGAGCAAAATGGATCCGGCATGACCCACAATGCAAGTCAATAGGGATGGATCCATTTTCTGTGACACAATAGAAAACGGATCCGTCCCCCATTGACTTACAATGGTTTTAGAAACGGATCCGTCTTGGTTATGTTAAAGATAATACAATCGGATCCATTCATAAGTGAACAGATGGTTGTATTATCAGTAGCGGAAGAATTTTTGCTGAAACCTGCCGGATCCAGCAAAAACGCTAGTGTGTAATAAAGATAAGGCTCCATTCACACCATGGTATTTTTGTTCCGCATCCAATCCCCATTATTGGTGGATTGGATGCGGACCCCTTCATTTTGTCACCAATAATGGGGATTGAATGTGGAACAAAAATACATGTCTCTGTTCCACGGCTAGGGTTGCCAACCGGCCAGTAGAACTCCGGCAAACAGTCACGTCCTCCATTTGTACATACTGCTGACTGGAAGCTCAGGACTTCCTCAGAGATGAAGTGACCAACAAAATGATGAAACGGGCATTTCAATTTTTTATCCTTTCACCATATGGGATACATGCCTTTATATTTTACTAGCTCACGCATTTTCGGACAAGGTGATACCAATGATCTTTTATTTAATTTTTTTATTTGTAACATAGTGAAAGGGGTGATTTTGAATTTTTATATCTTTTTGTCTTTTTTTACATTTACTTTTAGTCCTCCTTGGTGCCTTTAACATGTGATCAGTTTATCCTTGCAGTCTATGGGAGAATCAGTGCATTTCAGGGCTTGATAGGAACTTTGATGTGGCAGGCCTCAGAACCTCCAGAAGGCCCCAGGCTGCCATAGCAATTAAATAACCCCTGTGATCTTGTCACAGGGGAGCTGTTGAGACTCTGGAAGTGTAGTGCTCCTTTTAAACACCACACAGAAGCTGTGGTTGCAATTAACCCCTGAATCCGAGGGGTTAAAGAACTGTGATCTCAGTTGTCTCCGATCAGTGTCCCAAAAAATTGTCTCAACTGCATTCCACATCTGACCTGTCATAGCTGTGGCTGGTGAAAATAAGTCAGAATGTGGTAGTTTGCCAGGTCATGGATTAGTAGTAATAAGATAAAGCAACTGGATCTGTTGTATTTTTTCTTGAAGACGTTTCGCTAGACATCTGGCCTTTTCAATTAAAATGGCATGTATGAGAAAAAAGAATGTCAAGACTGGCAGTGAAGGTGCGAAGCATGACAGACGCATAGCTGGTGTGTCTAAAAAGAATTTTTATTAAACATCAAATCCATGCCTGCTTTAAACCTGACAACATAATGAGGCAGCAACTGATTCATCCAAATGACCTTACCTCAAAAAATAAAAAAAACATTATTATGTACGCAGTCCACTGTACTGAAGAGTACCAGGAATTGCACAGCTACACCAGCGCATGGCCCAGCACAGAAGAGCCAACACCTGCTGTCAAGATTCAGCTGTGTACCTATATCTTAAAAGGGTTTCCTGAGACTTTATCACTGATGACCTATGCTCTGGATAGGTCATTAGAATCTGATCGGAGGGGGTCCAACACCCAGGACCCCTGCTGATCTGGTGTTTGAGAAGGCACTGACGCTCTTGTGAATGCTGCGGCCTTCTCTCTGCTCACCAAGCACAGCGCCATCCATTTGATGGCTGCTGTGCTTAGTATTGCAGCACAGCCCCATTTATTTCAAAGGGGCCTAACTACACCTAGACCTGGACACCAATGAATGTGACGTCACATTACCTAGGCAAAATTGCGAAAAGGCCATGGCGCTACTGCTAGTGCCTTCTCAAACGGTTGATTAGTGGGAATACCAGGTGTTAGACCCTCACCGATCAGATACTGATGATCTATCCAGAGATTATCTCATCAGTAGTAAATTCTCGGAAAACCCCTTTAAGGACAATTGACACTGTTTTGATCACAGCAGAGTTTGCACCTTAGACACAGAGGAGGACTGGTTTAACCCTTTCAGTACCGGAGGGTTTTTCGGTTTTGCGTTTTCATTTTTCTTCCCTATTTTCTGTGAGCCCTAACTTTTTTATATTTTTGTTCACATAGCTGTGTGAGGTCTTATTTTTTGCAGGACAAGTTGTACTTTCTAATGCCACCATTAATTATGGCATAAAATGTTGTGGGAAGCAGTAAAAGAACTCCAAATAGGGGGGAATTGGAAAAAAAAAAACAATTCCTCCACTGTTTTACGGGTTTTGTTCCCATGTTCCGTTTGCAGCAAAACTGACTCATTTTTTTTTCTACTTCGTCATATTCCGACCCCCATAATTTTTTTTTTGTTACATCCACTGAGCTGTTTAGGGGCTCATTTTTTGTGAGACAATCCATAGTTTTTATTGATACCATTTTGGAGTGTGCGTGACTTTGATCACATTTTATTACATTTTTTTGGGTAAGAGAAGTAGTGCAAAAATGGCAAATCGGCCATTTTGACCCTTTTTTCTGTCACGCAATTCGCCATATTGGAAATTTTTTTGATATTTTAAAAGTACGGGCGTTTTCAGTCGTTGTGATACCCATGATGTTTATATTTATAGTTATTTAGGTATTTATTTTTTAATTATATGGAAAGGGGGGTGATTTAAACTTTTATATTTTTTTTTCTTTATATATTTAACATTTTTTGTGATTATTTTAAGGGTCATATATAATGTTTTTTTTTAATTTTTCAATTTGAGCAATCAGGGATGCGCTGTAATGAGAAAAGCGCCGGCGATGTGAACAGCCGATTGACCACACGGGGCGTCTGCACAACACCCGGAAGCGCGCACTTTCGGGTTTTAGCGCTATTAGATGCTGTGATCTCACGTGATCACGACATCTAATTCCTTTAGTTACCGATCGCCGATATCGGTAAGTAGCAGCAAGTCTCTGCTGTTTGAAACATGATCCCACTTCGCTGGGAGTGTAAGGGTTAAAAGAAGTGTGAAGGAAGCTATTTATGTTGAGTTGGGGAAACCAAGCTTGAATAGTGGTGGAAGGGTGCAGCATCTATTGTCTACCACTTACAATGTGGCTATAACTACTCTCCTGAGGCAGTTTAATCACACCTAATAGTTTCAGTCATGCAAAACTATAAGGTAAAATAGAATATGTAAAAGACAAATAAAAGCAGCCAAACTAGAGATCGAGAGATTAATTAATTGTCAAAGAGTAAAACTAACCTTAAAATGTTCTTCAATTATATAAATACTAAAAAGTATAAATCTGAAGGTGTTGGCCCTTTAAAAAGTAATGAGGGCGGAGTTGCAGAGAGCAATGAGGAGAAAGCAAAGCTATAAAATAATTTTTTCTCCACTGTATTCACTTAGGAAAATAAACTGTCAGATGAAATGCAGAATGTAAAAGTAAATTCCCCATTAAAAGTGCCCTGTCTGACCCAGGAAGAAGTACAGCGGTGTCTTAAAAAGATAGACAAATCGCCGGGACCAGATGGGATATACCCCCGTATTCTAAGAGAATTAAAGGCTATGTACACCTTTGGGGGCAATTTTTTTATTATTGCATTATATTTATTTTGACCTAAAAATCACTTTTTCAATTGGTCTTTATTAACAATATGGAATCCTTTTTTGTGTACAGAGCTGAGAAGCTGTACTAGCTGCCTGTGGATTTTTTCTCAATTCCGTCATCTGAGGAGCAGACAGACAGCTTATCTCTTCTATCTGACCTTATAAACACTCATTAAAGCTCAATCCTTACCTTACTGATAAGAATGTGGCTTAAATAAGTGATTATGACCTTTTAGTAGTTTACAGATTATAATTAGATGACTGGCACAAAGTGAAAGTGAAAGTACCAGTCACCCAGCTAGACAAACAGTTAACTCTTTGTGACTGAACAGCTCAATATTTTTAATAAAGACCAATTGAAAATATGATATTTAGCCAAAAATAAGTTAAATGCAATCATAAAAAAATTGACTCCAAAGGTGTAATATGTTAAGTAATGTCATAGCCAGACTCTTATTTCTGATATTTAAGGACTTAAATTAACAGGGAGTGTACAACATCTGTCGCAGGTAAGCTGTTTGAAGGTTTTCTAAGAGATGCTATCTTGGAGTACCGCAATGAAAATAAGCAAATAACTCCATATCAGCATGGCTTCAAGAGGGATCGGTCATGTCAAACTAATTTAATCAGTTTCTATTATGAGGTAAGTTCTAGACTGCGGCGTATCAACGGATGTTGTATATCTGGACTTCTCCAAAGTATTTGATACTGTACCACATAAAAGGTTAGTATATAAAATGAGAATGCTTGTACTGGGAGAAAATGTCTGTATGTGCGTAAGTTACTGGCTCAATGATAGAAAACAGAGGGTGGTTATTAACGGCACATACTCAGATTGGGTCACTGTAACTAGTGGGGTACCACAGGGGCCAGTGTTGGGCCCTATTCTCTTCACTATATTATTAATGATCTTGTAGAAGGCTTGCGCAGTAAAATATCAATTTTTGCAGATAACACTAAACTGCGTAAAGTAACACAGAAGAGGACAGTATACTGCTACAGATGGATCTGGATAGATTGGAGGCTTGGGCAGATAAGTGGCAGATGAGGTTTAACACATAAGATTATGCACATAGGAAGTAATAATGCAAGTCACCAGTACATACTAAATGGTAAAACAATGAGTAACATTGACATGGAAAAGGACCTAGGAATTTTAGTGAACAGCAAACTAAGCTGTAGAAACCAGTGTCAGACAGCTGCTGTCAAGGCCAATAAGATAATGGGCTGAATCAAAAAGGGCATAGATGCCTGTGATGAGAACATAGTCCTGCCACTTTACAAATCACTAGTCAGACCACACATGGAGTACTGTGTACAGTTCTGGGCTCCTGTGAACAAGGCAGACATAGCAGAGCTGGAGAGGGTTCAGAGGAGGGCAACTAAAGTAATAACTGGAATGGGTGGACTACAGTACCCAGAAAGATTATCAAAATTAGGTTATTCACTTTAGAAAAAAGACGACTGAGGGGAGATCTAATAACTATGTATAAATATATCAGGGGTCAGTACAGAGATCTCTCCCATCTATTTATCCCCAGGACTGTGACTGTGACGAGGGGACATCCTTCTGAGGGAAGAAGGTTTGTACACAAACATAGAAGAGGATTCTTTACGGTAACAGCAGTGAGACTATGGAACTCTCTGCCTGAGGAGGTGACCATTGTAAGTTCACTAAAAGAGTCCAAGAGAGGCCTGGATGTATTTCTGGGGTGTAACAATATTACAGGTTATAGTTACTAGAGAGGGGTTGTTGATCCAGGGAGTTATTCTGATTGCCTGATTGGAGTCAGGAAGGATTTTTTTCCCCTAAAATGGGGAAAATTGGCTTCTACCTCACAGGGGTTTTTTGCCTTCCTCTGGATAAACTAACAGCCCGAACTGGATGGTCATGTGTCTTTTTTCAACCTTATAAACTATGTTACTATGTTACTAAATGCAATCAACACCCTACCTCCATGACTGAAGCACGTGTCATCAGGATTTAATACAGGAGAATTCTCATACAAGCCATTCTAATTGAGAAAGGCAGTCGGGTGACTAGCGAAATGTCTTCAAGAAAAAATACAAGCCCAGTTGCTCTGACTTACGTATTACTGCTGATTTAACAAGTGCGGTGTGCTATTTTCATAAATTTGGTGCAAGGACCGTTACATTTACACAAATAGACACATGTGAAGACAAGCTTCAATTTGTCCCCTGTTGATAAATCAGGGCCATAGTGTATTAGGAACATTTATCTTACTGTGAGATGAATGCATATTGTGAATGAAGGACACACTCAAATAATGAGAACACCACTGCTCTATTACAGGGAATGCATTTATGGAGCCATTTTTCCTATTTGCACGTATTGTGCTAATCTATTTACTGTGTTTGCTATTCCTAAGGAATAAGAAGTCAGTGTTGTACCTTAAAGAGAGACGTGATGTTTTCTTCTCCACGCTGTGTGCTGTTACATCACAAACTTTTCTAGGCACCTGTCTGTGAAAGGCTTTTCGTGGTGTAGCAATGTAGGGCACCACAGGCGGTAGGAACTGCTGTGAAAGTGCACTTGCAAGTCTGCATCCCACACGCTGAAAAAACGCCAGGCTCTCAGGGGCTGATGGAGTCTTAGCATCTGCACTCATAAAAGGATTTGTAGGACCATTTACTTCAACCTTATGAAAGCAGAAAAACAAGAACATCGTATTAGAAGAAGAATATATATAACATATCCACACATGTATCTTCAAGTTGCTAGACTATATAGTTATTAAAGCCTGAATCACTTACGGGGTATACATCTGAATACCCAAAAAATTGTATTCAGACACATACTGTGATAGGTACATTGAATTTAATGGGTTAAACAATGTTCACAGCACTCATAGTTGGACTCCATTACTTTGCGTCATATTGAACACCCAGAATAGCGCAGTCTACCACAGTATTCTGTCCAGCAAAAATGTCAGGAGGAAAGAGAAAAAGGTCTAAAAGAGTCCAAAGATGAACTTCATTTAACCCATTAAACTCAATGTACCCATTGTGATACATACCTCCTACGGAAAGACCTCCGGAAAGCTAAAATTATTAAAACAGCCTTAAAATGTGGCCTTGAGCTCAGGTCTGGGTATTCTTAGTTACAAGGGAGTTACCATAAAATTCACATCTATCCAGGTCTACAAGCATCCGCAGCAAAAAAGAGACAAACGTAATTTTACAAGCAGTCATTCTATGTGCAGTTGATAAGTACAGAAAGTCGTCAGTGCAAATGCAGTCCTTAATATCAGCACACAGTCTGATTTTTTTCATTATCTTTATTTATAAATGTATAAAACATTACAATTATAAGACAATATATTTTTTTTCCATTATTCCCTTCCAATAGCCTCCCACTTTCCTTAACGAGGAATGCCCTGCAGAAGAGAGAAGAGATTAATAAGGAGGCATTAGTTAGAATCCCAATTAGACCAGACATTGCTCCATTTATTGTGGTTTTTCTTATTGGCATATAAAAATTTCTCATATCTTTTCACTTTATGGCCCTGATTTATCACACCTTCACTCCAGAATTCTGTCTTCAAAAAGTCGCACGATAGGGCTTTTGCGACTTTTTTGCGCATTTTTTTGCGACTTTTTGCATGTGTACACAACTCACTCCAGTTTGTAATATGGGTGGAAAAGTGGGTGTGGTTAGCCATGTTAATGAGTTTCACTCCAGATTTATCATTGCGACTTTTTTAAAAAAGTCGCAAAATAGTCGCAATCTCACTCCAGGAGGAGGGTGGAGTAGAAAAAGTGGAGTAGCTTCTCTAGACAGAAGTGTTAGGTTTAAGGACAAGCCACATTTATCAAACAACCTGTGACGTTTGATAAATGTGGCAGAAAGTACTCCAACACAGACTGAAGCAAAACTGACTTCAAATATTTTCCTAATGATAAATTCCCCCCTATATGTTTATTTTCCTACTTTGATATACATAGCGGTTCAGTCAACATCCAACTTATGGCAATAATCAGTCTCTCTAAGAACAACACTTTTGCGAGAAACTCCTTTTTAGGCTACTTTCACACTAGCGTTTTATAATTCCAGTATTGAGTTCCGTCATAGGGGCTCAATACCGGAATAAAACGCTTCAGTTTTGTCCCCATTCATTGTCAATGGGGACAAAACTGAACTGAAGACAACGGAATGCTCCTGAAAGCATTCCGCTCCGTCTTCAGACCGGAGAACAAACCGCAGCATGCTGCGGTTTGCTCTCCGGTCCAGGCATCCGCACCAAGATGGATCCGGAATGACCCCCAATGCAAGTCAATGGGGACAGATCCGTTTGGTGTGACCACAATGGTAAACGGATCCGCCCTCCATTGACTTTCAATGGAGTTCATGACGGATCCGGCTACACATACACACATACAGACATAGACATACACATAAACATACACACACATATAGACATACAAATACACATACATACTTACATGCTCCCCGGCAGGTCTTCAAAGCGGCGTAGGGACAGGTCGGCGCGCGCAGATGACGATTCCACCAGGCGCCCGCATGCTGCGGTTTGCTCTCCGGTCCAGGCATCCGCACCAAGACGGATCCATCATGACCCCCAATGAAAGTCAATGGGGACGGATCCGTTTGGTGTGACACAATGCTGAACGATCCGTCCTCCATTGACTTTCAATGGAGTTCATGACGGATCTGTCACCTGCACACCACACATGTCAGACAGTGTCACAGACACATAAACATACACAGACATATACACATACTGTATGTACAAATACACATACATACTTACATTCTCCTGGCAGGTCTCCACAGCGCAGGAGGAGCAGGACGGCGCACACATAGGACGATTCCACCCGGCGCCCAGGGTGGAATCGTCCTATGTGTGCGCCGTCCTGCTCCTCCTGCGCTGTGGAGACCTGCCAGGAGTATGTAAGTATGTATGTGTATTTGTATGTCTATATGTCTGTGTGTGTTTGTGTATGTGTGTCTATACTGCGTGACATGTGTGGGGCTGGAGCGCGGTTCCAGCCCCACACATGTCCCTGCGGCAGCACAGATCCGGCAGCACCCTTCACCTGCTGAATCCGTGCTGCCGCTAGTGTGAAAGAGGCCTTAGCCTTTAAGATTTTCAAGCAGGCTTCAGTAGCTATTACTAGAATATACCAATACAGACCAGTAGGTGGCAGCACTGTATTGGTATATTGTAAATGGAGTGTCCTATGACACTCACAGAACACAGTGGGCAATCTAATGATTGCCAGTCACCCAGGGTGACTTAAAAAAAAAAGTTTAAAAAGTTATTATATATTATGTATATGGTTATGTATTATAAATACATAAACCAATAAAAAAAATACACATCATAGGCATCGCCACATTCGAAAACGCCCGTACTATTTTTAAATATAACAATATTTATCCCATACAGAGAACAGCATAACGGAAAAAGAAAGATCAATTTGCCTTTTTTTGTCACTTCACCTCCCCAAAATAATTTTATAAAAATTGCACACACTTCAAAATGGTATAACTGAAACGTACATATCGCCCCCACAAAAAATGAGCTCTAATACAGCTCTGTACACATAGCTACAAAAAAGTTATAGGTGTCAGCATATGGCGATGAAAAGAAAAATGTTTTTTTAAAGGTTTTTTTTTAGTATTAAAACATAAATACTGTACACGTTTGGATTGCACTGACCTCAATTTTACTGCATAGAGAACACCATAAGAAAATAAAACATAAAACTGTGGCAGAATTGTGTTGTTTTTTTCCAATTCCACCCCATGTGGAATTTTTTTCAGCTCTCCACTACATAATAAGCGATATAAAATAGTGCTATTAGAAAGTACAACTTGCCCCACATAAAAATAAACCCTAATAAGGCTATGTGAACAGAAAAATAAAAAAAAGTTATGGCACTGGGGAGTGAAAAATAAAATAGAAAAAATGGAAAATCACATGGGTTAAGATTGGTATCACATACAGTCTATTAATAACTTTAAACTAGACTAAAACATGATTAACACATTTAGATACACTACCTAAATTATTATACCGTAGATGCTATCCTAGCTTTCCTTATCTAAACCAGAAACCTGATGCATCCAAGCCTTTTGACCAGGAAAAACTATCGACTCCCAATATCCCTTTAATAATAATTTAACATCCGTAAGCTACTAACTCTATTACCCTCATCATTTACCAAAAAATCAACACATTCATTTGACTGAATATAAAAAAATGCTTTGTTATTAGAACTTTCAAAACGTGGAATGTAGTTGTAAATATCTAAAATATCCACTAAACTCTAACTCTTTAAGACAGGGATGCCCAACCTGTGGCCCTCCAGCTGTTGTTAAACTATAACTACAACCATGCTCTGCTATAGGCTAATAGCTGTAGGCTCTCCCGGAATGCCGGGAGTTGTAGCTTTGCAATGTGCCAGACTTTTTACATTTTCTGCAACTTATGCTAGATAAGCCAACCCACACCTATCCCATAAAGAAGTGTCCTTTAAAATTTGATAAACTCCTTCAAGCATTGATTATCTCAAGGAGGGGTTAAAGAAAAAGAACCCTCTATACCAGTAACTACGACCGACTGAGCCCCACAGCAAATTTTTGAATGGGGCCCTCCCCAGCAACTTCTTTGCAACCCCCACTGCTGTGGCTAGTCAAGATTGAGCAATAGCAACTAATCTTTCATTCCTCAGGATAGGCTATCAATATCTGATCGGGGGGGGTCCAAAACCAGCAGTTCAGGAGTAGTTCCAGTCCTTACGCCAGCGGAACAGCACAGCGTAGTGGACAGAGCTGGGTAGTGCAGCGCTGCTTCCACTGAAGTGAATGGGAGCAGTGCTGCTGTAACCAGCTTCATCTACTACATAAAATAAATAGCTATGTAGTTGTTATGCCTACTTAGAGCGCTAGAATTACTCTCAAACAGCTGACTGTCAGGGTGATGGTTGTCAGACCCCCAACAGTCAGATTTGTATGACTTTTCCTGTAGATAGGCTATCAATATAAAAGAAGAGGACAACCCTAATCATTAAGCCCACTGCCCTTGCACTGCACCATCTATATCTGGCAAATTGTTGTGTTTCACGGCTTTCTTCTTCACTAATAGATACTAGGAGAGTGTTAACACAGCGATAGAGTGATAAATGTTTCATTATCATATCATTAAAGGAAAATTTCCCAAATAAATTCATTGTTTCTAATAACTTAATTGTCTGCCTGGACTAACGTATCCCGCTATTAATTTGGATTGTCTTGTCAATCTGTACTATTTATACATTAAAATTAGAAAATTTATACAGCATAAAAGGCTAAGTAATTCAATATTTCGTTAATGTCTCTCAGAAGCCAACTATTTTTCTAAATTAACAAAGTTACATTCATAGCATCTGTGGTGTCTAAAAATACAATCTGATTAATGCTACATATAAATTATTTAGATACAGCAGCAGATGGCCGAGGGTGGTAATGTTCAGTGGAAGTACAGAGTTTTGCCAACATATGCTGTTAAATTGATTAAACAAAGGAGTCTAGCTCAAATGATTGTGTATCATTTTCTGTATTATACACTATTTTCCATAAACTTTTATTGCTCAGAAAAATGGCATGCTTTTCTCTACAGTTCCATATTTATTTTTACCTGTCTGAAGCATTAGGAGCATTTTCAGCACAGCATGACATGAGTAGACTGTAATATTTAGCAATTTAGCAATTTTTGTAAACTATTCTACATACAGCACAAGACACTGTGTGTGGACTGGACAGAGAAATGGGCTGTTTGACATGAAATATATATTCGATAAGCAAATTTCTTATCAAATTAATTTCAGCGAATCGTTGAAAAAAATTGGATTAGGGTCAGTATGCCTGATGGAGTATCCTAAACAAAAGCCAACAATTTAAGTCCAATAAAATTCCTAGGCTATGTACATCTTTGGGGGCAATTTTTTATTATTATTACATTGTACACATTGAGCTAAAATCATTTTTTCAATTGGTCTTTATTAAAAATATGGAATCCTTTTTCTGTACAGAGCTGAGATACTCTAGTAGCAGCCTGTGGATTTTCTGTCTTTTCCGTCATCTGGGGAGCAGACAGACTCCTTATCTCTGCTCTGTGACCTTATAAACAGTCAATATAGTTCAGTTCCATCTTATTGATAAGACTGAAAAATATGCTATCATGTCACAGTAGAGCCCTAAACTAAAGGAGAGATAACCATGTAGCAACTTCAATAGAAAAGTCAATGGGGAAGAGGCTGACAAGTATCTGGACAACTGGCAACAACCATGTCTCATAGCTTCATGTACATTATTTTAGCTACATTCATTTAAGTACCCCACAGAGATCCAGATTTCTCAATGACGTGTCAGACGATAAAACAATTTGCATGAAGTTACCACTTCATTTCTAGGCTGTAAAATACAGCCAGAAATATTCATCATTTCCCACATTATGTATAGTGTCAGTGGAGTCACTAAGTTCCATACAAACCTCTGCTATCTTCTCAGCATCCAGGACTCGGTTGTCACTTTGCATACTCTTCCATTTGTCCAGTGCTTTACATATTGCAATTTTCAGACCATCTCTACTGTTATCCCAATGAAGCTCATGACAAACTTTCACCAGGTTGTGAACTGTGCAGTAATGGATGATCCACTTAAATTGGTCTGCATTGATTAAAAAAAAACAAAAAAAAAACAGTGAACTATAAAAGAAATTCAAGGTCCTTTTACAAGGGGCAGATACATTTGTTGAAATGAGCATTGATCAACCATATAGCAAATCAATCTAAGGGTCTTTTACACTGGGTGACTTGAGAACAAACATTTCTACAAACAATCATTCCCAACTTGTGATCGTTCACAGGACCATTGTTTCTATTACAATCGACAGCGCATCTCCTGATTACAGGGGTTATGCTGCCTTTCTTTCTTTGATCACTTGACACATTTACATTGTCCAATTATCAGAAACAGTCTTAGGGTGATAATTTAGGCGATAATTGCCCCATATACAGTACCTTAACTAATTTCACCGCCTAGTACTGTATAAATGGATAAAAGCGGCAGAATGAAGGAAACCATATTGTCTGTGCCGGCACTATTTACACGTTTTTTTGAGGACAGTTCATCATTTCCGAAAAAAAACAGATTGCATTTCGTATTTTTGCTGACCCATAGACTTCAATGGGGCCATGTCCTGATTTTCACTGACAAGTATAGGACATGTTTTATTTGTTTTGTGAAGCCGTGGAACGGAAGAAAAGGGCCCCATTGAACTGAATAGGTCTGCATCTAATCCGCAAAAAAAAGGGATCCGCATTTTTGCGGACAGCATACACCCATTTGAATGAGCCCTTACTGCTCACTCTAACAAGATGACAACCATGTACTGAAACCCAAGAACAATCATGGTTGTCAACTTGTTTCCTGTTTATATAAAACTGGCAAATGCAGGCAGCATGTTATAGAGCAGAATGAGATGAGCAGGTTTATATATCTTTATATATACGATTCAGTATAACATATTTCATTCATTTATTCAATCACTGTTCATTTTTGGATTTAAAGTCAAGGAGGCAGTGCTATAAGTTATGGACAGCGTGGGTGTAACTATAGCCATAACAGACATAACACTTGCAATGGATTTCAGAGGTTGAGGTGGCTGAGTCAGGAACATTGTATCTTTGTGTGGGGAATGACAATATGGCAGATTTTTGCTATTATGTGGGTCTTCTGATATATTGTGCTATTATAAAAACACTTAATTATTGTTACTTATGCTGCTGCTTTCATTTTCTTACACTAGGTGGTGGGAGCCCCATCTTATTTTGCTATGGAGTCCTATGAATTATAGTTACGCCCTGGCAGATTTCCTTCTTTTTATGACTGTGTATACAGAGATAGCTGTCAATCACTGATAGGACGCCTCCAAAGCCCAGAATGAGCAGGAATTTAAATGAATGAAATACAAGTTTTACTGAATCTTTTCCTATAAAACTTTATATCATTTTGCTCAGCTCCTCCTGCTCTATAACATGCTGCCTCAATTCAGTCAGCAAGTTTAATGTGACAGGTTCCCTTTAACATTGTGCATGATAAAATGAAATATCTATCCTTATCTTAATTAGAATTATACAAAGAGGACAACCCAAAACTGGAACATGTGGTAGGGGTTGATTATTATATAGAGAACAAAATTGTCAGCTTGAGTCTTCATTTAAAGTTATCTTCCCATCTTAAAGGCTATGTACACCTTTGTGGACAATTTTGTTTTTATTTTTTTGGGCTAAAAATCATTTTTTCAATAGAAGTTTATTAAAAATATTGAGCTGTTCTGTCACAAAGGGTTAACTGATTTTCTAGCTGTGTGACTGATACTTTCACTTTGTGCCAGTCATCTGATAACCCTTATCTCTAAATTACTGAAACGTAATAAACACTTATTTAAGGCCTCTTTCACACCAGCGCCAGCGCGGATCCAGCACCGCCAGATCCGTGCTGCCGCATGAACACATGTGGGGCAGGAGCAGCGCATACACATACACACACACACACAGACACACACACAGACACTTACCTGTTCCAGCAGCTCCGGACCTGACCAGCAACGAGGAGGACAGCGCGCACAAGGGTAAGTTTACCCACAGCGCCACCTGCTGGAGGGTGGGGAAATTGCAGGGAGACGGATCCGTCATTAACTCCATTGAAAGTGAATGGAGGACGGATCCGTTTACCATTGTGTCACACCAAACGGATCCGTCCCCATTGACTTGCATTGGGGGTCATGACGGATCCGTCTTGGTGTGGATGCCCAGACCGGAGAGCAAACTGTAGCATGTTGCGGTTTGCTCTCCGGTCTGGAGATGGAAGACGTTGTCTTCAGTTCAGTTTTGTCCCCATTGACAATGAATGGGGACAAAACTGAAGCGTTTTATTCCGGTATTGAGCCCCTATGACGGAGCTCAATACCGGAATATTAAAACGCAAGTGTGAAAGTAGCCTAAGCCACATTCTCATCAGAAAGATAAGAATTGAGCTATTATGAGTTGTAAGGCAGTGACAGGATGCGTCTATGAGGGAAGGTACATTCCACCTAGGATGTTGTTGGAGACTTTTTAAAAGTCTCTATGTTTCAGGTGTGTTAGGACGTGCCACCAAGGTACACAGCTTGTAGAACCAGGAAACTTACGGTGTCCACTAACTAGTGGGTCGACACCATTATTCAGTAAAGGCTGGAAACAGCCATCCGGGCCTGGTTTTACTGGAGATTAGGCTACTTTCACACTGGCGGCAGGCCTGATCCGGCAGGTGAAGGGTGCTGCCGGATCAGGCCTGCCGCAGTGACATGTGTGGAGCCAGAACCGCGCTCCGGCCCCACACATGTCACACAGTACATACATACACATAAACATACACACACATATAGACAAACAAACACACATACATACTTACATGCTCCCTGGCAGGTCTTCAGAGCGTCAGAGGGACAGGACGGCTCGCACAGGTCACGATTCCCCACAGCGCCCTCTGCTGGGCGCCTGGTGGAATCGTCATCAGATGACGATTCCACCAGGCGCCCAGCAGAGGGCGCTGTGGGGAATCGTGACCTGTGTGAGCCGTCCTGTCCCTCTGAGGCTCCGAAGACCTGCCGGGAGCATGTAAGTATGTATGTGTGTTTGTATGTCTTTATGTGTGTGTATGTTTATGTTTATGTGTATGTCTGTGTCTGTATGTGTCTATGTGTAGCCAGATCCGTAATGGACTCCATTGAAAGTCAATGGAGGGCGGATCCGGTTACCATTATGGTCACACCAGACGGATCCACCCCCATTGACTTGCATTGGGGGTCATTCCGGATCCGTCTTGGTGCGGATGCCTGGACCGGAGAGCAAACCGCAGCATGCTGCGGTTTGTTCTCCGGTCTGAAGACAGAACGGAATGCTTTCAGGAGCATTCCGTTGTCTTCAGTTCAGTTTTGTCCCCATTGACAATGAATGGGGACAAAACTGAAGCGTTTTATTCCGGTATTGAGCCCCTATGACAGAACTCAATACCGGAATTTTAAAACGCTAGTGTGAAAGTAGCCTTAGCACAGAGCTAATCTCCCACGATCCACTACAGGTTTCTGTTATGGTCCATGTCCGCAGTTCCTATTTAAACTTGCAGCAGAGTGCAGGGTGTGGCTGAGTTGAAGATAGGACTAGTGTGAGCAAACACTGCCAGAACTGCAGACCCCTTTTTGTGTGACCCGGCTGCGTCCCAGAGACTACGGCTGACTGAGCCAAAGAGAACCTTAAATAAAGGTAATAACAAGACTTTTGGTGTCACTGCCTTTGTTGCCTATGGACTAAGTGTGAACGATCCCTGACATATGGTGGAGGATGCGGGCATAAGGCAAACACTGTAA
Organism: Rhinella marina; assembly: GCA_900303285.1. NCBI lineage: Eukaryota > Metazoa > Chordata > Amphibia > Anura > Bufonidae > Rhinella > Rhinella marina. The sequence goes on from ONZH01029781.1 coordinate 119,423, forward strand.
TTGTATGTCCTGGATCCAACCAGCAAAGTTTTAGCCGAGGTCTCCACTAACATGGATGAACTAGTGAAGCAGCTGGTCCTGGAGAACGCCGAACAGCGAGCCGCTACTGCCCAGCTGACAGCACAGGTGGCGCAGCAACAGCAAACAAATCAGTTGCTGTTACAGCAGATCACGGCTTTACGGGAAACCCCACCACTTGCAAGTTGGCAGCAACCGTCGGCCAAGGATAAGGTCCGTACAGCACTGCAAAAGATGAGCCTGGAGGACGACGTGGAGGCCTTCCTCACCATCTTTGAACGGACTGCAGAGCGGGAAAGACTGTCATCGGAACACTGGACCACAGTGGTGGCCCCTTTCCTGGTAGGGGAGGCCCAGAAAGAGTACCAGGACCTGAGCCAGGAGGATGTCCAGGAATATGCAAAGCTAAAAGGTGAGATCCTCGCTTGGCTGGGGGTAAATGTATATGTGCGGGCTCAGCGGGTGCAACAATGGACCTACGATGAGACTCAGCCCCCCAGGTCACAGACCTTCGACCTGTTGCATTTGGTAAAAAAAATGGCTTCAGCCTGAGACTTTAAGTCCGACCCAAATGGTCGAGAGGGTGGTCATCGACCGGTTGGTGCGCACCTTGCTGGTAGGGGCCCAGCGCTGGGTGGGACAGGGAGACCCCTCCAACCTGGACCAGGTAGTGGGTCTCCTGGAAAGATACGTGGCCACACAGGAGTTGGTGAAAAGCTCTGCCGGTCCACGGGAGTCACGACAAACTCTGACATCCCGGAAAGGGCCCGACCTTCATCAGGGACTGACCCAAGCCCAGCGTTGAGGAAACGCGACCCTGGGCCCCGAGCGACCCCCCCCATGATTCGTTGCTGGCACTGTCAGGGGCAGGGACATATGGCTCGGGATTTTCCCTTATATAGGGAGACCATGGACTGTGGGTACGCTCACTGGTCCTCTTGTTTGGCCCAGCCAGTGTGTGTCGCTGGGTCCCCGGCTACCACAGAGGCCCCACCCCTTTGCCCAGTGACAATCAACCGGTATCGGGTCGATGCACTACTGGACACTGGAAGCCTGGTGACTCTGGTGCAGGAGTCCCTAGTTGCTGAGACACCCCTTGGTAGCCAGAGGGTTGCTATAAACTGTATCCATGGAGATATCCGGGAGTATCCGACGGCGAAAGTGACCCTGGCTACGCCGTGCAGAGAGGTACGGCACGAAGTCGCCGTGGCAAGCTACATCCCATACGATGTGATACTAGGAAGAGACTTGCCCCTGTTTAATTCTCTGTGGGCATGACAAGCATGGACTGGAGGGGAGCAAGCCTCTCCAGAGCCTGAACCAGAGGACCCTTACTCTGGTATACCGGAGGTAGGGGTGACCAACACAGGGTCAGAGTGTAACCCTGACAGTTTTCCCCTAGAGGTACTAGCCGGTGAAGTTGCTGAAACCACTACGGTTCCTGAACTTGAGGTGTCCAGGGTTGCTTTTGGGACAGGCCAACATCAGGATCCCACTCTGACACATGTCTGGGGTCAGGTAACGGTAGTAAATGGGGTACCCCAGAGCCCCGGGGCTGATATGCAGTTTCCTCATTTTTCAGTCAATCAGGAGATGCTCTACCGTGTCGATAAAATTCGGGGTGAAGTAGTTGAGCAGCTCATAGTTCCCCAACCCTTCCGCCGGGCGGTGTTAAAAAATGGCGCATTCCCATGTTCTAGGGGGCCATCTTGGTGTCAAGAAGACGCAGGACCATATACTAGAACGGTTTTACTGGCCAGGTTTGTACAGAGCCGTACAGGTATTTTGCGAATCCTGCCCTGAATGTCAGCTAACCACACCCACAGCGAATTACCGAAGTCCGTTGGTACCGCTTCCGGTTATAAAGGTACCATTCGAACGGGTCGCTATGGATCTGGTGGGGCCCGTAGTGAAATCTGCCCGTGGCTACGAACATATTTTTGGTAGTAGTCAATTATGCGACCCGGTATCCTGAGGCCATCCCGCTGCGGCACACGTCGGCCAAACTGATTGCCAAAGAATTGTTTGCGATGTTCAGCCGCATCGGGTTGCCTAAAGAAATCCTTACGGATCAAGGTACTCCGTTTATGTCCAAGGTGACGAGGGAGCTGTGCAAGTTGCTCAGGATTAAGCAGTTGCGCACCTCAGTGTACCACCCCCAGACAGACGGCCTGGTCGAAAAGTTTAATAAAACCTTAAAGTCAATGCTTAAGAGGGTGGTGTCTAAGGATGGGAAGGACTGGGATATGTTGCTGCCATACCTCATGTTCGCCATCAGAGAGGTACCGCAGGCCTCAACGGGGTTTTCCCCATTCGAGCTGTTGTATGGCAGACATCCCAGGGGCCTTCTAGACATCGCTAAGGAAACCTGGGAACAGGAGCCTACACCTTATAGGAGCGTTATAGAGCACATTGCTGCCATGCAGGATAGAATACCCACTATAATGCCGATTGTAAAAGAACATTTGGTAGAGGCTCAGGTTGCGCAAAGCCGGGCCTACAATAAGAAAGCCACTGTGAGAACTTTCTCCCCAGGGGACAGAGTCCTAGTGCTCGTGCCCACGGCCGAAAGTAAGTTCTTAGCCAAATGGCAAGGGCCATATGAGGTGCGAGAAAAGAAGTAAACTATGAAGTATACCAGCCTGGGCAGAGAAAGCTCGAGCAAATAAATCATGTAAACCTCCTAAAGGCCTGGAAAGACCGGGAGTCGTTGTGGGCAACGGAAGCCCTGGTGGTATCTAGCTCAAATGCCCCAATATCAGTATCGGCAGGCGAAGGGGTTAAAATAGCGGAGACGCTGTCCAAGCAGCAAAAACGAGAAGTACGTCAGTTAGTGCAACAGAATGCCGACGTCTTTTCAGAAAGACCAGGCCGAACGTCTATAATTCAACATGACATTGTCACCGGTCCGCAGGTACGGGTGCGAGTCAAACCGTACCGGGTGCCTGAGGCCCGGAGACAGGCCATTGCTGATGAGGTCAAAATGATGCTCCGTTTGGGGGTTATCGAGGAGTCTAATAGTGAGTGGGCCAGTCCAATTGTAATAATTCCAAAGCCCGATGGGTCGTTGCGTTTTTGCAACGGCTTTCGTAAACTTAATGAAGTGTCAAAATTTGACCTATATCCCATGCCCCGGGTGGATGAGCTGATTGAAAGACTGGGCCAGGCCCAGTATTTCACGACACTGGATCTCACAAAGGGCTACTGGCAGGTACCCCTGACTGAGTCAGCAAAGGAGAAAACAGCCTTTGTCACCCCGGAGGGGCTGTACCACTATGTCGTGCTGCCTTTTGGGCTTCATGGGGCCCCAGCCACGTTTCAGAGGCTCATGGACATAGTGCTAAAACCCCATCTGAAATATGCCTCGGCCTACTTGGATGACATCATCATCCACAGTGATGACTGGCAGACACACTTATCACATGTTCGGGCTGTAGTAGACTCCTTTCGCAAGGCTGGTCTGACAGCTAACCCGAAAAAGTGTGCAGTAGGACTTGAGGAGGCCCGTTATCTGGGGTACGTGATTGGCCGTGGGGTCATCAAACCTCAGATAATCAAAGTCCAGGCCATTCAGAATTGGCCCCCAGCCTCTATCTACAAAACAGGTAAAGGCGTTCCTAGGCCTAATAGGGTATTATAGGCGGTTTATACCCAATTTTGCCGGGAAAGCAGTCACCCTGACCGACTTACTAAAGGAAAAGAAGTCAGTTAGGGTTAATTGGAATCCCCAAGCCGAAGAAGCATTCCAGACCCTGAAAAGGACTTTGTGTGAACAGCCTGTCCTATCCAACCCCAATTTTAAGAACACATTCATTGTTCAAACGGACGCGTCGGAGGTTGGCCTAGGAGCGGTGCTGTCACAAGAGGTGAGCGGTGAAGAACACCCGGTCACCTACTTAAGCAGAAAGCTCACTCCAGCAGAAACGAACTGGCCATTAAGTGGGCCCTAGAGTCGCTGAGGTACTATCTGCTGGGACGACATTTCTGCTTGGTGATGGATCATTCCCCACTGGTATGGATGAGGAATGCCAAAGAAAGGAACGCTCGGGTTACCCGGTGGTTTCTTTCCTTGCAAAATTTAAATTTTTCAGTAGAACACCGGACCAGAAGACTGCAAGCGAATGCGGATGCCCTGTCACGAGCATCCTGTTATGGAGCAAGTGTTCACCCCCACAGGTTTGAACAGAGGGGGGGGGGTATGTAAGGCAGTGACAGGATGCGTCTATGAGGGAAGGTACATTCCACCTAGGATGTTGTTGGAGACTTTTTAAAAGTCTCTATGTTTCAGGTGTGTTAGGACGTGCCACCAAGGTACACAGCTTGGTGGAGTAGAACCAGGAAACTTACGGTGTCCACTAACTAGTGGGTCGACGCCATTATTCAGTAAAGGCTTACTGGAGATTAGCACAGAGAGGGTGGGAGCTAATCTCCCACGATCCACTACAGGTTTCTGTTATGGTCCATGTCCGCAGTTCCTATTTAAACTTGCAGCAGAGTGCAGGGTGTGGCTGAGTTGAAGATAGGACTAGTGTGAGCAAACACTGCCAGAACTGCAGACCCCTTTTTGTGTGACCCGGCTGCGTCCCGGAGACTACGGCTGACTGAGCCAAAGAGAACCTTAAATAAAGGTAATAACAAGACTTTTGGTGTCACTGCCTTTGTTGCCTATGGACTAAGTGTGAACGATCCCTGACAGAGTGTTTATAATGTCACAGATCATAGATAATTGGGCGTCAGCTGAGCTGCCTGATGGAGCAGAGAGAAAATACTGATCCTGTTAGTAGATAAACTCAAGGCTGTGCAGAGAAAACAGCTCATCATTGTTAAAAAAGACCAATAGAAAAATGATTTTAGCTCAAAATGAGTACAATGCAATAATAAAAAAAATTGCCACCAAAGGTGTACATAGCCTTTAAGATGTGATGTCACATTTAAAAGCATTACAATTGCAAATATTGCAATTACAAATGTATGGCCTATAAGCCTCCTCGTGCCAATTAAAGGGTTATTCCCATCTTAGATAATGGGGGCATATCGTTAGGATATGCTTCCTTTGTCTTATAGGTGTGGGTCCCACTGCTGGGACCCGCACCTATATCGAGAACGAAGCCCCAAATGTGACAGAGGGCGCACTGCGCATGCGCAGCCACCCTCCATTCATTTCTAAGGGGCCGCTGAAAATAGCCAAGCGCTGGCTCAGCTATTTCCATCGGCTGCATAGAAAGTAATGGGACCGGTGGCCGCGCATGCACGGTGCGCTTCCATTCTTTTCTATGGGGGCAGCGAGGAGCTGCGCCTGGTGGTGGCTGGACCCCGGGTGGGACCTGCACCTATCAGACAATAGGGGCATATCCTAGTGACAAGCCCCCATTGTCTAAGATGGGAATACCCCTTTAAGGAGGGATAGTACCCCCAAAAGATTACAAATATGAACAGTCTTTCACACATATTAATGTTTTTGCTTCATTTTGGAAAAAAATGCACTCACATCCTATAAAAGTATGTATAAATATTTCCATCATAACAGTTGTTCGCCTCCATATAATTCATAAACCACATATGTGAAGAGTGAGAAACATTATAGTGTCATAATATATATTAAATAAAAAAAAATCTGTATTTTTCTCAGTAACTATAGTCTTGCACAATTATGGTTTCTCAGTTCAAATGCAATATCATAGACCATCCTATTGTGCACAGTCAGGGTGCCAGGGGCAATGTAAGCTGATTATTGGCTCATATATAGAGAAATATTTTAATATTAAACATGTTTAAATATTTTAATATTAAAGCTCCTCTATTATTTATATATCAAAAATAAAAGCATGCATTTTATACTATTCTGTGGGAAATGTGACTCTAAACACAATGCTGCTCCAGCCGTGATGCTTGAAATATTCATACAAATCAAATTTACTTAGATAGATTTTTATATATCAAGAAGCTTAACAAATAAATTAACATGTAATAGGGTAGGTCTGTGTGTTTGTCTTCTGTGATATAATGTCAAGCATTGTGTTCCAATGACTAAAACTTATGCTCTGCCAATTTTATCCAGTGCTGGCTGATTAGAGGACACAAAGATCCAGAAGAAGATGCATGTGCTGCTGTACTGCTACCTCCATGGTCCTAGGAAAGCTCATTGACCCTGAGCCCATGCCCATCAAACATCCCACACATGCCCGATGAAGGGTTGTTGTATGAAAATATGCTATCATTTGTATTAGTGTTGTTTTCATTGAATCTGAATAAAACCACTCTCAAGCATCATGGGTGTGCTATTCCCTCTTATTGGACATACACATTTGGGCAGGACGTAGCTGGACAACCTTGAAGATGCACCCAACACTCCGAGTCAGGTTGCCTGAAGACCCACTCGTAGGCTCAGTAATTCTGTGCCACTCTTCTACATGAAGAAAAAGTGGCAGGAAAATTTTCCAGGAGTTAACTGCTGAAGACCTATCTTCAGGATAGGTCATCAGTATCTGATCGGTGGGGGTCCAACACCCGGAACCCCCGACGATCAGCTGTTTGAGAAGGCACCTGCTCTCCCGTGAGCACCGAGGCCTTCTCTCAGCTTTTCCTAGGCCAGTGACGTCACGTTCATTGGGCACGTGGCCTAGGAGCAGCTCAGCCCCATTCAAGTGAATGGAGCTGAGCACGATACCAAGCACAGCCGCTGTACAATGTAGGGGTTAGGGGTAGGGATGAACGAACTTGTGTTTCAAGTTCGGTGTACAGGGTTCGCGTTATCTAAGAATTCCGTTATGGATAAGTTATGATCCGTGGTAGCGGAATCCATAATGGAATTCTTAGATAACCCAAACCCTGTACACCGAACTTGAAACACAAGTTCGCTCAACCCTAGTGAGGGGTTCATTGGGATATGATTTTTCCCATGGGTTTCACTTTTGGAACCTGATACCTTCATAAAAACCATCTAGTTTTTCTCAATAGTATGAATGACTGATTGTTCTCTTTCTTTTCCTCTGATATGTAGCTGAATCACAAGCCAATATTGGCATGTTCATGACAGTACTGCAGCCACCATTACTTTGAAGCACTCTGATTAATGGCAACTTTTCAGAACTGGTGCCTACCAACTGATCCTTAACCTTAAATGAGTTGTCTTATGAAGACAATCCCTTTACTTGTGCCCTATAAAAGCATAGTGACATCATAAAACAAGGTAGCCAGCTAGGGACATCCATACAGTGCCTTGCAAAAGTATTCAGCCCCCTGGAACTTTTCAACCTTTTGCCACATTTCAGGCTTCAAACAAAAAGATATAACATTTTAAATTTTGGTGAAGAATCAACAACAAGTGGGTCACAATTGTGAAGTGGAACGAAATTTATTGGATCATTTAAACTTTTATTGTAATAATAAAACAGAAAAGTTGGGGCGTGCAAATTATTCAGCCTATTTACTTTCATTTTAGAAAACTCACTCCAGAAGTTCATTGAGGATCTCTGAATGATCCAATGTTGTCCTAAATGACTGATGAAGATAAATAGAATCCACCTGTGTGTAATCAAGTCTCCGTATAAATGCACCTGCTCTGTGATAGACTCAGGGTTCTGCATCATGAAGACCAAGGAACACACCAGGCAGGTCCGTGATACTGTTGTGGAGAAGTTTAAAGCCTGATTTGGATACCAAAATATTTCCCAAGCTTTAAACATCCCAAGGAGCACTGCGCAAGCGATCATATTGAAATGGAAGGAGTATCAGACCACTGCAAATCTACCAAGACCCGGCCGTCCCTCTAAACTTTCATCTCAAACAAGGAGAAGACTGATCAGAGATGCAGCCAAGAGGCCCATGATCACCCTGGATGAACTGCAGAGATCTACAGCTGAGGTGGGAGAGTCTGTCCATAGGACAACAAGCAGTCTAACACTTCACAAATCTGGCCTTTATGGAAGAGTGGCAAGAAGAAAGCTATTTCTCAAAGGTATCCATAAAAAGTCTCATTTACATTTTGCCACAAGCAACCTGGGAGTCACACCAAACAAGTGGAAGAAGGTGCTCTGGTCAGATGAAACCAAAATCGAACTTTTTGGAAACAATGCAAAATGATATGTTTGGCGTAAAAGCAACTCAGCTCATCACCCTGAACACACCATCCCCACTGTCTAACATGGTGGTGGCAGCATCATGGTTTGGGCTTGCTTTTCATCAGCAGGGACAGGGAAGATGGTTAAAATTGATGGGAAGATGGATGGAGCCAAATACAGGACCATTCTGGATGAAAACCTGTTGGAGTCTGCAAAAGACCTGAGACTAGGAAGGAGATTTATCTTCCAACAAGACAATGATCCCAAACATAAAGCAAAATCTACAATGGAATGGTTCAAAAATAAACGTATCCAGGTCTTAGAATGGCCAAGTCCAGACCTGAATCCAATTGAGAATATGTGGAAAGAGCTGAAAACTGCTGTTCACAAACGCTCTCCATCCAACCTCAAAGAGCTCGAGCTGTTTTGCAAGGAAGAATGGGCAAGAATTTCAGTCTCTAGATGTGCAAAACTGATAGAAACATACCCCAAGCGACTTGTAGCTGTAATCACAGCAAAAGGTGGCGCAACAAAGTATTAATGCAAGGGGGCCGAATAATTTTGCACCCCCCACTTTTCAGTTTTATTATTACAAAAAAAGTTTAAATGATCCAATAAATTTCGTTCCACTTCACAATTGTGACCCACTTGTTGTTGATTCTTCACAAAAAATTTAAAATGTTATATCTTTTTCTTTGAAGCCTGAAATGTGGCAAAAGGTTGAAAAGTTCCAGGGGGCCGAATACTTTTGCAAGGCACTGTATGTTAGTCAGACCAAAGACTAGCCTCTCTCACTCTATGCAGACCTGACCTGAACCATCCATGCCTCTGAATGGTCGGCATGCAATGCCGCATTTCCCCTGAAGCTGGCATTGTAGTGGAAGTGTATGGTCAGCTAAGCAGGTTTCTGAAGTTGGACCCAAGATGCTTCGCTGATCACCAGACCAGGTTCAGTTGAACCCATTGAACGTTCACTGTTCAGCCCCATATATATTCCAACCCTGGAATCCAAACAACGGCCAAACACATTTTTATGTTTCTCTGTTGCTTTTTCTCTTTCGTTTTTCTGGCTCCCTCTAACCTTGCATATTTTTAGTTGATTTTGTACTATGATGATTCTTTGCTTTACTTTTCCTTATTTTTCGATTTTTAGTTTTTTTTGTGGTTCTGTAGGTGATTCTTGACTACAGGAGAAACTATATACTGCAGATTAATGGATTTATCCTGTTACCTAATTGAAATAAAGAATTTTTGCATTGCCATGATACAAAACATATCCTAAATAACACTACATATTAATTGTAGATCTACATAGTGTGCAATGATGTATAGAATTTAATATATTCTATTCATCTCCTAATAAAAATATATATTTGATTTTATTATTGCAATATAAAAATAAGATTTATTGCATCAATATCCTGCTTATTTGTGCTACTTAATTGCTTCAGCGCCAGGATCATTATTTTGTTTATGCAAATAGTTCTGGTTCTGTTGAAGTTTTGTATTCTGTTTTAACCCCTTCCCGACATGTCAGCTCTTTAAAGATGGTGCCCGCTCCGCTCAGCAGACACCCGTGGCTAATGTCCGCGACCAGCGGAAATGCCGATCGCAGACATTTAACCCCTCAGATGCCGTGGTCAAACCTGACCATGGCATCTGAGCGTGCTAGAAACCGAAAGCGCGCTTCCGGTTATGCTCCGGCACCCCATGCCCTCGGACGAGCCAGAGCTTGTGTGCGGCAGCCCCAGTCATATTCTATGACAGGAGGCTGCTGCACAGTCTTTCCTATGGAGCCCATAGAGCTCCATAGGAAAGTGGTAAAATCATCATAGACTCCAATGCCTGAATGACTGATTGTTATAGTTCCCATAGTTTAAAAAAAAAAAATTATAAAGTTTTTACAAATAAAAAAATGTAAATAAAAAATATAAAAATTCAAATCAACGTCCTTTCCCCAAAAGGAGAATAAAAAATGTACAAAAAAAATACACATTATGGATATCGCTGCATGCATAAACGCCCGTACTATCAAAATATAAAAGTATTAATCCCATACAGAAAAAGGTGAAACAAAAAAAGGGTCAACAAGGCCTATTCTCGTACATGCCCTAGAATGTATCAATGAAAAGTATAGATCTCCCCGCACAAAATGATCCCTTATACAGCTCCGCACACATAACTACAAAAAAGTCATAGGGGACAGAAATTTTTTTTTCAAGATTTTAATTTTTTTTTCAGCATCAAAATTCAAGGGAAAGTAAAAAATAAGCCCTCATACGACTATGTGAACAGAAAAATAAAAAAGTTATGGCTCTGGGAAAGTGGGCAGCGAAAAACGCAAAGTCAAAAAAACTAAGTGCCAGCAGCCTGCACCACTAAGGATTCATACTTACCTGCTCTCTGTCACTCTAGTCCTCCTCACTGTTTCTGGTGCCCCCATCTTTCGATAACTGCAGTGTTTACATCCGCTGCAATGACTGGCTTCAGCAGTGATGTGACCGTGGGACCATGTGACTGCTGAAGATAGTCATTGGCTGCAGCGACCACATTGCAGCAGATGTAAACATTGCAGGGAATGGAGGATGGAGACACCAGAGGCAGTGCAGAGGACCAGAGTGGCATAGAGATGAGGCACGTTTTAAAATTTTTACCAGAGAACCCCTTTAAAGGCTATGGACACCATTCAGAGGTTGTATTTTACATAAATGGAGTCTATCAGATCAGTTATGCCTAATAAAGCAATTACATGCCAGGTAGGCATTTAAAGGGAATCTGTCACCAGCGACCTCCCTTACTGTTTGCATATCTGTTTTAACTGTTTGCATAGACACATAGCTGTGATAAACCTGATTAAAACACAATTTTTCTTTTGTTGATCAGAGGCTCTGTTCCTGAGTTATAATACTTTTTCTTAATATGCAAATTAGGTCTTTGGTGCAATAAGGGAGACACCATTGCTCTTGTTGCACTCAAGCAACACTCCTTTCTGGGATCTGCCCCTCCCTGACATTTTGCCACTGCTTAGCCCTGTCAATCCAAGCAGTGAGAGTGGGCCAGGCCACAGAAATGAGCTTGGGTGCAACAAGAGCAATGATGATGCCCTCATTAAACCAAATGTCTAATTTGCATATTAAGAAAAGGTATCATAACTTAGGAACTGTGCCTCAGATCAATAACATAAAAATGGTGATTTAATCAGGTGGATCACAACTATGTGTCTATGCAAATAGGGCAACAATCAGAAAAAAAAAAAGTTCATTCCCAATTATTGCCTGCTCTTTCAGCTGCATTCACATGCTGCCATTATTCCATTTGTATAGGGATGAATAATAACCACTGGCGGCGCATCCTTGATTACACAGGGAAATGTGGTGCCCACAAACAATTGTAAGTGCTGCATGAAAGATGCAATCACCCAACCAAAGGGCATCTGCTTGTTCCTCCATCATTGGTCACGCCAAAATTCCTTACCGATAATTGTCTCGATCAATGGCCTATGTAAGAGGGCCCTTAGACTTTCACAGGAAATGAAGTCTATTCTAATATGCAAGTAAGCTTGTAAGTGCCCAGCAGACAGCCCCAGGTGAGGCATGGGCTTTAGCTTTCCTTACTGAACTCTCCACAATGTCTACTCATGGTGTTGATGACTCTTCATTGTGTATCATCACTGAGTGTGGCAGAGAATGCTAGAGCTGGCACTTAACTTGAATTGATAGAAATGTATACAGTAAGCACCACACAGTAGATACAGAATTTTGCAAGGATTTATTTGTTCCAAGTCTTTTACAAAGGTCCAGGGGACATCTTTAATTCTGGAGGAAAGGTGATTTAGACACCAATATAGGAAAGAATGCTTTAAAGAGGACCTTTCATGGTTTTACATTATAGTAGGTAAATACCTTTACTTGCAGGGCACCCCCCGCTGATGCTGCCACCCGCCCAGGTTTTTCAAAATAGCGCTCCTGCGCCCCGCTCTGCCCCCCTGTATTTTTCGCGCTCAGTATGCTAATACTGAGCATCGGTACAGGGAGGAGGAGACGCCCGGGTTTCTCAATGGGCGTCTCCTTCTCCCTGGCTGTGCCGCGATCCAATCACATCGGAGAACGTCACAGCCAAGGAGTTTTTTTTCTCAAACTAGTAGTCAAACTAGGAAATGCCCTACACTACTACTGAGCTTTCTATGCTTCCAGTACATTGTTACCGTGGTGATCAGTCGGGGTCCCAGCCAAGTACAGCACTCAGCCATTTCCCATAGAAACAGATGCTGCACCTGCTGTTCCATCAGGATGGGGGTATGGGATCGCCATTGTTTGGATCAGTGGGGATCCCACCAGTCAGACTCCAAGCAAACTGTTAGTCATCCCCCCTCCACTAGATAGGGAATAACTTGAAGTTACTTAAACTGAAAGGATGAGTCTTCCCTGACAACCTGATTGCCATATATACATTGTCTCACAATCATGAACTTTTCATTGGGATTGTAAAGCAGCATTAACATAGCGACAGATTATATCAAGTCATTCAGGTCTTGAGATCAAGACAGAATAGCCATGATTAGCAGATAAATGTCAGGGAGGCATAGAAAGACTGAAAATACCTCTCTCTATTGACCAAAAGCTTTGTGAAAAAATAAATGCAATGAGTCTTTTTAAGAACTGGTTGGAAACTTCCACAGTTTATAGAGTAAGGCAGCCATAACTCCTTCAAGAGGTTGTCTCACTTCAGCAAATGTAATTTTTCATGTAGAAAAAGTGATTACAAGGAACTTACTAATGTATTGTTATTATCCATATTGCTTCCTTTGCTGACTGGATTCATTTTTCCATCACATTATACACTACTCATATCCAGGGGTTACGACCACCCTACAATCCATCAGCGGTGGCTGTGCTTGAATACTATAGGTAAATGCACTGACCTCTCCCGGGACCATGGGAGTGCGCATCATGCCATGTAACATGATTGCACCCATTTTCCTGTGGATTGCCCCTCCTGATCCAACTTATTTTCTCCTGTCTGCATCAAATTATATCACTTCCAGTGTTCATTTAGTTTAGTCTCCTGACTCACAGACAATAATTTAAATAAGAACATCACCCAAGGAGCCAGAAGCAATCATGTATAGGCTGGGGGGAGGACAAAATATAGAAAGGTACACAAAAAATTATTTTTTGATGACTGCTTTGGGAGGTTTGCTTGTATCCAGGGTTTCCGACCACCCTGCACTCCAGCAGCGATGACCATGCTTGCACACTATAGAAAAATGCATCCTAGGATATGCCTAGGATATTGATAGGATATGCCATTTATGTCCGATAGGTGCAGGTCCAACCTCTGTGACCCACCTCTGAATAACAGGGCCCCAGCTATATTCAGAAGTCTCATAGCAATGAATGAAGAAAGCTGTGTATCCATGGTTTGCTCTTCATTCTCTTTAAGGAATATCCTATCAGTATGCCATAAATGTCCAGATGGAAAACTCATTTAATGTAGTTAAATGTACTTACTGGTATCTGATGCATTAGGAGGATTAAAATGTAATAAACCATTTAAACTGGCTTCCCTGCTCTCCATGTTCCACGCATTATCACTCTGAAATCCAACAAATGCATGCTTTTGGATTTCAGATGTGGTTCCATGCAAGCAAACATCTGCTAGCACCATAGTATAAACATAAATACTTTCCAGTCGCCATAAAGAACTTTGTGTAGAGAGTGAGGCCTGAAAAGAGAACGTAGAAAAGACAAATCTATAAGCCATTCCAATACTGATTTCATTGACAACAGATATATATATTTAGCGGTTAGCATTTCTCAGTTGTCCTAACCCTCTAGATACTGGGGCCATATGCAAATCTTTTGTAGCATGCCAACCATGACACCAAACTAATAAGTAGGAAGATATGAAATACAACCTCTAGAGGGATTGTGCTATTTCCATGAGCATCTCCCCATAACATCACCCTCACTAGACACAGGGCACAGCTTCAGAGCATGAACCTCATTCTCCATTGTGGTCAAAATTGACCAACTTCTTAACAGACCTCTATTAACTGTGTTTGCCTCCCCAGGAAGAGGCTTGGACATGATACATGAGCTTCTATGCCATTGTAAGCCTGGGCCTGTCTCACAAATACTACTTGACCCTGGTGACTACTTAAATGGCTGACTCACTTCAGCAAGTGGCATTTATCAAGTATAGGAAGTTAATACAAGGCACTTACTAATGTATTGTGATTATCCATATTGCTTCCTGTGCTGGTTGGATTCATTTTTCCATCACATTATACACTGCTCGTTTCCATGGTTATGACCACCCTGCAATCCAACAGCGGTGGTTGTGCTTGCACACTATAGGAAAAAGGGCTAGGTTCTCTGGTGGCAACATGGGAGCTCACATACGCTGGTGCTTTTTCCTATAGTGTGCAAGCACGACCAACGATGATGGATTGCAGGGTGGTTGTAACCATGGAAACGCGCAGTGTACAATGTGATGGAAACATTAATCCAGCCAGCAAATGAAGCAATATGGATAATCACAATACATTAGTAAGTGCCTTGTATTAAATTCTTCTATATAATAAATGCCATTTTCTGAAGTGAGACAACCTCTTTAACCCCTTAAGGACCCAGCCATTTTTCACCTTAAGGACCAGGCCATTTTTAGCAAATCTGACATGTCTCACTTTATGTGGTGATAACTTTAGAACGCTTTTACTTATCCAGGCCATTCTGAGATTGTTTTCTCGTCACATATTGTACTTCATGACAGTGGTAAATTTGAGTCAAAATATTTCAATCTTATTTATAAAAAAATACCAAATTTACCAAAAATTTAGAAAAATTAGCAAATTTCCAAATGTCAATTTCTCTACTTTTAAAATACATAGTAATGCCTCCAAAAATAGTTATGACTTTACATTCCCCATGTGTCTACTTCAGGTTTGGATCACTTTGAAAATTACATTTTATTTTTTTGGGACAGTAGAAGGCTTAGAAATTTAGAAGCAAATCTTGAAATTTTTCACAAAATTTCCAAAACCCACTTTTTAAGGACCAGTTCAGGTTTGAAGTGACTTTGTGAGGCTTCCATCATAGAAACCACCCAAAAATGACCCCATTTTAGAAACTACACCCCTCAAGGTATTCAAAACTGATTTTACAAACGTTTTTAACCCTTTAGGTGTTCCACAAGAATTAAAGGAAAATGTAGCCAAAATTTCAGAATTTCACTTTTTTGACAGATTTTCCATATGAATCATTTTATTCTGAGAATAAAGCAAGGGTTAACTGCCAAACAAAACTCAGTAATTATTACCCTGATTCTGTAGTTTACAGAAATGCCCCATTTGTCATCGTAAACTGCTGTACAGGCACACGGCAGGGCGCAGAAGGAAAGGAACGCCAGGGCAGATTTCACTGGAAAAAGTTTGCCATGTCACATTTGATGCACCCCTAGAGTAGGAAACTCCAGAAAACTGACCCCATTTTGGAAACTACGGGATAAGTTGGCAGTTTTGTTAGTGCTATTTTAGGGTACATATGATTTTTGGTAGCTCTATATTACACTTTTTGTGAGGCAAGGTAACAAAAACTAGCAGTTTTGGCATTGTTTTTATTTTTTGTTATTTACAACATTCATCTGACAGGTTAGATTGTGTGATATTTTTATAGAGCAGGTCGTTACGGACGCGGCAATATCTAATATGTATACTTTTTTTATTTATTTAAGTTTTACACAATATTTTTGAAGCACAAAAAAAAAAAATCACATTTTAGTGTCTCCATAGTCAGAGAGCTGTAATTTTTTTTATTTTTTGGGCAATTGTCTCAGATAGGGGCTCATTTTTTGCGGGATGAGATGACGATTAGATTGGCACTATTTTTGGGGGCATACGCTTTTTTGATCGCTTGGTATTACAATTTTTGTGATGAAATGTGACAAAAAATGGCTTTTTTTTTTAGACAGTTTTTATTTTTTACAGTGTTCACCTGAGGGGACAGATCATGCTATATTTTTGTAGAGCAGGTTTTTATGGACGTGGCGATACCTAACATGTATACTTATTTTTATTTATTTAAGTTTTACACAATAATATCCTTTTTGAAACAAAAAAAAATGATAATTACACTTACCGGTAATTCGATTTCCCTTAGCCTCCACAGCGGCACCATAGGAGGGATTCCCCCTGCCCCCAGGACAGGAAACAACATTTGAGAACCTTTAAAACTACGTCCCTCCTCTTACCGTTCAGTAAATTTCAGAGAACCTTGTAGGATGCAAACATATAACAGTTTATTAATCACTCTACAGAACAAAAAAAAATTTTTTTCAAAGACATCTTGCCTTATAATCAAATAATCTCATAATGGGAGGGAAAGCCGGTGCCGCTGTGGAGGCTAAGGGAAATCGAATTACCGGTAAGTGTAGCGGCACCATAGGAGGATTAACAGAGAAATTATTCCTTAGGGTAGGATTACTGCAGACAACACCTTCCTCCCAAAGGATAAATCAGAGTTCGATAAAACATTCATTTTATAATGTTTGAAAAATGTGCAAGGGGAGGACCATGTGGCTGCCTTGCATATCTGCTCTAGTGAGGCCGCAGCACCTTCGGCCCAGGAAGCCGCCATAGATCACCTACTCTCTTAGCAGACGTAATGGCTAGAAGAAAGACCGTCTTGAAGGTTAGGAGTTTGATGGACACGTGTTCTAAAGGCTCAAAGGGAGAAAAGGAGAGAGCAGAGAGAACTAGATTTAAGTCCCAGCCAGGTACAGTTGGATGGTAAAAAGGAGAAGACCTAGAAGCTCCTTTAATAAATCTTCTGATTAAAGTATCTTCCGCCAATCTAAAGTCTAAAAAAACGGATAAGGCTGCAACTTGTACCTTAAGTGTGGCTACTTTCAACCCTTTATCTAACCCAGCTTGTAGAAAGTCTAAAATGATGTTTACATCAGGACCTTTTGTAATATCCCATCTATCCCTAGAAAACAACAAGAAAGCTTTCCACATTCTCTGGTAGATTCTAGATGTTACTGGCTTATGGCTTAACAGAAGAGTGGATATTACCTTTTCAGACAACCCCTTCTGTGCTAATAGGTCGTGTTCAGTCTCCATGGGCTATGAGGATCATCTGTGCTCTGGATTCCCATGCTCTGGCTATAACCTTCGGTAGGAGAGAAAACGGAGGAAAGGCGTACAAGAGATCCTGTGGCCAGACTTGACTTAGGGCTTCTACTCCCAGCGGATTGTCCTGTTTTGACAGGAAAAAGAAAGCTGGCACCTGGAAATTCTTCTTTGAGGCGAAGAGGTCTATCGTCGGGGTGCCCCACCTCCTGGTTAGGCGATGGAAGACCTGTTTGTTGAGTTTCCACTCGCCTTCTCTTAGAGTCTCCCTGCTTAGGAAGTCCGCCAATTGATTGTGAACGCCTCTTAGGTGGACTGCTGATAATGAGGCTATGTTGATCTCGGCCCACCTGATGATCTTGGCTGCCAGTTTTTCCAATGGCTGACTTCTTGTACCGCCCTGTTTGTTCAGATACGCCACAGTAGTGACATTGTCCGACAGGATCTTTATGTGTCTTCCTTGAATCTTCTCTGATAGAGGCTTTGAATACTGCCAGTAGCTCTCTCTGGTTTGAAGATATTGGTTGTGGATCTATGTCCCAAGTACCCTGGACTGCATGTCCCTCTAGATGGGCTCCCCAACCGTAGTTGCTTGCATCGGTGGTGATCACCAACTGTGCTGGTCTCCACTGAACTCCCCTTGACAAATTCTTTTTCATGATCCACCATATTAAAGAATCTTTTACCTGTTGAGGTAGCTTGACCTTCTTGTCTAAGGTTTGTTGGGATTTGTCCCAGATGGTTAGTTGTCAAGGTGTTTATTGTGGACCGTATTGTCTCCATCTTGAATCTTTTGTATTTCAAGAACTGGTTCAATCGTTTTAGGTTGAAGATAGTCCGGTAGGTCCCATTTGGTTTTTTTATCAAAAACATCGGGGAATAGTAACCCTTTCCCTGTTGTAGAGTCGGTACCGGAATAAGGACTTCTTTCTGGAGAAGGAGACCAATCTCGTGTTCCAGGGCCTGTTGATACTGAGATCTTTTTACTAGAACGTATCTTGCTGGAGGCAATTTCTCAAACTCCAGGCGATATCCTGAAGCTATCAGACGTTATCCAGGGTGATTGCGAGATCTTCTGCCATGACTGGAGAAAAAATCTCAGCCTTCCTCCCACTGGAAGACGCCTGGCGTCATTGTTTTTGACGTTTTTCCCCATTGTTGGGGTTGAAGAGGAATCCCCTACCTCTGCCTTGGTAACGGGATCCTCTGTCTGAAGCTCCTCTCCTTCTTCGTTCCGGTCGTCCTCGTGTCTGAGAGCGAAAGGACTGCCTCTGCTGAAAAAACTTCTGCTCCACCGGAAACCTTTTATTTTTGTCCGAAGCTTTCTCCAGGATATCATCTAATCCTGATCCGAATAGGCGGTCTCCTTCACAGGGTAGGGCACACAATTTTGATTTTGACCCCGAATCTCCATTGTAGGATTTAAGCCAAACTGTTCTTCTTACAGCATTGTAATGGGCTGCCGCTCTAGCAGACATCTTGACTAAGTCTGCAGAAGCATCTGACAAGAAGTCTGTAGCTTGTCTGAGCGCTGGTATGGACGCTAAGATTTCCTCTCTAGGCGTACCAGTAGCCAGATGGTTTTCTAGTTGCTTTATCCATACTCCTAAGGCTCTAGCGGTATAGGTAGCCGCAACACTAGGCCTCAGCATTGCAGTGGCTGTCTCCCAGGAGCGCTTCAGGATACCGTCCGCTTTCTTCTCCATAGAGTCTTTAAGCATCCCTGAATCCTCAAAGGGTAGTGAGTTCTTTCTGGAGATTTTTGCGACCGGTGCATCAACTTTTGGTATATATATTTGGTTTCTTTATGGGGAAGGGCCTTTTTTTTTTTATTGAAACTTTATTATTATTTTTTTTTATCAAAACACTTTTATTTAACTTTTTTTTTTACATTTCACTTATGTCCCAGTAAGGGACTTTAACATTTCAGGGTCTGATCCCTGATTGAATGCAGCACAATACATCTGTATTGTGCTGCATTCAACTGTCAGCGTCTCACACTGTGAGACGCTGACCGTTGCCTAGGAGACCCAGCGCTGTTGCTGGGTCTCCTGGGCTTCCGTAGATGGGAGTCCCGATGCCTCTGGGCAAGGCATCGGGGCTTCCATCTCAGCCATCGGGCCCCCCCCCCCCACGGGGACCCGATGGCTTTAACAGCTGCCGCAATCAGCGTGACCGCGGCATACAAGGGGTTAATCCGCCGGCATCGGTGTAATCACCGATGCTGGCAGATACAGCAGAGGCCCGGCTGTTAGTATCAGCCAGGCCCCTGCTGCAGATTGCGGCAGCGGGGCAGCAGCACCACCTTAACCCTAGGACGAGAATGCTCGTCCTAGGGCGTTAAGTAACGCCATATTAGGACGAGCATTCTTGTCCTAGGTCGTTAAGGTGTTAAATTCCCTTTGGACGGGACAATTCAGCAGATCATTGGGTAATCGGCAGCACCTTTACACTGCCAGATAATCGCTAACAATTAGAGATGAGCGATCGTGTTCGAAACGAGCACTGTACCGCTCGGCTCCCCTGCGCTCGCATGGGCGCAGGCAGCCGCTTCCGTCCTCCTGAGGAGGACGGAAGCGGCTGCCTGCGCCCATGCGAGTGCAGGGGAGCCGAGCGGTACAGTGCTCGTTTCGAGCACGTTCGCTCATCTCTACTAACAATCTTTCCTATGAAGGTTTGTTAGTGATTATCTGGTTGATTCTTGGCCCATGTAAAGGGCCCTATAGCATTTAGCCACACAGAGGCTATTTCTGTCACTGCTTTCACAAGAGAAAGTCACAAACCAGATCCATAGACACCTAGTAAAAAAAAATGGGGCAGATTTACTCAACTTGTCTAATATTAAGACAGTGTGAACTTGGACTAGACAGTCTAAAGATGGGCCATCAGATTTATCAAAGTGACTCATGCTGGATAACAATTTTGGTCCATCTTTTGACATTTCTGTCTAAATTCAAACCACCAATTGGTTGGCTTACGTGTCAACAAAGGTTTGGTGCAATTTAGCTTACCGCTGACGCATCTTAAAGGTGTATTCTGGCAATTTCAAATGCTTCTCTGTCCACAGGATGGGGGATAACTACATCTGAAACCACCACTGGTAATGAGACTAGGGGTCCCATATCATGCAGCCCTCCCACCCAAATGAACAGGGCAGTAGGCCAAGCATGTGCACTGCCACTCTGATCATCTCTAAGGGAACTACCAGAAATACAACCCTCTGCTATTTCTGGTAAGTCCCATAGAGATGACTGTAGCATTAGTGTGCATGCTCAACTTGTCACTACATTTAATTCAAAGGGCTCTGGAAGGTATAATGTCTCCATTTTTTTGATCGAATATTTATCAGAGAAAGTCAAATAGGGACAGCAGCATTCTTCAAACTAACTGTGTATGATCTATATACAAAGTAATGCCTCTTAATATGCAATCAGAGGTTCTCAGCAGATATATTGTTGATCAAAAATTATCTGGACCTATCCACCAACAGCAAGGTGACCTCGATACAGACGGGAAAACCTATTTGTGTTCCATTTGTGGGCATCTACTTTTAAGAGACCAGAACCAATAAAAACACTGACTGCTTTAATTTTTACCTCTCAGGGTGGCATAGAAATAGATCTAGATTAAGGTACCCATTCGTATCGAGGTCACCTTGCTGTTGGTGGATGGGCCCAGATACTTTTTGAGTAAAACATATATCTGGGCCCATCCACCAAACAGCAAGGTGACCTCGATACAAATGGGTACCTTACTCTAGATCTATTTCTATGCCACCCTGAGAAGTAATAATGGTCACCTTGAAAGTAGATGCCCACGAACGGCATAGAAATAAGTTAGGTATTCATCCATATTAAGGTCACCTTGCAGTCGGTGGAAGGGCCCAGATACCTTTTGATCAAAAAAATATACGGTATCTGCTAAAAACCTCTGACTGCATATTAAATGAGGTATGAGTTTGCATACAGGTCATATACAGTTAATTTGAAAAATTCTGCTATGACTGTTTCACGTTCCCTTTAATGACTATATGCACCTGCGTTTTTGTTCTACCATTCAGGATGCACTGATTTATTCTGTTTCTGTATCTAATAGGTATCGCCTAATAGTTATTCTTGAAATTAACAGAATACCCCTTTAAGCCATGCCCCCTTCCCCACTAGCCCACATCATTTCCTGTTTAGGCATGCCTCTTCCTGAGCAAGGTGCAAAATATGTCTAATACACATGATAAATGTGGGGCCAAGCATGTATGCCAGTCTCTCCCACTGACATTTATCATATTACACTTGCAGCTATTCATAGTTACCAGTCCTTGAAGTTGTGAAATAGTAGATAGAAAGTCACAACCAATTTCTACTAATGCTCTTAAACAGAAAATATCAATTTTTGCAGCATCTCCCAAGATGAATAAGGCAAGAATAAAATCCAACCTATAAAAAAAAGCAATAAAACAATAGTGAAAATAAAATCAAGTGATTAAAGCAGTAAATAAAAAGTCTTCATCTCCTTCAGAAAGGAAATGTCACCTCATGTTCTGAGGATTTTCAATTAGAAAAGGTTTAAAGACATCCTAAGTTTATCTCAGAGCACATTCAAGAGCGCGCATTACATTCTGGAAATATGCCCTTCGTGCTCCTGCTCGATGAGATATCACATCACTGGTTACATCAGTTTAATCACAATTTAAATTTTCAATATGAACTTATTTAAATTATTCAGGATTCATGCTAGCTACATAACACAGATGGCACGTTAATCAGTAAAACCCTATGTATTTATTTCCCAAATGAATGTCAAACTTCATTTTCTTTTACTTACATATCTGATAAATTATAGAAGCTTAGAGAACACAATTAAGGAAATTGAAAATAGATCATTTAAAGCAATATTAATGTTAGAAATCAAATTTCCGATGAATACAGGTGTATACAGAATTCAATATTCATATAACTCCTCAAGCGATGCTCAAACTGTCACAGTACTTTTTCTGTATTTTTCCATATTTTTAAAGGGGGTTTGTTATGTAAATTTCACCGATACAACTACTAGCAATGGCCATCAGAACATTGTATAAGCATTAAACATACCTTCTGGATGATGCACATTCATTTCTATGAAAAACGGCTTCCAAAAGTCTAGTTGGGTGGTCTTTCCTTTTTAAAGTGCCCAGGTCCACCGTCCTTCCCTGCTGTCTACTTCTCTCCAAACCTCCCAAGGTGGCCGGTGGGCTTGGGCACTTTGAAAAGCAAAGCCTACCCAGATGGGCACTTGGGAGCCATTTTTCATAGGAATAAAAGTGCTAAAAGATCTGTGTGTGTAAACGGCCATCTGAACAATGATTGGTCAGAAAATCTGTCAGATAATCTGTTGGTGTAAATGCCCTCTAACTTTCCGATTAGCTGTTTGACCATGACGCTTGTGTGAACACTGCATCCTTTTCAATGTTTACCTGGATACCATATATGTACCCTGTAGCGGCGGTGCAGTGTAATTAGTTATTTGTCCATTGATGTGAATTACACTTTACCACCACTACAAGGCGATGGCGCGCAGGTAAACTTTGAAGAGGATACAGCGCTCACACGAGTGTAAGGGCTCCTTCAAAAAGCTCACTGGCTGATCTGATACCGATGACCCATCCTGAGGATAGAAATAAAAATTCGGACCAACGATATATATATATATAAATATTTTTTTTTTTTTTTTTTTTTTTTTTTTAAGTGCATACCCATAGAGCAGAACTATAGACATAATAATAATATGGTTGCACAACATGTAATCAGCAATAAGAACAAAAGTAAATCTGGATATATATGGCGCTATGCCGACTAGAGATAAAAACGGAAGTCCTTAGTTACACATATTTGCAAATGCGTGATCATGCCCACTCACCAATCGTCACGGTAACTTCCTGTGGAGTGGGTCCCTACACTCGTCTATGCCTCTGTTCAGACTAAATCCAAGCCTCCATTATTCTGGGCGTGTGAGACCAGCTAAATAGATATCCTACCAGAAAGTCCTGGGTGAATGGGCGTCGTCAGGTCCAAAGGGAGCATGCGAGGCTCCGTATATAATAATAGAAATTAAAATTCGGACCAACGATATATATATATATAAATATTTTTTTTTTTTTTTTTTTTTTTTTTTGAATAATGAAGGCTTGGATTTAGTCTGAACAGAGGCATAGACGAGTGTAGGGACCCACTCCACAGGAAGTTACCGTGACGATTGGTGAGTGGGCATGATCACGCATTTGCAAATATGTGTAACTAAGGACTTCCGTTTTTATCTCTAGTCGGCATAGCGCCATATATATCCAGATTTACTTTTGTTCTTATTGCTGATTACATGTTGTGCAACCATATTATTATTATGTCTATAGTTCTGCTCTATGGGTATGCACTTAAAAAAAAAAAAAAAAAAAAAATATTTATATATATATATATCGTTGGTCCGAATTTTTATTTCTATTATTATATACGGAGCCTCGCATGCTCCCTTTGGACCTGACGACGCCCATTCACCCAGGACTTTCTGGTAGGATATCTATTTAGCTGGTCTCACACGCCCAGAATAATGGAGGCTTGGATTTAGTCTGAACAGAGGCATAGACGAGTGTAGGGACCCACTCCACAGGAAGTTACCGTGACGATTGGTGAGTGGGCATGATCACGCATTTGCAAATATGTGTAACTAAGGACTTCCGTTTTTATCTCTAGTCGGCATAGCGCCATATATATCCAGATTTACTTTTGTTCTTATTGCTGATTACATGTTGTGCAACCATATTATTATTATGGCCATCCTGAGGATAGGTCATTATTATCTGTAGAGCAGACAACCCTTACTAATATACTTTAATTTCCTGCACTGCACAGATTTTCTGCACTGCATTGATGTCCCCATGTATACCCCCCATCTGGCAGCCGTGTAGGTGTAGTCTCTCCTGTGTGAGCTATGTCGGTTATGTGATAAAGGGTCTAACTGGCCCATTACCAAAACTAATCCCCTTCTCTTCAGCCACAATGGACAAGGGGGCTGGTTTAGCTAGTGAACTGAGTCAGACTGCTCCCTAGTTACACTTCTGACATCACAAGACAGAGATTAAAAAGGGGCCACTGATTTTGTTTACAAAATGAATATTAGTAAGGTTATATCACATGAGAACCCCTTTTATACAGAGAGGCTCCTTTTTAAGGACACTCATCCATTTGCCAAATTAGCGAGTCACTACAAAGGTTGTCTTATTTTAAAACAGCAAGTCACTGCATCAATAGGGCAATCCATTGATTTTAAAAATTACAAAGAGCATAATAAATATAATAATATAATCTGTGGAATTGAAATAAAATCTTCTAAAATACTAAATGAACAGCAGGTGGCCAAAGAGAGCAAAACAAATCCCCCAAATTCTTTAAATATATAAATGAAAAATAAATAAATAAGGTCAGAGTAGGTAGGTCCCCTAAATAATGCTATGGATAGATAGTCACTGGGGATCAGGAAAAGGCAGAGTTACTAAATGGGTGTGTTTAACTCAGTATACACAAAAGAAGAGAAATGAGCTGAAATCGGTAGTGCCATGTCTGTTAGTAAATTCATTATTATACTTAGATGGCTGAATGTAGAAGCTAGTTAAAGTAAATGTGAACAAAGCTCCGGGTCCAGATGCCTTATACCCATGAGTTTAGTTATTGCTGTGCCCTTGTTCATATTTTATTAGAGATTCTCTAGGGAATAGTACAGTCAGTACCAAGAATCTGACACAAGGCAAAAGTTGGGCCTATATTCAAATAGGGCTCTAGCTATTCACCAGGCAATTACAGACCAGCCAGTTTCCTAGGTACATATCTGCCCTTTAATAGAGAATAGATGCCTGTTGGCATTACAGACGGAATTGCAAAAAAAAAAATGTCCCAGGCAATGGCCAGTAGATGACTTGAAAAGAGTATAGTGGATAGATGAGTAGAAGCAGCTGGAATGCCGAATATCTGCAAAGCTGGAATTATTGTAAATTGAGGATTCTTTGATGAAAGCTGGCAAAAAGCAGTAATATGTAATATAATAATATGTCATTGGCTTCAACTATTACACTGTAATTTCTGATCAATGTAGTAGAGCTTTGATAAAAACAAATTATGGATCTCTTCAAAAACTTTCTTAGAGAATCAAAACTTTTGCATCCTATGTCGGCACACTAAAATCACGCATCCAGACCTACATTTATGGTTTGGTATCTTGACAGTAAAACAGTAAGCTTTGTACCGTGACTGTAATTTCATAATCATTTAACCTGATTTTCTGCTATGAACAAATCTGTTCCACCTGGCTGGCTTGATTATGTTGGAGCCTACTGTAACAGTTATATTTCTTCATCTTCCATGTACTGTATATTTTTACCCATACTAGCAAGTGTCTCAATAGCACATGTGATAATCTGACCATTTATTGTTGTAAACCCTTTTAACCCCGCTACAGGACATGATGCACATTTATGTGGACAAACGTTATATTACAAATTAATATATGACCGCAATCTACGTCAGTCTTCACGCTTCTTAGGGCATTCCAGTTATCTGTGATTAATTCATGTTTAAATTGTCCATTGTATGAATCAATTCATTCTCCCCAATTAACTGCAATTGTAAATTAAGTGGAAAATGTAATGACAGCACATCCTGTACTTGCATAAAGATAGGTCTGTGACATGCTACAGGAATGGTAAGATGGTTATTGATTACATTTGAATCAGAGTTTTATGATATTTCTGGACTGAGCATGGACTCCGGAAAAACGTTAAGAATTAAAAGGGTATGAAAGCCAAACAAAAGAGAAAATGACAGTTTCTGATGTAACTGAATTAGTATAATAGCCGCATGCATGTATGAATAACATATTAGTAACAAGAAGTCATTCATGTCAGAGAACCATTTAAAGAGGACCTGTCATGTCCTCACAGTTCACCAGGCTCCAAATCTTTGCAGACCAATCACTGTGACGGTGTTTTCTTTTACTTCTAGCTTCTCCCGATTCACCAATATTGATGCCATTATTTTTGGCGCCTGATAGCAGTGAATTGTCAGTTGGATAGTCCCCAGCACTCAGTGTTAATGGCTGATGTGATGTTGCATTGACTCTGAGTGCTGGAGACCGTCCACCTGACAATTCAATGCTATTGTCCTAAAAATAATGGCACCTATAGTAGAGGAACAGGAGGAGCTAGAAGTAAAAGAAAAGCCTTTACCCAATCCAAGAACACCACATTCACAGCCGCCCCTCTGTCCAGGCTTCTACTACCTCCTCATAAAAACAAATCAGGTTAGTCTGAGAACTTCTGTCCTTGCTAAACCAATGCTAGTTATCACTTATGATATTATTTGAGGACACATAGACAAGTATATATTTCCTTAACCACCTAACTGTTTTGCCCAAGTCCAGCTCAGGCAGTGTGAAAAGTAGCTAACTGGAGGGGGGAGGGCTGTTTACATGGTGATATCTCCTCAATGTTAGCAGCTAGAAACATGCAACTGGTCTTGTATGAAAGCTGACAGTCCAGGCTTTCATACAAATGACAGCTAAAGTCCAAGCAACAGAGGAGAAGTCACTGTTAGAAATCAAGTTGGAAATAATCGTGAGTAAAATCGTTTTTTACTTTCATTTTCAGCTGCATTCACAGCATCCCGATTTCTATCAGTGATATCTTCCTGTGTCCTGAACATATTGCAAGACCAGTTGCATGTTTCTAGCTGCTACCATTCAGGAGGTAGCAGCATCTAAAGCAGCCCTCCTCCCTCCAGTTAGCTACTTTTCCCACTGCTGGAGTTCCACTCTGGCAAAACAGTTGGGGTGTTAAGAGCCATTCAAACATTTTTCCTGCAATGGAAATTAAGCTCACTGACCTGTTGTATGTGCGCTTGGCTCAAGGCATCTGTGTTGGTCCCATGTTCATATGTGTTCGAACTGCTGAGAAAGAGAAATTTTAATATATGCAAATCAGCCTCTAGGAGCAACAGGGGCGCTGTTGTTACACCTAGAGGCTCTGCTCTCTCTGCAGCTGCCGCACCCTCTGCACTTTAATTGACAGGGCCAGGCGTTATAATGTTTCCACTGTCTAGCTTTGTCAATCAAAGTGCAGAGGGTGCTGCAGTTGCAGGTGTAATGGAAAACCCCCGCTGTTCCTAGAGGTTCATTTGCATATATTAAAACAACATTTTTCTCAGCAATGAGGGGACCGATGGACATGGGACCAACACAGATGCCATCAGCTGCCAAGCACACATGTAACAGGTCAGCCAGTTTTATAGGTACAAATCTGCTGACAGATGCCCTTTAAAGAGACTGTGTGTAATATGTAGGCTGGAACTACACATTGACTTTTTGTAGCGCTTTTGATTGATTTTAACTATTGAGTTACAGCTGTAGCCCAAAGGAGTAAATTTACTTATGCTCAATATTAAACAAAAAACTGCTACATAAAATCCAGTTGTAGCCCCAGCCTTGAAGGGAATGGCTTAGTATCCCCTCTGTATGACAGAATTGAGAGCTGCTGGCCAACTTAAATTATCCATATATTACATGGATAGTCATCCATCTAAATCAGGGGTCCCCAAACTTTTTACACATGGGGCCAGTTCACTGTCCCTCAGACTGTTGGAGGGCCGGACTATAAAAAAAAACTATGAACAAATCCCTATGCACACTGCACATATCTTATAGTGCTTTGCCTTTCTTCCTACTTCTGCTGTTATTTCACACTGCTTCCGGTCATGTGGGGCGCCGCAGCCGCAGACCGGATGTGCGTCACATGACGCGCTTCTGGAGCCGTGACGCGTGCATCCCGCATCACCGGACGTAGTACTGTACGCTTTGCGCCGCCACTACATAAGTAGCATCCTGTGCTCCTCTCACTGACCACCAATGAAAGAGGTGCCCCTTCCGGAAGTGCGGCGGGGGCTGGATAAATGGCCTCAGGGGGCAGCCCACAGGCCATAGTTTGGGGACCCTGATCTAAATCAGCTGTTTGTCAAGGATGCCAGGAGCTGGATCTACGG
This sequence comes from Rhinella marina, assembly GCA_900303285.1. Lineage (NCBI taxonomy): Eukaryota > Metazoa > Chordata > Amphibia > Anura > Bufonidae > Rhinella > Rhinella marina. The sequence goes on from ONZH01029781.1 coordinate 147,685, forward strand.
CAATCAGCTGACCAATGTGATGACTCAGAAAGAAGTTGTCTATAACAGGGATCATTCCCTCTGTGGAAGCCAACAGTGGCAACAGTTTGAAATCTGTTTCTAAAACTATTTACTCCCATATCCTTTTTTGAAGCTCTGCACCTTGGCCATCATTATCTTTTTTTGTCTCTAGGTTGGTTCCAGCTTATCCCTATTAGTAATAAAGAGTTATTTATTAATAGTTAAGAATTATTATGCCAAGATTTACACTTATCCCATGTCCACAGGATAAGTATCTGATCGGAGATGGTCCAATCGCTGGGACCCCCACAGATCATGATCATGGAGGTCCCAAGTCCCCCTGTATGAATGGATCGGCGGTTGGATACATGAGCTGCTGCTTCTTTTATGTATATTGGACTGCTAAAGATAAGCCGAGTACAGGTCCCATCCAGATAAATGGATCTTCATTGTTTATGCTAAGCTGACACTCCATTTTCATATGGGGAGGGGGACAGGACACCTATTCTTATGACCGTGAGGGGCTACAACAGAAGCCACCAATCAGACAATTAGTTTATGATTTGATGAATTCCACTGGGCTGAATTCTAGTGATTCCAAACTTTTAAAAACCCAACTGTCTTATGTTAATCAAATCTATTTAATACGTTACTAATAGAGATGAGCGAGCATGCTCGGCCGAGCGTACTTGGGAGAAATTTTCGAGTAGTAGCGTACGCATCTTCTAATCTGTACACTAATGCGTACGCATCTTATAAATTTGTACGCTAATGCGTAAAAAATTACAAGATGCGTACGCATTAGCGTACAGATTAGAAGATGCGTACGCTACTACTCGAAAATTGCTCCCGAGTACGCTCGGCCGAGCATGCTCGCTCATCTCTAGTTACTAACATTGCTTATCCCTAACCCTATCTCTACTAAACATGCATCCAGTAAATCATGGCAGGAGGGTTTTTTCCTGGTTAGTGACAAAAAGCAATAATTACTTACGGTAATTGTTTTTCCAGAAGCCCATGACGGCACCCTTGCGACTAGGACCTCCCATCGAGGACAGGAAACCTGCTTAAAATATAAAAAGGTACACACCTCCTCCTCACCTCAGTTGTAGAAAATTACTAAACTCCGGAGGATAGCGGATAACAAACTTAATCAAAGATTTATTTATTTATTTATTTTTTTTAAGGGAAGAGACCTCTTCTCCTTCTTAAAGATCCTAAAGAAAACCTATATAACCTATGCACACCCTTATTATGAAAGAAATCTTTTATATATATATATATATATATTTTTTTTTTTTTTTTTTTTGGGTGGGGAATTTTTGGGGTGCCGTCATGGGCTTCTGGAAAAACAATTACCGTAAGTAATTATTGCTTTCCCTTCACCCATGACGGCACCCTTGCGAGACTAAAAAATGACCTACTAGGGAGGGACCACAGCCTGTAGTACCTTTCTCCCAAAGGCTGCATCAGAATTCAGGTTTAACCTGTAATGCCTAAAAAAGGTGTGTGGAGAACTCCAAGTAGCCGCTTTACAAATCTGGGCCAAGGAAGCATCTGCCCTCTCTGCCCAGGAGGTGGCCACCGACCTTGTAGAATGAGCACCAAATCCCACCGGTGGAGAAAGACCTTGAGAGATGTAAGCTAGGGTAATGGCCTCCCTAACCCATTTAGCAATAATTCTAATGGAAGCTTTTCGTCCCGTATGAGGACCTGAAAACTGGAGTAACAGATTTTCATCCGACCTCCATGGTTTAGAAGCCCCAAGATATTCTAATAGGCATCTTTTAACATCCAAACAATTAAATTTCTTTTCTAGCTCACCAGTTGGGTTGGGACAGAAGGATGGAAGGACTACCTCCTGCTCTCTGTGGAAGTCTGATACCACTTTGGGGAGAAAGGAGTCTAAAGGTCGGATTATCACCCTGTCGTCAAGAATCTTAGTATGAGGGGGGAAGGCAGAGAAGGCCTGAACTTCTGAAACTCGCCTAGCTGAAGTGATAGCCAACAGAAAGGTCAGCTTGATAGTTAGGAATCTGATTGGGATCTTATTTATCGGTTCAAAAGGACTATTACATAGACCAGAAAGGACAATATTTAGGTCCCAGGGAGGGGCCAGGGATCTGACTCTAGGGATGGACCTAGCAGCCCCTGTCAAAAACCTCTTGACCCAGGAATGTTCTGCAAGTTTCACGTCAAAAAAGTAACTTAGAGCTGACACCTGGACTTTAAGCGTGGATGGCTTCAGATTCTTTTGCAATCCTGCTTGCAAAAACTCTAAGACCTTTGGAATACAGGGGGCATTCAAGGGGTCAGGCTCCTTACCCAAAAACCCCGAGAAGGTTTCCCACACTTTCAGATATTTTTTTAGTAGTGACAGGCTTCTTACTATTTAACACGGTACAAACTACTGATTGGGATAATCCCCTTCGGGCCCAAATTTTGCGATCAACATCCAGGCGGACAGCTTCAATATTTCTGGCTGAGGGTAGAAAAAGGGACCCTGACTCAGAAGCTCTTTCTTGACTGGAAGATGCCAGGGTGGCAGTACTGCCAGTTTCAAGACTGAAGAAAACCAAGCTCTCTTTGGCCAGAACGGAGCTATGAGTATTATGGCTGCTGACTCCCTCTCCACCTTCTTCAGTACTTTGGGGAGAAGACAGAAGGGTGGGAAGGCATAGCCTTTCTCCTTCCTCCAATCCTGAGCTAGGGCGTCTAATGCTACCGGACCATCCTCTGTACTTAGGGAGAAGAACCTCTGCACCTTCCTGTTGGATCTGGAGGCAAACAGGTCTATGGAGGGCTGGCCAAATCTTCGTACTACCATCTGAAAGGTTTCCTCGTCTAACACCCATTCCCCCTCTTTTTTTAAGGGTAGACCGACTTAGGAAGTCCGCCATCCGGTTGTGTTTCCCTTTTAGGTGGATGGCGGAGATGTTTAAGGCTCTCTCCTCTAGGAAGGTCATTATTTGTCTTGATAGCCTCGAAAGGCCAGAGTTCCTTGTTCCCCCCTGACGGTTTACATACGCTACTGCTGTTGTGTTGTCCGTGTATAGAGAAATGTTTACGTCTCTTGCCGAATGGAATGCCGCTTGCAATGCCATCAGAACGGCCTTTAGTTCCCTGAAATTTGAGGATCTTTTCCTTGTCCAAATGTCCCACTCGCCCTGCCAAGCCTGACCTTGAGAGTGGGCACCCCAACCCCACAGGCTGGCATCTGTGGTCAGCGGTACTGGGTTCTGTATCGACCAGCCGACTCCCTTGTGAAGGTTGTTGATATCCATCCACCAAAGGAGTGATAATCTGGTCCCTGAGGTAAGATGGATCTGTCTTTCCAGAGACTCTGGGGATCCATTCCAAGCTTCTAGAATCTCTGCTTGAAGGTCTCTTGAATGAGCTTGGGCGAAGGGAACTGCTGAAATGGCCGAAGTCATCAGGCCTAGTACTGACATTGCCCGTCTGATCGTACACTGGTATGATAGGAATAAATCCTGGGTCTGTGTAGTTAGTTGTTCCTTCTTTTCCGAAGTCAGAAAATTTTTCTCTTCCATGGAGTCCAGTATTATTCCTAGGAACTTGCAGGACCGTGTTGGAATGATATTTGATTTGGACCAGTTTATCTTCCAGCCCAAAAATCTTAGTGTTGAGGATACTGATTGAAGATCTATCTCCAAGCTCTCTTTGGATTGGGCAAAGATTAGGAAGTCGTCCAGGTATGGGATCAGATTTATACCCTTTAGTCTGAGATAGGCTGACATTTCCGCCACTATTTTTGTAAAAAGTCTCGGAGCCTGAGAGATCCCGAACGGAAGGGCTACATATTGCAGGTGCATACATTGCCCTTGTATCCATACTGTTGTCCTCAAGAATCTCTGTGATGACTGTCTGATCGGAACATGATAGTAGGCATCCTCTAGGTCTATACTTGCCATCCAACAATCTTTGGTCAATACATTTGTGGTTGATTTCAGCGTTTCCATGCAGAATTTTTTGTACCTGAGGGATTTGTTTAGCTTCTTCAAGTTGAGAATGACCCTGAATGACCCATTTGGTTTCTTCACCAAAAAAAGAGGGGAGTAGAATCCCTTTCCTCTTTCTTCCAGGGGAACTTGAGACACCACTCCCTTGTACAGAAGTGTCAACATTTCCTGTTCCAATGCCTCTCTCTTTGTAGAATCTGGAGGTGGAGCCGGACAAAAAAAAATCTGGGGGGAGATTGGAAAACTCTATTTGAAAACCTTCCTTTATTACGCTTAAAACCCATTTGTTCTGGGTAATCTGGTTCCATGCAGAAACGAAGGCTCTTAATCTTCCCCCCACTCGAGGCTCGGCGTCATTGCTGTTTATCTTTGGATTTTTCCCGGGATTTAAAGAAAAAACCTGGAGATCTTTTATGGAAATTTGCTGACCCCCTGTCCGACTAACCTCCTCTTTGCTTCCTGAAGCCCCTACTGGGCCTACGAAAAAAGGGGGGCTTTTGTGAAAGGGGAAACCCCTTTTTCTTATCTGAGGCCCTTTCTAGAACCTCATCTAGCGAGGGACCAAACAGTCGGGATCCAACACAAGGTACCGCACACAATCTGGATTTGGACCCTTGGTCACCTTTCCATGCTTTCAGCCATATTGCTCTTCTGGCTGCGTTAGACATGGCCGCTGCTCTGGCAGAAAATCTAACAGAGTCAGTAGAAGCATCTGCCAGAAAATCCGCGGCTTTAATAAATGTGGGAAGGGAAGCTAGCAGCTCCTCTCTTGGAGTTTTATCTTTAATATGGGTTTCTAGTTGTCCTAGCCATAGTTTGAGAGATCTAGAGACCCAGGAGGCCGCAATAGCAGGCCTGAAGCTAGTAGACGCAGCTTCCCAGGCTCTTTTGAGGTATGTATCCACCTTTTTATCCAGTGGATCAGACAAGGTCCCTAAATCCTCAAACAGTAAGGCGGCTTTCCTCGCCATCTTCGCCACTGGTGCATCCACCGTCGGGGCTTTGTCCCAGATTTCAGAAACTTCCCCCTCAAAGGGGTATTTTCTTTTTACTGAGGAGGGGATGAAAAATTTCCTATCTGGGTTTTTCCACTCCTTTTTTATCAAGGAGTCCATATTTTTATGGACCGGGAAGACTCTCCGGGATCTAGGTGCCAGCCCTTCAAACATCTGGTCAGCAACTGACTTAGTTTGCTTAACATCCTCCAGCTGCATAGTGGCTCTCACTGCCCTTAGCAATAAATCTGTGTCTTCCACAGGAAAAAGCGGCTTCCCTGCTGCCTCATCCTCTGAAAGGGATTCTTCCGCTGAACTATTCTGGCTGGTCAGGACTTCACCCTCTGAGAAATCCGAACCTCCCTCCACCTCTCTTAATCGTTTTTCCGGGGGGCTGGATCGGGAGGGTTTGAGAGATTTGAGAGAGGATTTCACCTCAGATCTAACTAGGGCCTTAATTGTGCTTGACAGAGACTGAGATTCCTCCATGAGTAGTTTATTCACACATGCTTGACACAGCGGCCTAGCGTAGTCTGAAGGCAAGGGGGTTTTACATCCACTGCACTCTTTATGCTTCTTCTTGCATGATACTTTTTTAGGGGTTTTTGCTACCTACAATACACAAAAGGGTACAGCAAATCCCATATTAAAAAAGGATGGTTCTTACCCCGAAAGTATTTCCCAAAACCTTGCCACTGTACCGGACTTGGGGGTCTCAAGGAATCCACAGGGTCTGTGCGTTCACCGTCTCCAGGCTCCATGATAATAATCTCTTTTCACCCAGGACACGGCCCTCATAGGTGAGAATGTCCACTGGCTCCCACCTTCTGCGCCCATTTATATCGCGCCGGGCCTCCTTATGACCGCAGTCATTCCCCATGCTTCCGGAAGACCAGGTCCGGGGCCGTCGCCCGGAAGTGACGAATCTGCCATCCACTTCCGGTTTCGGGCCGCGCGGACGTCCACGCATGCTCAGACGGAAAAATAGGAATTTCCGCGCGGACGCCCGCGCATGCGCAACACGCGCACACCGCCGGACCCGGCATCCGCCGGAGAGACCGCCTGGACACGGCCACAGCAGTTCCCCCCGAGGAGGAAGGAGACAGAAGGGAGGGGAGACAAGGCCACCGCTCCCACAGGAGGCAGTGTGACCCGGATACTGCCCCGTTAAGGTTAGTAGACCTGGGCAGTTCCGCAGCCGACCTGTACCTAAGGGAAAAAGTAAAACAAAGCAGGCTAGGAACGGAACAACCGCCCACTAGAACTTCCCATCCGGAGGACAGGAAACCTAAACTGAGGTGAGGAGGAGGTGTGTACCTTTTTATATTTTAAGCAGGTTTCCTGTCCTTGATGGGAGGTCCTAGTCGCAAGGGTGCCGTCATGGGTGAAGGGAAATATTCTTCATTTTTCAAACCAGCGGCTGGATCTGAATACTTTTTTAAAGTGCACGTCATTAAAAATGTACTATAGCTACTGGATTATTCCACAAAATATATCAGTATAGCCAGAGGCGTAGCTAGAGGTTCAGCACAGGGGGGGCGAAACATACTTGAGTGGGCCCCCCACTTGGCTTCCCAAACGCACGTTTCCAACTTCACAGGCACATACTACTAGTTGTGGTTATAATACTGTATTAGCAAGATGACTGTATAAACTGCTAGATCATCTATGCTGTTAAGTACAGTACAATAGACTTTCTACATACCCTAGTCTAAATACCCTACCACATAAGGCAGTAAAATATAGGAGTAATAGGATTAAAAAACAACGGGACTCCTATGTTAAAGGAAACCTGTCCCCAGTTTTTACATCACTAACTAACTAACTAACAGTCCCCTGCCCCCATCAGACCTCAGATCATCAGAATGTGCCCCCATCAGACCTCAGATCAGTGTATTGTGCCCCATCAGACCTCAGATCAGCGTACTGTGCCCCCATCAGACCTCAGATCAGCGTATTGTGCCCCATCAGACCTCAGATCAGCATATTGTGCCCCCATCAGACCTCACATCAGCCTACTGTGCCCCCATCAGACCTCAGATCAGCGTATTGTGCCCCCATCAGACCTCAGATCAACAGAATGTGCCCCCATCAGACCTCAGATCAGCCTACTGTGCCCCCATCAGACCTCAGATCAGCGTATTGTGCCCCATCAGACCTCAGATCAGCATATTGTGCCCCCATCAGACCTCAGATCAGCAGAATGTGCCCCCATCAGACCTCAGATCAGCGTATTGTGCCCCCATCAGACCTCAGATCAGCGTATTGTGCCCCCATCAGACCTCAGATCAGAGTATTGTGCCCCCATCAGACCTCAGATCAGCGTATTGTGCCCCATCAGACCTCAGATCAGCGTATTGTGCCCCATCAGACCTCAGATCAGCGTATTGTGCCCCCATCAGACCTCACATCAGCCTACTGTGCCCCCATCAGACCTCACATCAGCCTACTGTGCCCCCATCAGACCTCAGATCAGCGTATTGTGCCCTCATCAGACCTCAGACCAGCGTATTGTGCCCCATCAGACCTCAGACCAGCGTATTGTGCCCCATCAGACCTCAGACCAGCGTATTGTGCCCCCATCAAACCTCAGATCAGCGTATTGTGCCCCCATCAGACCTCGGATCAGCCTACTGTGCCCCCATCAGACCTCAGATCAGCGTATTGTGCCCCCATCAGACCTCAGATCAGCGTATTGTGCCCCCATCAGACCTCAGATCAGCGTTTTGTGCCCCCATCAGACCTCAGATCAGCGTTTTGTGCCCCCATCAGACCTCAGATCAGCGTACTGTGTCCCCATCAGACCTCAGATCAGCGTATTGAGCCCCCATCAGACCTCAGATCAGCGTACTGTGTCCCCATCAGACCTCAGATCAGCGTTTTGAGCCCCCATCAGACCTCAGATCAGCCTACTGTGCCCCCATCAGACCTCACATCAGCCCACTGTGCCCCCATCAGACCTCAGATCAGCGTATTGAGCCCCCATCAGACCTCAGATCAGCGTACTGTGTCCCCATCAGACCTCAGATCAGCCTACTGTGCCCCCATCAGACCTCACATGAGCCTACTGTGCCCCCATCAGACCTCACATGAGCCTACTGTGCCCCCATCAGACCTCACATGAGCGTATTGTGCCCCATCAGACCTCAGATCAGCTTAATGTGCTCCCATCAGACCTCAGATCAGCGTATTGTGCCTCCATCAGACCTCAGATCAGCTTATTGTGCCCCCATCAGACCTCAGATCAGCAGAATGTGCCCCCATCAGACCTCATATGAGCCTACTGTGCCCCTATCAGACCTCAGATCATCAGAATGTGCCCCCATCAGACCTCAGATCAGTGTATTGTGCCCCATCAGACCTCAGATCAGCGTACTGTGCCCCCATCAGACCTCAGATCAGCGTATTGTGCCCCATCAGACCTCAGATCAGCATATTGTGCCCCCATCAGACCTCAGATCAGCAGAATGTGCCCCCATCAGACCTCAGATCAGCGTATTGTGCCCCCATCAGACCTCAGATCAGCGTATTGTGCCCCCATCAGACCTCAGACCAGCGTATTGTGCCCCATCAGACCTCAGATCAGCTTAATGTGCTCCCATCAGACCTCAGATCAGCGTATTGTGCCTCCATCAGACCTCAGATCAGCTTATTGTGCCCCCATCAGACCTCAGATCAGCAGAATGTGCCCCCATCAGACCTCATATGAGCCTACTGTGCCCCCATCAGACCTCAGATCATCAGAATGTGCCCCCATCAGACCTCAGATCAGTGTATTGTGCCCCATCAGACCTCAGATCAGCGTACTGTGCCCCCATCAGACCTCAGATCAGCGTATTGTGCCCCATCAGACCTCAGATCAGCATATTGTGCCCCCATCAGACCTCACATCAGCCTACTGTGCCCCCATCAGACCTCAGATCAGCGTATTGTGCCCCCATCAGACCTCAGATCAGCGTATTGTGCCCCCATCAGACCTCAGATCAGCGTATTGTGCCCCCATCAGACCTCAGATCAGCGTATTGTGCCCCATCAGACCTCAGATCAGCGTATTGTGCCCCATCAGACCTCAGATCAGCGTATTGTGCCCCCATCAGACCTCAGACCAGCGTATTGTGCCCCATCAGACCTCAGACCAGCGTATTGTGCCCCATCAGACCTCAGACCAGCGTATTGTGCCCCCATCAAACCTCAGATCAGCGTATTGTGCCCCCATCAGACCTCGGATCAGCCTACTGTGCCCCCATCAGACCTCAGATCAGCGTATTGTGCCCCCATCAGACCTCAGATCAGCGTATTGTGCCCCCATCAGACCTCAGATCAGCGTTTTGTGCCCCCATCAGACCTCAGATCAGCGTTTTGTGCCCCCATCAGACCTCAGATCAGCGTACTGTGTCCCCATCAGACCTCAGATCAGCGTATTGAGCCCCCATCAGACCTCAGATCAGCGTACTGTGTCCCCATCAGACCTCAGATCAGCGTATTGAGCCCCCATCAGACCTCAGATCAGCCTACTGTGCCCCCATCAGACCTCACATCAGCCTACTGTGCCCCCATCAGACCTCACATCAGCCCACTGTGCCCCCATCAGACCTCAGATCAGCGTATTGAGCCCCCATCAGACCTCAGATCAGCGTACTGTGTCCCCATCAGACCTCAGATCAGCCTACTGTGCCCCCATCAGACCTCACATGAGCCTACTGTGCCCCCATCAGACCTCACATGAGCCTACTGTGCCCCCATCAGACCTCACATCAGCGTATTGTGCCCCATCAGACCTCAGATCAGCTTAATGTGCTCCCATCAGACCTCAGATCAGCGTATTGTGCCTCCATCAGACCTCAGATCAGCTTATTGTGCCCCCATCAGACCTCAGATCAGCAGAATGTGCCCCCATCAGACCTCATATGAGCCTACTGTGCCCCTATCAGACCTCAGATCAGCGTATTGTGCCCCCATCAGACCTCAGATCAGCCCACCCAGCCACATAGGATTATGCACGCAGCGTCAGGTCATAGTGTGCGCGGGCCAGGGAAGAGAGCGGAGCGCGGACCGGAGGGCAGCCGCAGCGCAGAACAGGTAAGAAAGGTTTTTTATTTTAATCCTATGTGGCTGGGTGGGCTGATCTGAGGTCTGATGGGGGTCCCTAAATACAAGTGAGCGCTTCCATAATGGAAGCGCTCACTTGTATTCGCCTAATAGTAGGCAAGGTCATCCTTGCTGGGCCACCTGTTGTTTGTTCTTTTCCTTATTTCTCAGTCCACCTCCCTGAGGTGATCACACATAGTTCCATCTTTTAACTGCCACCAGCTATATCTTCTGTTATAAGCTGTGACAGTTAGGCTCCATTCACACGTCCTGATTTTTCATCCGCATCCTATCCGCGTCCGTTGCGCAATTTCGGACGTTTTTTGCGGATAGTATGCGGATCCATTCATTTCAATGGGTTCCGAAAAAATGCGGACATTGTTGTCCGCATCCGTTTCTCCGTTCCGTTTTGCGGATCCACAAACGGAAATCCTCCTGTCCTACTTTCCCTCTGATTTTGCGGTCCGTAGCCCAATATAAGTGTATGGGACGTCCGTAAATGCGGAAGACATGCAGAAAGCCATCCGCATGTCATCCGCATTTGCGGGTAGAAAAAAAAAAAAAAAGATTTGATTACTCCTGACATATGGATACATCCTTTCCGGTTTTTACAGAAAAACGGAACAGATGCGCTGGAAAAACTGAGTTTTTTGCGGTACAACGGATCTGCAAAAAACTGACCGTTTTCCAGGATGTGCACAAATACGAACGTGTGAATGGAGCCTTACAGGGAGGAAGATGCAGCAGAAAATATACATCCCCCAAGAAATGACACACTAACGGAGTGGTCAGCCGAAAAGGATCTAGCAGAGTAACTGGATCAATGAATGGGGAGATCTCTGGATCCCTGTGAGGTAAAGGACTGGTTGAAGATTTATTAGATTGACATGTGCTTTTTAATGTCTCAAATTAATTTAAAGTGGCTGTCGGCCTGTTATAGCAGATACACAAAATAGGGGGCACTCTCATACTAAGGACAACTGTCTTTTAGACAGAGCAGACAGCTGATCATCCGTGTTTTTCTGTGTGGTAATGGTGATTTTTTTTTATCACACCATTATTACCACTTATAATCTAAGGGCAATATCCAGTAAAGTTCCATCACTTCCCCTAACTAAAATGATCTCAGCATTTGAGATTTTTAATTTCATTCTGAAAGTGAACCATGAAATAAAAAATTGGCCTTAAAAGAGCAGCTAAACGCTATAACCTGTCACTAGGCCCCAGCTAAAATGATGATAAAGGCATGGATTATGGGGAAGTGAAGAAGGGTCACTATACAAAGGATGATTTTTTTAAATTGTCAAATTAAATTACTATGTAAATTCTCAGTAATATTATGCAGGCAATGAAAAAAGTCTGTTTGATACAAACCAGTTTTCTTGATGTAGATGTTCCTTCGGGAGGAAAAGATGCTTGCTAACATCATGTAAATCTGTACTATTATTTTGCGTGTGCTGCCAAATCATAAGCACATGCCAAAGAAATGTGTCTGTCTCAGCTGCTCCTGAATCTAAACTCAATTTGTCTTTGAGGACTGGTTGTTTCTGTAAGACATAAGAAGAAATATCTGAATAACAGTACCATGTAGAAATAGTGCTATGTCTTATCAAAAAATGAATAGTTGTTTTTTATATATTTCTCTGGCAAGCACATATTTTATGTTGAAAAATGTACAAGAGTTCTAAAAAGATAGGACAAAAAACCTCACATCCTAACTTTCACAGAATGGAAAGAGGACACATTAGGCAAGTTTATTAAGACACATCTCTATCCACAGCCAGACCCTCTGAAGCCCCGTCACACCTAGCATCCTCCTTCAAATAACATCAGCAAATAATAAGTATTAGAATGATAACATAAGATATCATGGTAACAAGTAAAGGAAGGGTTTACAGTAGACTGTGGTTTGACCTATGTCGGCATTACACAACACTGTGGACTGACCAGAGGCAGAGTTACACTAGACTATGGATTGACTGGTGACAGCATTAGACTAGATGATGGACTGAAAGGTGGCACGGTTACATTAAATTGTGGGTTGACTGATGGCAGCATTACAGAAGACAATGTAATGACCAGAGACAGCACTAGACTGTGGACTGACCAGCATTAACAATACACTAAACTTTGGGCTACAGCAGCGAGACCGGTGAATAACTTTGGCCATTGATTTTTAAACTCTGAAACCATTTTAATACACGGATCTGAAGTCGGCTTTGGTACCAACTGGTATCACGGTACCAAAGCCAACTTTGGATCCATGTTTTAAAATAGTTTTAAAGCTGAAAAATCAAATCCTGAAGTTATTTACCAAAGTCCCGTGAGACGGATCTCCGTACAGCATTGAATAAATCAACTTCGAATCTAGGATCCATTCCGAAGCTTGATTCGCTCAACACTAATATATGCACGCCCTGAAATCTGCTGTCATATTCTTGGAAATCTCAAAAAGCCTTATCTAGCGGTACCTAGGCATTCCCCAGTCACAACGTTCCAACTTAGGGTTCAGCAATATGTTGAGGTATTGTATGTTGGTTCTTTTGAACCTGTTCCTCAGGACCACTCTCTCAGGAAGATCCACCACCAAGACTTTCTCTGTAAGAGGGGTTTCATAACTCCAATTAACTTATATACAAACTAGCCCTCGCTGCCACCCATCAAGTGAAATCTAAAGGGTGGGCTGGTAGAGGAGACTCCCCTAACGCTCCACTTTATAAAGGTAAGTCTTCCCCCCTCCTCCTAAACTGGCCAGTCTACTTCTACTTGGTTCTAAGCTCACCCGGTAACTTACTGATAGCTCCTTTAACCTTACACACCCTATCATGGCTGCACAAAGGCCTTGTTGGTTCCATCCCTCTAATAAATGATGAGCACTCACCTGTGAAAGTATACTTGTTTCTTGGGAAGAGTCTGAATCACATATGATTTCTCCAACCTTCAACATTACATGTATGGCTGAAAGAACATTTGGATATGGCTGATACGTTTTTTCACATGCAGGAAGGGCTATATGAGGGATACAATGGAAAAACTGTTTAAAACTCAGAATAGATGAGATGTATGTATACATCCTGAGGAACGACTATTAGACCAAATCAAATCACAAAGCACCAGCCACCATATCGTTTTTGTGAGTCAGCAGAAACAGATGCACATTTATTACTTAAATACTTCTGAACACCAACCTGTTAAATATGTAGAAAGTCTGCTTTTTTGTTCCTTAAAATGTGTTAGATGCCCAAGGAGATAAAAGGTGTAAAGTCTTAAAAATGTCAAAAATCCAAGCTGTTGAAGTAATTACAAAGAAATATCAGTTTTCTGTACAATCTGCGTAACTGCCTTAGTTGTATTACTATGTTGTTCTACTGTATATATAATAGTAATATAATCCATATTGGGCTTCAATTGTAGATGCGTCCTAGTATTAAATGCCTAATATACCAATTTGTGCAAATTATAGATTAGGAGGGAAGCAAGAACATATCGCGTAGGAAACAAAAGGCTCGATCACTGCCATTGTGAAGAAGCTAGTTAAATTTGACAATAATACCAGCTATTTCCCACTGTAATTTAATTTTTAATGCTTTCAACCATCAGTATAGGACAAGGGCCGTCTGAAGTGAAAAAGGGAAATGAATTAACAGTATTTTATTAATGGGTCATTGTTGTGCAGAGTGACTGTCATATTTGGTGCCAAATGACAGTGTCTTAATCTAGTCACATCTGTGCCGCCTCCATTCACAACAGAAGCCACACTGTTCTGCTGCATGCTCCTTCATCTTATAATGTGATCAGTTGGGGTTCCATCCTTTTGATGACAAAAATATTGTTGCATGCAGCACTGTTCTTGCTGTCAAAAGTGACAAACTGCTTATAGCAAAAAAAAAAAAAAAAAAAAAAAAGAAGTTGGTATGGTAAGCATACTCTCTGCATTTATTTTACAGATCTACCCGTACCTTGGTATCTATTTGCTACTGACTTCTATTAGAAATACACCAACAATGGCAATTGGATATCTATATGTACCCACTCTTAGTGAAAATACTATCTCCGTAGAGCGTTTTTTAAGACCAAATTAATTGTGGCGCATATTAGCATATGACTTACAGACCTATATGACCTACAAACAGCTTCACCAGAAAACACATAGGGGCACATTTATTAAGAGCAGCGTTTTAGACGCCGGTCTTAATAAACCCCTTAGCAGGCACTGGTTCCCTCGAAGTTACGAAGAGGCGCTGGCCTCTCCATAACTTTGGCAGATCCTCTGCCAGTTGTAAGTGTAAGACAGCTTTATTGCTGTCTTACATTTAGACCTTTTTCTATAACTAAAACAGGCATAGAAAATGGTAAATGTGATGGGCCTGTCGGCCTGTCCCCTTCCGCGCCACGGCTCCTTTTGTAGACCTGGCATGAGCGGAAAGAAGTCACAGATTGCGGCGCAACTAATTGAAGCCAAACGAATTGACTTTGATATGAATTTCAGGAAAAATTTGATTTGCCACAAAGCCAAATTTCCTCGTGCTTCGTTGTAAAAAATCTATTTTTCCTGATATGGCAGGGGGAAAAAAAATATACAGTATATATATATGTACAGTACAGACCAAAGGTTTGGACACACCTTCTCATTCAAAGAGTTTTCTGTATTTTCATGACTATGAAAATTGTAGATTCACACTGAAGGCATCAAAACTATGAATTAACACATGTGGAATTATATACTTAACAAAAAAGTGTGAAACAACTGAAAATGTCTTATATTCTAGGTTCTAGTAGCCACCTTTTGCTTTGATTACTGCTTTGCACACTCTTGGCATTCTCTTGATGAGCTTCAAGAGGTAGTCACCTGAAATGGTTTTCACTTCACAGGTGTGCCCAGTCAGGTTTAATAAGTGGGATTTCTTGCCTTATAAATGGGGCTGGGACCATGAGTTGTGTTGGGCAGAAGTCAGGTGGATACACAGCTGATAGTCCTACTGAATAGACTGTTAGAATTTTTATTATGGCAAGAAAAAAGCAGCTAAGTAAAGAAAAACGAGTGGCCATCATTACTTTAAGAAATGAAGGTCAGTCAGTCCGAAAAAATGGGAAAACTTTGAAAGTGTCCCCAAGTGCAGTCGCAAAAACCATTAAGTGCTACAAAGAAACTGGCTCACATGAGGACCCCCCACGAAAGGAAGACCAAGAGTCACCTCTGCTGCGGAGGATAAGTTCATCCAAGTCACCAGCCTCAGAAATTGCAGGTTAACAGCAGCTCAGATTAGAGACCAGGTCAATGCCACACAGAGTTCTAGCAGCAGACACATCTCTACAACAACTGTTAAGAGGAGACTCTGTGCAGCAGGCCTTCATGGTAAAATAGCTGCTAGGAAACCACTGCTAAGGACAGGCAACAAGCAGAAGAGACTTGTTTGGGCTAAAGAACACAAGGAATGGACATTAGACCAGTGCAAATCTGTGCTTTGGTCTGATGAGTCCAAATTTGAGATCTTTGGTTCCAACCACCGTGTCTTTGTGCGACGCGGAAAAGGTGAACGGATGGACTCTACATGCCTGGTTCCCACCATGAAGCATGGAGGAGGTGTGATGGTGTGGGGGTGCTTTGCTGGTGACACTGTTGGGGATTTATTCAAAATTGAAGGCATACTGAACCAGCATGGCTACCACAGCATCTTGCAGCGGCATGATATTCCATCCGGTTTGCGTTTAGTTGGACCATCATTTATTTATCAACAGGACAATGACCCCAAACACACCTCCAGGCTGTGTAAGGGCTATTTGACCAAGAAGGAGAGTGATGGGGTGCTACGCCAGATGACCTGGCCTCCACAGTCACCAGACCTGAACCCAATCGAGATGGTTTGGGGTGAGCTGGACCGCAGAGTGAAGGCAAAAGGGCCAACAAGTGCTAAGCGTCTCTGGGAACTCCTTCAAGACTGTTGGAATACCATTTCAGGTGACTACCTCTTGAAGCTCATCAAGAGAATGCCAAGAGTGTGCAAAGCAGTAATCAAAGCAAAAGGTGGCTACTTTGAAGAACCTAGAATATAAGACATATTTTCAGTTGTTTCACACTTTTTTGTTAAGTATATAATTCCACATGTGTTAATTCATAGTTTTGATGCCTTCAGTGTGAATCTACAATTTTCATGAAAATATAGAAAACTCTTTGAATGAGGAGGTGTGTCCAAACTTTTGGTCTGTACTGTACACACACATATATATATATATATATATATATATATATATATATATACACACACACACACATGCATTTGCTCGCGGGGTGATGTGTGATGTCAGCACATCTGGCTGGGTGTGGTGACGTCATCAGTGATGACATAACCATGCCCAGCCAGTGTGATGACGTCATCATCACAAATAAATATCATCATACCAAATAAATATCCAAAATAACAAATTTGTTCAATTAATTTTCTAACTAAATGTGTAAAAAAAGAAAAAAGTATATAAAAATATTCAAGTAAAATCTCCACTATATAAGAATAATAAAATATGACCTTGTAAAAATAATGCAAAGACCTCATTTGGAGTGCTGTGGGGTTAAACCCAACGTGTAGGGCTGTCACAAATCATGCAGCTTCATCAGGGGTTTTTGCCTTATCTTAAAGATGAATATATTTGTTCTTTTGGATATTTATTTGGTATCTCTCCATTGTAATATACATGCCTGATCCATAGGCTTATGTTGTGGGTCTCTTTACTGCATATTTTATTTAATGCATATTAATATTTAACACATACTAATTTAATTTTCTGTGTGTTTTTAAAATTGTCCAATAAAGCTATATTTTGTTATCACACTGTGTTCATCTGGTTTGGCATGTACATTTGGGGTCATTTATCAAACTGTTGTAAATAAGAACTGGCTTAGTTGCCCATGGCGACTAATAAGATTCCACCTTTCATTTTGGACAGCTCATTTGGAAAATGAAAGAAGGAATCTGATTGGTTGCTATTGGTAAATAAGCCAGTTCTACTTTACACCAGTTTGATAAATGACCCCCTTGGTCTCTCTTGTCTAATCCTGCTGTTAGTACACACTAGTGTTGCCCTAACAGCAGCCTGTGCCATAAAGAAACAGAGCATAATACATTATCATACAGGAGTATTCTAATACATTATACATTTGAAATACTGTTGTATGATATTAATTCCTAGTAAATAAGCAATTATTTTTCATAAAATAAATTTTATTGCACATACTTTACATAAAAACAAAAATCTACACTTATTAGGTATCCAAACAACCGAAGTGACCTGAATAACAGGTTATTCAGTGTGAAATATGTACAGAGTAAACAATAAAATAAAGAAGGACAATGTCAAAAATTCGCAGCACAAAAAAATGTATATAAATTCCAAAGCACCCTCAAACAGCACAAAAAAATGCAGTTTCTTGCACACAAATCTTGGCCTTATGCAGACATGTCAATGAAAAAACAAAAACGTTATGGCTGCTTAAACATGGAGAGACAAAAACTGAAAAAATAAGCTGGTCATTAAGGGGTTAAATTATTTGCTAGCTTTGTAAATAGAATTTATCTAATAAAATATGCATCATTCTACAGACACAATATCTCACTCTTCTATACATGTTGCCTACTCTACAATAAATTAAAGCTATACTGTACCTTGGAAAGCTTGACATCACTGGTAAACAGGCAGGGCTTCTGTGCCGCATCACAGCAGATCCTATAAAGAACTGACTCAGCAATGAAAAACAACACAGAGATATGGTCTTCATTGAATTCAGCTTGATCAATGGATAGAATCAGTATGTCCAAAGCCTCTGAAAGAAACATGTTTTATTCTGGTCATTTGGGAGTTATAGCGAAACTGTGGGTGCATTTTTATAATTAAACAAATCATGGAAAAAGGTGCACTGCGACGGTAAATGCAATTGATAGTAAAATGGTAAAATGAGACTTTTGCCAATATATTCTTATATCAAGGACTTACTGGAGCCCGAGCACCGCGTCAAGGTATCTCAGAGTGGCACAGGACCTAACGCTAACCTACCTATGCCATATGGGCAATTACGGAAGGAGCATACAGGCTGAACACAGCAACCAGCTCCCAGTTACCTCCAGAGTGAGATCACACATACAGTGGGAGAGGGGTGGAGGCTGTGAGTCCCACCTACCGTACTACCTTCCGTAGTACTAAAAAGTACTGGCGTGCGGAATCTAACAAGCCCCCAGGTTTTCACCAGAGCCCGCTGCAAGGCAGGTTGGATTTGTGCGGCCGGGAACTTGCAGGTCGCGTTGCCGCTTGGAAGCAGTAAGGAATCAGCTGAGGCCCGGATACCAGCAGGTTAGCAGAGCCGAGGTACGATCAGAAGTCTGGATACACGGGAGACAAACCGAAGAGGACTTGAGAGCTGGAGCACACTGGGAAAAAGACCTGATACTCTGGCGTTAGTCAGGTGCACAGAGCTGCCTTAAATAGGCCTCTGGATGAGAATCAGGTGCTGGACTGATGACAGTTTCACAGAAGGTATAGGAACTGCAGTACCGGCTGCCAACCCCTAAAGGGGGTGAGAGCACTAGCTACTGCAGAGTCTGTGTTGAGAAGCGGCTGCTGGAATCACCGCAGCGGACACTTGTGTAGAGGATTCGACAGCGACCGCCGAGGGGGACGGCTTCCCTGAAGAGGTGAGTGTAGCGGCGCTCTGTGCCCTGATGTGACAGTACCCCCCCTTTTAAAGGTGGACTCCGGACACCCCATTTTGAGCACCTGTGGAAACTTTCTGCAGAACCTCTTCATAAGCTGAGGGGCGTGAAGGTCATCCTTCCTCACCCAGGAGCGCTCTTCGGGAATGTAACCCTTCCAGTTAACAAGGAAGTAGGGAACCCCCTTCGATATTTTAAAATCCAAAATTTCATTGACCTCATATTCTTCCTGCTGTTCAACCAAGATAGGTTTGGGAGGTGATTTGGAGGCCGAGAACCTATTGAGGACCATGGGTTTTAGAAGTGATGCATGGAAGACATTGGAAATGCGCAGAAAAGGAGGTAGAGACAGCCGATAGGCTACCGGATTGATGACCTGGGTGATGGTGTAAGGGCCTATGAATCGAGGGGCAAACTTCATCCTGGGTACCCGAAGACGGATGAAGCGAGTAGAAAGCCAGACTTTGTCTCCTGGGGCCCATCGAGGAACTGCACGTCTCTTTGTCTGCTTGAACCTTGTACCGAGCTGAAGCTTCTATTAGATTAGCCCGTACTTCGGACCAAATGACAGAAAACTTCTGGACCTCAGAATTAGCTGCAGGGACATCAGAGGATGGCAGAGTCGGAAGAAGGGGTAAAGGGGGTGTTTACCGAAGTTGACAAAGAATGGAGATTTCTGGGTGGACTCGTGAAATAAATTGTTGTGGGCGAATTCAGCCCAAGATAGCAGTTCCACCCAGTTGTCCTGAGTAGGGGAAATATACAGTTGAGAAATTTTTCCAGGTCCTGGTTCACCCTCTCGGTTTGCCCATTAGACTGCGGGTGGTGGGTGGTGGAAAAGTTCAGCTTGACGTTGATTAGTTTACACAGAGCTTGCCAAAATCGTGACTTAAATTGGGTTCCTCTATTGGACACAATTTTCGAGAGGACAACCATGCAGACGGAAGATGTCTCGGATAAAGATAGACGCGAGAACTTCTGCTGAGGGTAGACCCGTCAAAGGTGTAAAATGAGCCATCTTTGAAAATCGATCGACCACGACCCAGATGGTATCGTACTCCTTAGAAGGTGGAAGGTCTGTGATGAAGTCCATGGAGATATGAGTCCACGGACTCTCCGGAATGGGAAGGGGGTGTAGAAGACCAGTGGGACGTCCAGGAACCCCTTTGTGCTGGGCACACAAGTGACAGG
The DNA here is from genome assembly GCA_900303285.1 of Rhinella marina. Classification (NCBI taxonomy): domain Eukaryota; kingdom Metazoa; phylum Chordata; class Amphibia; order Anura; family Bufonidae; genus Rhinella; species Rhinella marina. Next base: position 167,638 of record ONZH01029781.1, read on the forward strand.
CCGCCACAAATTCTCGTACATCTCGGGGAAGAGAAGGCCACCAATAGTTTCTTGCAAGTAGATCGCAGGTCTAAATGCCAATAGTTTAGGGCGTGACTCCAATGGAACCAAAGTCTTCCCCGGAAGGGTGGTTTCAGGAGTGGTGGCTGAGAGTAGTATCCGCTTGGGGTCTATTATGTGTTCAGGATCCACACCTGGTTCCTTGTCCATGGCGTCGAACCATCTGGAGAGAGCGTCTGCTTTAACATTCTTAGTGCCAGGGTGGTAAGTGATTAATAAATCGAACCGGGAGAAGAACAGGGACCACCAAGCTTGATGTGGATTCAGCCGTCGGGCATAATGAAGGTAGAGGAGAATCTTGTGGTCAGTGAATACCGTAATGGGATGCAGGGCTCCTTCCAAAAGGGGTCTCCACTCCTCCAATGCCAACTTAATGGCGAGAAGCTCCTTGTCCCCGATTCCATAATTCTTTTCAGAAGCTGAAAACTTCTTGGAGAAGAATCCACAAGGGTGAATCTTCCCATTGGGTAATCGTTGAGAGAGAACCGCCCCAACAGCGAATGAGGAAGCATCCACCTCCAGGAAAAAGGGCAAGGAGGTATTCGGTTGGCTGAGAATGGGGGCAGACAGGAACCTGTCCTTGAGTAGTTGAAAGGCTTGGTTGGCCTCCGGGGACCACTGACGAGGATCAGCTGATTTGTATGTTAGTGCTATGATGGGAGCAATAATGGAGGAGAAATCTTTGATGAACCGCCGATAGTAGTTGGCAAAGCCCACAAATCTCTGAATAGCCTTCAGTCCCGTGGGCTGTGGCCAGTTCAACACAGCTTGAACTTTATCTGGATCCATCTTCAGGCCGGTACCAGACAAGATGTATCCCAAGAAAGGAATAGATGACTGCTCGAAGAGGCACTTCTCTAGTTTGCAGTAGATTTGGTGGACCCTCAGGCGATCTGAGAGGGAGTGAGAGAAGATCAGGATATCATCCAGGTATATGACCACAAAGGAGTACAGCATGTCCCTGAAGATCTCGTTGATAAAGTTCTTGAACACTGCAGGAGCACTGCAGAGACCAAAGGGCATGACCAGGTACTCGTAGTGGCCATCCCGAGTATTGAATGCCGTCTTCCATTCATCCCCGGGCTTAATACGGATCAGATTATATGCACCGCGCAAATCCAACTTAGTAAATACGGTAGCACCCTGAATTCCATCGAATAACTCGGAAATCAGTGGCAACGGGTACTTGTTCTTGATGGTGATGTCATTGAGACCCCGATAATCTATGCAAGGACGGAGACCCCCATCCTTCTTCTCCACAAAGAAGAATCCAGCACCTGCTGGGGAGGAAGAAGGTCTGATGAACCCCTGAGCGAGATTGTCCTTTATATATTCGGACATAGCCTGCGTTTCAGGTAGAGACAGAGGGTAAGTACGGCCCTGAGGGGGAGTTTTGTTGGGCAATAAATCAATAGCACAGTCCCAGGGACGATGAGGTGGGAGTTTCTCCACTTGTGACTTGCTGAAGACATCAGAATATGCGGAATACTGCCGGGGAACAACTCCTTCAGTACTGGAACAACAGAATGTGATGGTTCCGGGAGGAGACACTTTCTGTAAGCAGGACGCCTGACAGTCACGACCCCACGACATTAATTCCCCAGATTTCCAATTGAGGTTGGGGGAGTGCTTCTGTAGCCATGGTAAACCCAGAATGAGTGGGCTGATGGCCTTGGGAACCACTAAAAATTCTATTTCCTCTTGGTGCAGAGCTCCCACTTGCATGACAAGGGTTTTGGTGTGCGGGACAGAACGGACCCATTTGGCACCGGATTACCATCGATGCCCACCATGGACATGGGACAGGAAAGTGGAACCCGTGGAATTCCCCATTCGGATGCAAGGGATAAGGAAATGAAGTTCCCAGCTGCTCCAGAATCCAGGAAGGCAGGTATAGACAATATCCCTTTGGGAGTAAGAAGGGACACAGTGATGGAAAATAGAGGAATTTCTTTCTTCTTTGCAGGAGAGAGACACATGGGACCTAGGACAACCTCTCCTGACTTGCCTAGGTTCTAGTGTTTCCCAACTTATTGGGACAAGTCCCCACTTGATGACCGGGTCCAGCGCAATAGAGGCATAAACGATTCTTCATACGGTTTTCTCTTTCCTCCCGAGATAGCCTAGCACGCCCAAGTTGCATGGGTTCCTCCTTAGGGACCGCCGAACCTGAAACTTGGGAGCGAGCCTGGTATTAAACCGTTTGGACCCTCTTCCCTCCACTGCACTTTCTCTAAACCTAATATCCACCTTATTACATAGGGATATTAGGTCATCCAATGTCGGGGGCAATTCCCGAGAGCAAAGTTCATCTTTAATGGGATCGGACAGCCCATCCCAGAATATGGCCACGAGAGCCTCCTCGTTCCACTTTAGTTCTGATGCCAAGGTTCGGAACTGGACTACGTACTGAGCCACGGTTAGGGATTCCTAGCAAAGGCGTAGTAGGGATGTGGCTGCAAATGAGACCCTACCAGGGTCGTCAAAGATTTTCCGGAAGGTCTCCAGGAATGGCAAACAGTTGTAAAGAATTTGAGCATTCTGTTCCCAGAGTGGCGAGGCCCAGGCCAATGCCTGCCCAGTACGCAGGGAGATGATGAAGGCTACCTTTGCTTTATTGGAAGAAAAGTTCCCAGGAAGAAGCTCAAAATGGATTGAGCACTGATTCAGGAACCCACGCCAATTTTTAGGGTCTCCATCGTATTTGGAGGGAAGCGGAACCCAGAGGAGATGCGGCGTAGCCATCACAGATGAAGGAGGTGCCGGGGTAGCGACCACCGGCGGTGGCTGCAATGAGTCTAAACGTGTGGAGAGAGATTGCAGACATTGGACAAGCTGCTGTTGGTTCACCTCCTACTTGTTGACACGCTCCACTACTTGCCGTAGCAGGTCAGAGGTAGAAGGCGCACTGGCAGCTTCCATGGTAAGTGGGCCAGAGTATACTGTCACTAGCCTTGCTGGCTGGATATAGCTACGTCTTGCCAGCTTCCGTAGTACTAAAAAGTACTGGCATGCAGAATCTAACAAGCCCCCGGGTTTTCACCAGAGCCCGCTGCAAGGCAGGTTGGATTTGTGTGGCCGGGAACTTGCAGGTCGCGTTGCCGCTTGGAAGCAGTAAGGAATCAGTCGAGGACCGGATACCAGCAGGTTAGCAGAGCCGAGGTACAAGCAGAAGTCTGGATACACGGGAGACAAACCGAAGAGGACTTGAGAGCTGGAGCACACTGGGAAAAAGACCTGATACTCTGGCGTTAGTCAGGTGCACAGAGCTGCCTTAAATAGGCCTCTGGATGAGAATCAGGTGCTGGACTGATGACAGTTTCACAGAAGGTATAGGATCTGCAGTACCGGCTGCCAGCCCCTAGAGGGGGTGAGAGCACCAGCTACTGCAGAGTCTATGTTGAGAAGAGGCTGCTTTAATCACCTTAGCGGACGCTTGTGTAGAGGATTCGACAGCGACCGCCGAGGGGGGCGGCCTCGCCGACGGGGTGAGTGTAGAGGCGCTCTGCGCTTTGATGTAACACCTACCAATGACTCATGTGACTCAGGCTGCACAGGTGCACCAGAATGATGTGGTCCGCTGCCGGCATCCTCCATTGTATGCAATTTTGCTGGGGATTGCTGTTAGCATCGGATCACATGTGCAGGATTTGCTCCCCCGGTTTGATATGCGCAACAGCATATGGGGTTTTGAGCACTTCTCTGCCATTTTAGACCACGTTTTCTCCGTGAGTGTGTTTGGACATTTACACCTGGAGGTGTGGCAACTCCAGGTTTGAATGTGCCTTGACTTAGATCTTATGGTAACATTCTGGTGCACCTGTGCAGCCTGAGTCACATGTGTCATTGGTAGGTGAGACTCACAGCCTCCGCCCCCCTTCCACTGTATGTGTGATCTCACGCTAGAGGTAACTGGGAGCTGGTCGCTGTGTGTCGGCCTGTATGCTCCTTCCGTAATTGCCCATACAGCATAGGTAGGTTAGCGTTAGGTCCCGTGCCACTCTGAGATACCTTGACGCGGTCCTCGGGCTCCGGTATGTTCTTGATATAAGAATATATTGGCGAAAGTCTCATTTTAACATCAGCGTGAGGGTTTAGCCATATATTCTCAATTGCATTTAATGTCGCAATGCACCTTTTTCCGTGATTTGTTTGATTATACAGTTTGTCACATCCACACAATTTGTTACCTTGTGTAGGATGGTTTTGTGGTACATGTGGTCCACTGCAAGCATCCTCCATTGTATGCATTTTTGCTGAGGATTGCTGTTAGCAATGGATCACATGTGCAGGATTTGCTCCCCCGGTTTGATATGCGCAACAGTATATGGGGCTCTACCATTTTAGACCACGTTTTCTCCGTGATTGTGTTTGCATTTTTATAATTAGCAAATAGCCCCTACTTGCATCAAGAACACACACCAGGACCATATGTAAGTTTTCAAGGTGCTCTGTACACTATAGCATCTAGACTCCATACACAACAACATCTACTACTGCATGTAGCCAAAATGGCCCAAACAAAACAAAACGACCTCACTCAATGCCCTCCAGCTCTTGGCTAAAGCTTCATCTCTTCATCTTCCTGTTTTTCCCACACCGTGCATCCAATCCGCATATAATACTGTTAATACTGAGCGCTCTATGCTCCATTACCACTCCCTGCTTTCTGATCCAAAATTCAGGAAGAAGTGCACAAGAACATAGAACTGGACTTCATCTAGATGTGTCGCCTTTCCCAAGACCTAACTGTGGCTCTTGGTACTCAGATAACCCCAGGACTTAAAGGGGTTATCCAACGCCATAAACTCCCCCCGTGTGCCTGGCCCCTCACAGGGAATATATTTACCTGGCTCCCCGCACCGCTCCTGGTCTCTGCACCGCCGCTGCTGCTTCTGCCCGTGCACCAATAAAAACATCTGGTGTCGGGGGGAGCAGCCAATGGCAGGAGGTGACGGGGGGGAGCCTCCCTAGTGTTACCCAAGATGCTAGGGAGGCTGGTCCCCATCCCCGCCTGCCACTGGCTACTCCTCGACCCCATCCCCCCCCTCCTGACAACGGATATTTTCATCGGCGCACGTGGAGAGGAAGCAGCAGCGGTGCCGGGATATTGGAGGCGGGCTACTTTTTCATGGCCGATCCTGTATTACAGCTCTGCCCCATTCTGTTCAGACACAGACATAGCTCATACAAAAATGAAACACTTCTGGAAAATACAACTTTGTTTTCTGAAATGATTTCCAATAAATCTCTTATAGGATACTAATGACAGTGAACATTATAGCCATCGTAGTACTTTACCTTCTTGAATTTTTCCTTTACACTGAGCCATTAAAATCAATTCAGGCCATGCAATTTGAGGGTTTCCACAATGACCAGAATGAAGTCCTGATTGTCTCTGAGAATAATACCAGAAGTATTGTTATTTAGAAAAAAAAATACATTTTGCGATAATTTTGGATATGGTTGTGTTGTTGTTTTTTTTTTTACAGGTGAAAACTAAAAATCAAATGATAAAACAGCAACCACTTTGAAAACTGCAGTAAGTCACATGACATTCCCAATGCAGTTTTATGTGTGAACAGACTCTTAGGATAGGGATATACAGTAACATGTGGTACATAACATGAAGATCATGATACTGCATTGGGACAGCAGTGCACATATAATGATTCAAACCACAAATCTACCGATCAGTTGCTTGAAGGGGCTTGCATGGGCGTAGCTAAAGGCTCATGGGCCCTGGTGCAAGAGTTCATCTTGGGTCCCTCTTCTCTCAGTGCTTTTTGTCCAGGGGCAGGGGAGCACATAGCCTTCATGCTGCCTGACGCAAACATTGAAACATGCCAAATTCTTGACCTAACCCTAACCCCTTCCCTCCAGCCAGAAGTGTAACTTGAAGATCCTGGGCCCAGTGCAAAATCTATGACAGAGCCCTCCCAGCGTGCACTTTCTATAATACCAGTGTCTACTTCTACAACACAAGGGTCTTTGGGCCCCCCAGGCTCCTGGGCCCGGTAGCGACTGCTAACTCAGCAGCCCCTATAGCTACACCCCTAAGTCCTCTTCAGTGTGTCTCCACTGTAACAAGTGACCGATACGATACTGATGACCTATCCTGAGGATAGGTCATCAACACCATGAAACCAGACAACCTCTAACTTGTAATATTATTTAAAGTTAAAAAGGACCTGTCACCTCTCCTGACATGTATCTTTTAGTAACTACAGTACTTGCATTCCCCATGTAATAACTATTCAGGACGATCTATTCTTACAGTATGGCTCTATGTTGTACTATTCCTTTATTATTTCTACTAGAAGTTATGAATGAATTGTCAGCAGCTTGCAGTAAGGCTACAGAGGGGTGGTAACTAGTTGGGGGGTGTCCCTGCACAGTGTGACACCAGCAGCATTGATTGGACAGAGCCCGACGCACCTGTAACTAGTAACATCCAGCAGTACCTTTACTTTAGACTGCTGACAATATATTTGTAAACTTCTAGCAGAAATAATACAGGAAGGGCACGACATAGAGACATAAGAATAGATGCTCCAGAATTGTTATTGCATGGTTAGTTACTAAAACTGACGTGTCAGGAAAGGTGACAGGTCCTCTCCAAGTTTAATTATTCATCTCCAAACTTTATCTACAATTGTGACATTAGTGGTAAAACAGACCATTTTAAGAGAAATTCCCACGATTGGCTTTGGCTAATGCAGACTCTTCCCATAAAAACAGGCAGACAGCATAATGGTAGTACAATCAGCATAACTAGACCGTTCATATAATTTGATGCATCAAGGCGTTAATGCAGGTTGACACATTAAAGAGTCAGATTTTACAACAGACAGAGGACACATTCATGATTCAGGCTGAGTATCATGAGTACACTTATGCTGAACATGGTAAAATCAAACCTGAACAAACATACCTTCATTTTTCCAGATGGGATATCATTATTATAAGAATAAGCGTAGGCAATAAGCCATTTGTGGCAAATGTTGCATAAGGTCTATTCTTAGGAGGTGCTAAACGGCCATTAGAGCTGGCACAATTGCCTTGCACTGTACTTCATGTCAGTAAGCTGGTGCTAAATCTTCCCCTTTATGTCTGTTTCCATTATTAAAGCCTTCTCCCTGCATAACGCACGTGCTGCTATTGTACTTCCACTGCGTTCCACTATATCAAAGTGGCTTATTAAAATAAATTGACATATTTATTTTCTTAAGGATGTCTAAATTACGGTTTTAAAAACCCATAACTGTACTTTTGACATCTGTGTTTCTTCAATGGCCAGTAAATAATCATGTTGCATTATGATTATACAACCTTAAAAAATAAGTAATCTTTTATGCAACTTTTTTAAAATAAAATTAAAATGTCCAAAATGCCCTAAAAATACATTTTTCTAATATATTTTGTTAATGCATTTTGCCTTTTTAATAAAGAGATTGACACTCAAAGTCCAGATTTCTACCACGCTTTAAATTCACTGTATTCGCACATCGCTGATTCTGTGCATTGTAGCAATCAAGCCACAGCATCACTACTCCTGCCTGTGCCCCCTAAGCTTGGCTAAATGCTGGTACACATGGGTACCATATAGCAATGTGCTATGCCAGGATTAGCTCCTGCCTGTGCCTGCTCCACTCAGCCAAAAGTGGACTATTTTAGGGCATTTGGGTAATAAAAAAAAAAGTTGCATAAAAGTTTAGTTACTCTTTAAAGGGTTTGTCCAGTTACATAATGATATTTTTTTTATACCAAACATTGCAGTCCAGATTTTATAATCCTATAGATGGGGTAAATTTAGACCTGCACCAGATTTATCACAGAGGCTCAGGCTGGATGATAAATGTGGTGCAGGAAGATACACTTTTGTCTAACTCTATACCAGCTATTGGTTGGTTTACTTTGAGACATAATTTTACAACAGAATTGTGGCGTATTTATGGCGCAAACTGGCACAACTTCAGTCATGTTCCTTTCCAGTGAAGTCCCACTCTTCCCACCAAGCTCCACCCTCTTTTCGAGCAAGTCGGGGAGGAGAGAGTGTAGAAACCCTAGCTGAGGAAATTTGCACTACAGATTCTAAGCGCAGACACCTTCGTAAATCTAGGCCTGCATATTTTTGCCCCATATACCTGTTTTTTGTGCCCGCACTTTCCTTCTTCTGTTCTCAGCATTAGGGATGAACGAACCCGAACTTTACAGATTCGGTGTTCGGATGATGTAGGAATTCCATTATGGATTCCATTATAATGGAATATAATGGAATTCATAGATGGAATGCAAAACGGAACCCTTTAAGAGGCATTCCGTTTTGATCCGTCATGAAAGGAGTCTATGGCCAAGCATAATAGATCCGCAAAACAAAGTCCTGCATAACAGAAACCAGACGGATCCGTTATGCTTGGCCATAGACTTCTGTTATGACGGATTAAAATATAATGCCTCTTAAAGGCTTCCATATTGCATTCCATCTATGAATTCCGTTATTTTCAATTATAATGGAATCCATAACGGAATTCCTACACCACCTGAACTCGAACCCCTAAAGTTCGGGTTCGCTCATCCCTACTCAGCATCACTGCATCCTGGCAAGATGTTTACATGCAGAAACTCTTGCTTTCATCAGCTTCCTGCTAGGTTTTCTAACCAGACCCAGCATGTTTCTCAGGACTTGCTCCACCTTCCACACTGTTCACTCTGCAGTAGTCATGCCCTCTATATTTCCCTCTCCATTTCAGCCAAGCAGAGCAAGCCCCGTGAAACATTACAGAGCAAAGCATGCTGGGTTTGGTTAGAAATCCCAGCAAGAAGCTGATGAAAATAGAAAGTTCTGCATGTAAACATCCTGTCAGGATGCAGTGATGCTGAGAACAGGGGAAGGAAAGTGCTGACATGACAAACGGGTATATGAGACAAAAATATGCAGTGTTTGGGGTACTTTGGGCATATAAAAACTGATGACCTATCCTCTGGAGCAGTGATTTTCAACCAGTGTGCCTCCAGCTGTTGCAAAACTACAACTCCCACCATGCCCTTCTGTAGGCTGATAGCTGTAGGCTGCCTGGGCATGATAGGAGTTGTAGTTTTGCAACAGCTGGAGGCACACTGGTTGAAAATCACTGCTCTGGAGAGATCATCAGTATCTGATTATGGGTGTCCTACATCTCGGAAATCTGACGAACAGCTGGCCTGGCACTTCAGTGAGCACAGCGGCCTTCTACCTGGTGCTAAGCCAGTGATCTCACGACCATCCATCACCTGGCCTAGACGCAGCTCAGCCTTATTCACTTGAACACCAATCAGATGCTGAAGACCTATCCAGAGGACAGGTCGTCAGTTACATATGGTCAGATAGCCCCTTTAATTATGAAGCAAACAAACCCCTTAAAGGCAAGTAGTACTTCTACATGGATTGATACTGCACTGAGGGCAAATAAAACATGTTTCCATGATCAACTTCGGCAAAGTAATGTATTACATTTTTTGTTTTTGATTACTCTTCAACTGTAGAGGGATAGCTGTGAAATTAAAGGGGTTGTCTCATTTAAGCAAATAGCATTTATTATGTAGAGGAAGTTAATATAAGCCCCTTTCTAATGTATTGTTATTATCCATATTGCCTCCATTGCTATATGGATTCATTTTTCCATCACATTATACACTGTTCATTTCCATGGTTACGACCACTCTGCAATCCATTGGGGGTCGTGCTTGCACACTATAGGAAAAAGTGTCAGCCTCTCTGATGGCATGGGAGTGCACATAGGGGTACTGTCTTTGGCCACAGCACACAACCGGTTTCAGTGGGTGCGCGTCTCGGTGATGACCTCCACCATGGGGATCCAAGTGATCACTTTTCAAAATTGAGAGACAGCACTCCAGTTTCAATTAATTTATAGTATTTTTATTTGTTTTTAATTTTGCATTTTCAACACCAGTGGTACCAAAGCAGCAACGTTTCGGGCCCAGTGACGGTGCCCTTCGACAGGCTTAACGTCTGCAAAGCAATAGCTTGGGCTGTACGGCGTCCATGGAGTGCTGTCTCTCAATTTTGAAAAATGGGAGTGCACATAGGCTAGTGAGTTTTCCTATAGTGTGAAAGCACGACCACCACTGATGGATTACAGGGTGGTCATAACCATGGAATCGAGCAGTGCATAATATGATGGAAAAATGAATCCAGCTAGCAAAGGAGACAGTATGGATAATCACAATACATTAGTAAGTCGCTTGTATTAACTCTTTCTACATAATAAATGTTATTTGCTGAAGTGAGACAACCTCTTTAAAGAGGACCTATTGTACTTCATAAGATAAAAATTCAGGGGCACCATTTCTTAGAACTCTACTTTACTTACCGCACATTACTCTACCTTATATAAAGCCAATTTCCCATCATTGCTCATGGAAATGAATACCCTTTTTACAAAATGGAAGACACTCCCATTGTCCCTACTAGGCCGCATAGCTGCTATTGAGATGTCTATCCTCCCCAAGTTCCTATATCTATTTGAGACTTTCCCGGTGAGGGTGCCGGCCTCGACCCTTCGATCTGTTCAAACAGCTTTTACTAACTTAGTTTGGAATTATAAACGTCATAGACTTTCTACTAAAAATTTAATTGTGCCACTAATGAAAGGGAGATTAGCTCTTCCTGATATCACATCCTACTATTTGGCGACCCATTTACAACAAATTCCTTCTTGGTCTACACTTTATTCATATAATGGTTGGACAGAAATTAAGAGATTGTGGTTGGCACCGACTCATTTAGGAACTTTGATATGGGGTCCCCCCTGAGCTCTCCTCACATTTACTGGGTCCTATGATGCACACCAGAGAGATTTGGTATAAAACCAGGGTTAAATTTAATTTAACGACACTTAGCTCCCCCTTGTCTTTGTTTCTCTACACTCCTCATCTCCTGGGCAGTTCTGAGGCGGGAATGGTTAGACCGTGGTCAGCTGTGGGTCTTTATCGCCTCGTCGACCTGAAAGACCCTTTATCTAATAAGATTCTGTCATTTGACGAACTACAAACTAGATTTTCATTACCACAAACACTAAAATTCCAATAACATAGAATAATTCACTATTGCCTTGGCTATTGAGTATATTGGGATCGCTGACTGTCCCCACTCTTATTCAGTTTGAAAAGATCTGTACACAAAGCCCTTCCTCTAAAGGACTTATTTCAGACATATACCAGATCTTATTATGCTCTCAATGCCCTTCAGATTTCAAACACTCGTATATGCTAAAATGGGAGACCTGGCTTCAGAGGGAGATTTCCTCAGAGATCTGGCAAACTATTTGGAGGAGGGCACATATTAGCTCCTCATCTGTTACTTATCGGGAGAATCAGTTGAAAATTCTTATGTTTTGGTATCATACACCAGCAATTCTCCATAAAATATATCCTAACATACCAGATCTCTGCTGGAGATGTTCCCTACCAGGTGCTTCGGCCTTTCATATTTTTTGGTCATGTCCTGCTTTGGAGTCGTTCTGGAGACAGGTGTCACATTTCCTGAGAACTATTCTAGACACTAATATCCCTAGGGACCCGACAACCTTTCTTTTAAATGTTGTTCCAACTTCTTTGAAGGGTCCGGGGTCCAGGCTGCTCTTCCATATCTTAACAGCAGCCAAATGTTCAATTGCTGTTTATTGGAAACATACTACTCCGCCTTCGAGTCAAGATCTTTACACTCGGATTCAGGAGGTACGGTCATTAGAATACTCTGTAGCTCTGCAGCGTCATACCACGACCAAATACCAGCGGTGCTGACATTTGTGGTACACTCGGAAGTCATTGTTCGATATACAGACATGAAGAGACACTTTGTTTCATTTCAAAGTTTTTCTTTTTATTGTATTACTGTACATTGTTTGATACAACTGTCTATTTGTAAAGTAGCAACACACTTCTTGACAGTTGTTTGATATCTGTACCCTTCTTATGAAAATTCAATAAATTATAAATGGGAAAAAAAGAACTCTACTTTATGCCATTCCTCTGATGTACTTCTTGGAAATATATGAATACATTGACAAGTGCATGTTATCATACCCACTTGATAGAAGGGACATGAATTTCCGGAAGAAAGCAGAGGAGGCTTTGGAACTGCAGATACGATTCTTTTACTGTTGAATTCCCTCCTAATGCAGGTAAAGGTTTAATTTTAATATAAATTACTTTTTATTCTATATTTTAATGAATTGCCCCAGGTTTTATTGAGGTTAGATCACAAAAAACATAAAAATGTTAAATAGCAATTTATAAAATGCCCCTATGTCTAGGCATTACTGTTTGTTGTGGCACCCTCTGGTGTCCGGTTGATTTCCACACAGAATGTCCACCAGATGTGTCCAGTTCTGGTATTCTCGAATGCTTCATACATTAGTCAGACCAACCGATTCCTCTTGTACACGGAGGGCAGAGTGATTCAAGCTACTGTGCAAGAGCCAATAAGAATCTATACACTCTCCAGTTATTAAATTCCTTAGTGGGTGTTTTATACTAGAGGTATTGCAGGCAGCTGCACTGGCTCCTGCTTGGATAATATTAATACATATGACGCCCCTGAAGTATGCATTAAATAAGAGTATGGCAGCTGGGGTGAGGCCAGTGTGAATAGCAAGGATGAAAAGTAAGAACTTTTGTGTAAATTAATACATTACAGAAATAGTTGTCCAGTCCAATAGATTTCACCGGAGAAGTTGTTGGAAGTCTTTTCTTTTAAGTTTAATTTGCCACAGTTTCCAATTTAAATGTACAGAACGATGTATAATATCTCAGTTACCTTGCATCGATGAAGGATTTTCCGAGCAGAGTCAAGCATGCGCTCTTGATCCTCAACTTCTTCTGCTGCATTAAACTGTTTGATGAATTCCTCTGTGACTTCCAAGGGCTTTCTATATAAAGATCACAAGGAATGCAATGATTTCAGATGTCATTTACTGACAAGTAACATAATCCTCTATTGAATCTTCAAAAGTAGTTAAAGAACAATATGAGATGGTGAGAAAGTTCTAAGACAAAGGAGAGTGCAGTGTTATTTTTATCCCTATCACGTATAAAGTAATGTGCTCTTAAGACATAACAAAGGTTTAATGCAACCGAACGTTCATTTGGCTTTTACGTCTTTTAATTAGTATGTATAATTTTGTATTACCTTTGCTACCGTATTTTTCGCTTTATAAGACGCACTCGATGATAGGACGCACCCCAGATTTTAGAGTAGGAAAATAAGAAAAAAAAATTTCATCAGACCCCCCATAAATTTCGGGACATCACATCAGACCCCCATCAGACCTCAGATTAGCCCTTTCAGACCCCATCAGACCTCAGATAAGCCCACTCAGCCCCCATCAGAGGTCAGATCAGCCAATCATCCCATTCAGCCCCCATATCAGCCCAAATCTGCCCACTCTGCCCCCATATCAGCCCACTCTGCTCCATCAGACCTCAGATCAGCCCACTGTGCCCTATATCAGCCCACTGTGCCCCTATCAGACCTCAAATCAGCTTACTGTGCCCCATCAGACCTCAGATCAGCCCACTGTGCCCCATCAGACCTCAGATCAGCCCACTGTGCCCCATCAGACCTCAGATCAGCCCACTGTGCCCCATCAGACCTCAGATCAGCCCACTGTGCCCCCATCAGACCTCGGATCAGCCCACTGTGCCCCATCAGACCTCAGATCAGCCCACTGTGCCCCCATCAGACCTCGGATCAGCCCACTCTGCCCCATCAGAACAAAATAAAAAACTCTCTTACCTCTCCTGTGCCGTGGCTCTGCTCTGGGTCCGGCGCTCCTCTGTCTTCTCCTGCCGGCGCTGCACTGTCACCTGACCGCGTGCAGTGTCAGGTGATAATGCGCGTACTACGTCCTGATGCTGTATGAGGTCAGGACAGTGCAGCGCCAGGAGGAGAAGACAGAGGAGCGCTGGAATCAGAGCGGAGCTGCGGCGCAGGAGGGTGAGTATGTTTCCCCGCTCCCAGTACTAATACATACTAGTGAGCGCTTCCATAATGGAAGCATTCACTAGTATTCGCTTTATAAGACACACGGCCATTTTCCCCCTACTTTTTTGGGGAAAAAAGTGTGTCTTATAAAGCGAAAAATACGGTATTGAAAAGAATTTGCTATTTTGGACAATTAAAGGTTTTGATATTGATGTCCTATCTTCAGGATAGTTCATCACTATCAGATCAGTGGGGGTCCAACTTCCAGCACCCCTGCAGATCAGATTTTTGAAGACGCTGTAGCACTCTGGTGAGCACTGTAGCCTCCTCCTAGTTTAGTGACATCACATTCATCGGCATGTGGTCTAGGCGCCACTTAGTCCCACTCAAGTGAATGGGGCTGAGATGCAATACAGCTGCTATCCAATGAAAAGCCATGTGCTTTGTAAGCTGCGAGGTAGGAAACAGCGCTCAATGGAGCACCAAGGCTTCCTCAAACAGCTGGTCCTAATGGGGATCCTGGGTGTCAGACCACCACCGATCTAATATTGATGACGTATCCTGAGGATAGGTCATCAATAGCAAAATTTAGGAAAACCCCTTTACTTTAATATTTACACAGCAATCAACTAATGGTGATCCACCTTGGAGAACATTTCAGGGAAGATGATTTCTACCATAAATTTTAAAGGTTAGTATGAAGTGCAGCCATATTGGTTGTCAACTTTAAATTGGCTTTACAGTAACAGTATAATTCTAGACTACAGCTGCTAAAAGGCAGGTTTATTTAAAAAAAGTGTGTCATGTCAGACAACCCAGGATTTAGGTTTGACGTAAAACCTGGTAAAAGGACCTGGGTACTGGAGGCAGAGGAAATACTTTACACCATCCATTCCACCCAAGTAGTCCTGTCTTATGCCTGATGAGCCTACTTAGCAGCAGCTCGGAGACTCCTGAAGAAGGGGCTCCCAGTCTGACGAAAGACAGACTATTTCAAGAGCCTGCGAAAGCCAGGACCATGTGATAGGCTTTATGTTTGTTTGAGATACTGGCTGGTGGATGGCCTAGTTAAATGTGTCACATTCGGTTCACATCTGTGTTTGAGCTTCTGTTGCAGATTCCATCATTTTTTTGTAGTATTCAGCAATTTTTTCTAGCAATATGATGGACACCCATCAAACACCATGATAAATGGTGTCCATCAGACATCATTGGAGCCTGTAGTGTGATGGATCTGGCACTGCGTAACTCTGAAGAACAGAAAACCAAAAATTCAAATGCAGATGAGAACCTAGTTTAATCGACAGAACCAATAGTAAAATTGGAGCTGCTGCCTCCTGCCTTAGGGCTCATTCAGACGGCCGTATGCTATCCGCAAAAATACGGATCCGTTTTTTTGCGGATTAGATGCTGCCACATTCATTTCTTCGGGGCCCTTTTTTTCCTTCCACAGCTCCGCAAAAACACTGAAACATGTCCTATACTTGTCAGTGAAAATCAGGACATGGCCCCATTAAAGTCTATGGGTCCGCAAAAATACGGAAAACGAATCCGTTTTTTTGCGGACATGCTAAACTGTCCGCAAAAAAACGGATCCGTATTTTTGAGGACAGCATACGGCCATCTGAACGAACCCTTACTCATACTTCTGTTACACCACTATTTTTACACAGGTAACACTAGAAAGAGAGATTTTAGATCACATTTAAAATTAGTCAAACCTGGAGTTTCATTTTAAATCCGTACCTTTTACATTTTCTTCCTGTGCTTTCTTTTGTTTTCTCCAATAACCTTTTCTGGAGTTCATTGTGATATTTTGTTGAGATAATCCCAAACTTTTGTGTGACTGGTATCTTGACGATTGGCATTCTTCTAGTGTACTACTACAAACTAATGTAAAAAGACTGAAAATAGTATGTGATTTAAACAAAATACATATGCTAATGTATACATTCTGTAGAAATGACAATTATTCATAGATAGAATAAAAGACTTGATGAAAGGGGTTGTCTCACACAGGAAATGTATCACCTTTCCACATGATGGGTGCTAAATATAGGTTGTGACCCAGCTGCTGGGATCCCCACTATCACAAGAATGGGGAACCTGATCCCCCTGTTCCTCCTCACTGCAGTCAAGCATGTGTCTTGATGCTCCATTCAATGTCTATTGTGCTGACAGAAACCGCCAAGCACTGTACTCAGCTGTCTCCATCAGTCCCATAGACTTCAAACTTAGGATAGGTTATCAATTTGGGGTCCTGGCCATTGGCACGTCCTTGCTTCAGCAGGTGTTGTGTCCCCTTCAATGTTCACTATACACATTTCTATACTTTTTGCAGTGACTGTGCCTTGGTATTAAAGCTCAGAGCAGCTCAGCCCCATTTACGTTTATGGGACTAAGCTGTAATACCAGATACAAGCCCTACCATGAAGAAGACTCCAACAGGGGGTTCTGCTCCATACTCAGCTTGCTGGAGGATGGCTAAGGTTTGGCTCTGTACTCATGGGGGAAAAAAGCAGTTGCAGAGACCAAGGAGGCAGCCAGTGGTCACCTGTGGAGATATGTCTCTGCATACCCTGCCAGGAGAAGGAAGAGGCAGGAAGCTGGAGTGATGAAGAAAAACTCTCGATGCCTACATTTCCTGTAACTTTTCTAGCATCCATTAATCATATGTTTTTATTCACTGAATACCATATAGCAGGGGTACTCAAGTACTTGGTAAAGGTCCACCTACCTGAGTCTGCTGTAGGATTAAGGTCCGAGCTGCAAAACAAAAAAATATATAAGGAGGGACAACACCAGTGGTGTGTAGCCTTAATAGTAGTAATGCCCTCTGTGCACCATGCCCCCTTCAGAGGAATAATGCCCTCCTCTGTGCCTCCTTCACATTATCAATGCCCATTGTGCCCCTTTCACTTTTGCAATGCCCATTGTGCCCCCTCCAGAGTAGAAATTCCCATTGTGCCCTCTCCAGAATAAAAATGCCCATTGTGCCCCCTCCAGGGTAAAAATATCCATTGTGCCTCCTTCACATTAGTAATGCCCTCTGTGCCCCCTCCATAGTAGTAATGCCCTCTGTGCCCCCTCCATAGTAGTAATGTCCACTGTGCCCCATCCAGAGTAAAAAATGCCCATTGTGCCCCCTCCATAGTAAAAATGCCCATTGTGCCCCTTCACATTAGTAATGCCCTCTGTGTCTCCTTCATAGTAGTAATGCCATCTGTGCCCCCTCCATAGTAATAAAGACATCTGTGCCCTCTCCATAGTAATAAAGTTTTCTGTGCCTCCTCCATAGTTATAAAGTCCTCTGTGCCTCCTCCATAGTTATAAAGTCCTCTGCCCCCCTCCATAGTAATATAGACCTCCGTGCCCCCTCCATAGTAATAAAGTCCTCTGTGCCCCCTCCATAGTAATAAAGTCCTCTGTGCCCCCTCCATAGTAATGAAGTCCTCTGTACCCCCTCCATAGTGATAAAGTCCTGTGTGCCCCCGCCATAGTAATAAAGCCCTTTGTGGCCCCTCCATAGCGATAATGTCCTCTGTGCCCCCTCCATAGTTATAAAGCCCTCTGTGCCCCCTCCATAGTAATGAAGTCCTCTGTGCCCCCTCCATAGTAATGAAGTCCTCTGTGCCCCCTCCATAGTAATAAAGTCCTGTGTGCCCCCTCCATAGTAATAAAGTCCTGTGTGCCCCTCCATAGTAATGAAGTCCTCTGTGTCCCCTCCATAGTAATAAAGTCCTGTGTGCCCCCTCCATAGTAATGAAGTCCTGTGTGCCCCCTCCACAATGATAAAGTCCTCTGTGCCCCCTCCATAGTAATAAAGTCATGTGTGCCCCTCCATAGTAATGAAGTCCTGTGTGCCCCTCTATAGTAATGAAGTCCTGTGTGCCCCCTCCATAGTAATGAAGTCCTGTGTGCCCCCTCCACAATGATAAAGTCCTCTGTGCCCCCTCCATAGTAATAAAGTCATGTGTGCCCCTCCATAGTAATGAAGTCCTGTGTGCCCCTCTATAGTAATGAAGTCCTGTGTGCCCCCTCCACAGTGATAAAGTCCTGTGTGCCCCCTCCATAGTGATAAAGTCCTCTGTGCCCCCTCCATAGTGATAAAGCCCTCTGTGCCCCCTCCATAGTAATGAAGTCCTCTGTGCCCCCTCCATAGTAATAAAGTCCTCTGTGCCCCCTCCATAGTTATAAAGTCCTCTGTGCCCCCTCCATAGTTATAAAGCCCTCTGCGCCCCCTCCATAATTATAAAGCCCTTTATGCCCCCCCATAGCGATAATGTTCTCTGTACCCCCTCCATAGTTATAAAGCCCTCTGTGCCCCCTCCATAGTTATAAAGCCCTATGTGCCCCCTCCATAGTTATAAAGCCCTCTGTGCCCTCTCCATAGTTATAAAGACCTCTGTGCCCCCTCCATAGTTATAAAGTCCTCTGTGCCCCCTCTGTATTAAAAAAAAAACACAGCACTTACTCACCTTGTCCCATTCCTGAAGCTCACAGTCCTCCTGTCTTCACTGCAGGCACAGATCTCACTGCAACACTATGTGGGTGGAGCTTATACAGATTTCCAGTCTGCAGGCTCCGCCCACATCGGCCGGCAGAGCGATCTGTGCAGGCTGAATAGTGGAGCATGAGACGTCTTCCTGCTTCACCATTCACATCGCTGCGGACCTGAAGGAGGAGTGCAGGGAGCTGAGCGGTGAGTGACATCAGCTCCCTGCACTCCAGCAATGAGGGCTTCCATCTGTATTGATGGAAGCGCTCATTGCTTCTGGACTCCCTGGCACCCTGTGAGAGCCAGCACCTGGGTGCATGCAGGGGTCCGGACAGCTGGTAACTGCGGTCCGGATTTGGATAGCGGTCCGCCAGTTGAGTACCCCTGCCATATAGAGTAGCCCGTCACGTCTGCAGCCCATCCTACCCTTTACAGCAATACATACCCCCAAGATAAGATAATCCTTTAATAGGGTACAGATAAAAAAAAATATAAACATTATCCTATAATAGAGCTTGACAACATGGATAATAATAAAAGCAGATGCTTAACTACAAAACGATGGGCCTCACTGCAAAAATTAATAAATCCCAGACCAAACCATTTCCCTGTGCCACCATTGTTCTAACACACACATGCTGCTCCACAATGCCACCTTCTTTTTCACACAACCGCCTCCCCATACTGCCAGCTTTCTCACACAGACTGCTCCCCATGTTCCCCTCTTTCTCACACAGACTGCTCCTCATGTTCCCCTCTTTCTTATACACATTGCTCCATCATGCTGTCCCTTTTCTTGCACTGCTCCTTCTCCACACCCCTCTCTCACGAAGGCTTCTCCCTCATGCCACCCCTCTAACAAAGAATGCTCCCTATGCTACCCTCTTTCTCACATACGCAGCTCCACCATACTGCCCTCTTTCTTACACATACATCTCCCTATAAGACCCGCTTTCTCACACACGTCTCCCTATACACCCACTTTCTTGCATTAACTGCTCCACCTGCTCTCCTCTGTCTCACACAGAGTACTCCCCATGTCTTTCTGATACACAGTGCTCCAGCATGCAATCCTCTTTCTCACACAGACTGCTCCCTCATGCCACCTCTATCTCACACAGACTACTCCTCATGCCACTCTTTCTCGCACTGACTGCTCCCCATACTTCCTTATGGCTCTCTCTTTCTTTCACAGACTGCTCCCCTATTCCACCTCTCTCAGACTTCTCCCCATACCTATTCTCTTTCTCTCACACACTTACAGTTATGGGGTTACAGTGGGAATACCTCAAAAATTAAATTTTTGTAGGGAAAAAAAGATTTATTGTTTATCGCAGTGTTTAGAGGGTACAGAAATATTGTAATTTGCACAGTTTAGAGAAAATCATTCACTTCACACTAGGGACTACAAATCCAAATGTGTTAAATGCACAATTTTATGGGGATTTAAAGGGATTGTCCCATGAACAATATTCTACTTTTTCAAACCAGCACCTGGATCTGAATACTTTTGTAATTCCATGTAATTAAAAATTTTGTATAGCCACTGAGTTATTCAATAAAATGTATCTGTATGGTGCCACCTGCTGTTTGTTTTTTGTTTTCTTATTTCTATGACCTGCTCACTGAGAAGGCCGCACATGCTCAGTTTCATCCTTCAACTGCCTCCTGAGCTGTGATAGGGAGAGTATGGACATGCCCCCTTATCTTCAGCAGAAAAGACACTCCCCTTGAGCTGCCAGCTTGATATAAATCTAGCAGAGTGAATGGGGAGATCTCTGGATCCATGTGAGGTACAGGGCTGGTTCTAGCTTTATTAGAGAGAAATTGTCATGTCATATATGATGCCTGATTTTCATTTTTTACAATAATCATTGGATAACCCCCTTAAAAGGGTTATCCAGGAAAAGATATGTATGACTTATTCTCAGATATTAATGACTTACTCTATAAATTCTGCAGGGTTGCGACAACCACGACCCCTGCCAACCAGCTGTCAGAAGAGGCCTTGAGCCCTGCTCGGGGGGAATAGGGGAGCACTTGGTAAAAGTGCACATGGTGAGACCACTGCTATGTTGAGGTAGGAGGCAATTACCACAGCTCACCTGCACCACTGAAGCTAGCCATTAAATCTCCTAACATAGCCTAACAGAACACAATATAAAATGGTGGTAAAACATGCAACGTTCAAATAAAATGCTACCTGTAGCTATCTATTAATACGGGTCACGTCCCCAGATAAGAATGCTTCCAACAGTAAATTATCTATAAAATTGACCGTGGGAAAAATGCACATAAAGGATGATTTATTTCACTGGCTCGGACAATACATTTATTACAGTAGTCAATTATCCCATTCTATACTTGTCTCAGCTGATTTCACATGCAATACAACTAAAGCTGGTACTGTACGATATAATGTGCACACAACCCTGCAAAATACTTACACTTAAGGCACTGTAGTATACATTACACTGTCTTACCACACTGTGACAAAGCTCCCATAGGTTATATTAATAACATAAATATAAAATGTTATTTCAAGGCACACATGCTGACAAAGAGATAACAAATGAAGCAATATGTCTTTATTTTCTTCAAACACATTTCTCCAGCTCCATTGAGATATTTTTTTATTATCTACAGGGTTTGAAGTCAGTTACTGCCATCTAGTGGTTAAAGATGTATGCACACCTATATGATATACTCTGTATACCACAGGGGACCATGCAGTAGATGCCAGTCTGGAAGTAGATCACAAAGCGGAGATGAGGAAATCATACTGTCAGACCACTACTAGGTCATGGGCCAGCAAGAGCTTACAATCTATGAGGAAATAGGGGTGATAAAAGGTAATACTGGTTGTCTTATAAAGTGGTCCAGCCATCTTGTACTACATAGAGTGGTGCAAACGGAGCGGCATAAGTACTGAATGTGGGGATAACTGTCAGAAGATGGAGTTAGGTTGTGAAGAATGAGGGAAGGGTCAGTTTAGGGAACATGATAAGATTGACTGAAAAGATGTTTTTTAAGGCACGTTTGAAGGTAAAGAAATTGGGAATTGACCTGATATTCCGGGGCAGAGCATTCCAGTAGGTGCAACTTGGGAAAAGTCTTGAAGACGGGGGTGAGACGTACGAATTATAGAGGATATTAATCTTAGATCATTGGCAGAATGGAGAGCGCGAGTAGAGTGGTAGATAGAAATGAGGGAGAGGATTATGGAGGTGCAGCACTGTGGAGAGCTTTGTGGGCGAGAAGTTTGAGCTGTATTCTGTGGTGGATGGGAAACCAGCGAAGTGACTGGCGCAGGCTAGAGACATCAGTGTAGTGGGTGGACAGGTAGGTGAGCCTGGCTGCAGCATTTACAACAGACTGAGGGGGCAGAGTTTAGTGAGGGGAAGATCAATTACTAATGAGTTACAGTAATCAAGACAATAACGAATCAATGGCTGTTTTCACAGTGAGAAAAGGGCAGATTCTGGACATGTTCTTGAGGTGAAGTGAAAGGAGCATAATGGGAGTTTTAGTTTCACAACAGCAGGAGGTTGCTGACCACTGTTCTAGGCTAACTTCTGGACAGAAGCAAAAAACAGCTTCTTTACTAGTTTCAATGTGCCTCTCACCATTCATGAATGGTTAATTGGTGATGCAAACACAGGTTTTGGAGACTTGACCCAGAAAGGTTAGATACACTACAGAAATTTTTTGGAAGAATCAGAATAACTATGCATACGAAAGACATGGATGTGGAGGATGTTACCAGGTATCACTGCTATCACTGCTATTGGGGCATTGGGAAATCTGAAGAAGTGACAAGCAAAAGCTTTTGTTCTGCACAGCCTCAAATCGTTGTGCTCTCCTCTGAGGACTACACCAGATGAATCAGTGCCTTTGGCATACTATCTGGGTACCCTGCTGGAAATTAACCATGTTGTCCCCACCTTTTCCACCCAACATGACCACTGCAAATTATGGTCTCCTCTGGCTTTCTACTTTTGGACAAAGTCAGTGTCCCAGTGCATTGCCATCTCTCATCTAAGAGGAACGTAGCTGGGATTTCACAATGCCAATAGGCCCTCTGACTACTGTGCCTTAATGTTTAACTTACAGGGAATCTGTCACCAGTTTTATGGTGTCCTAATTACGGGCAACATAAAAGAAGACAGGTCTTCTTAGCAAATCTCTGGGCCACTTTCTTTAAACTGACTCGGCCACTGTGCTGAAATCTTGTACTGAATAGCTCCAGCGTACGCCGATGAGTCCTCAATATTCATAAGCTACTGATTTTCTCCACCCCTGCGGCTAAGGATACATTCACACGACTGTGCTGTGTGCACGGGAATAGGCAGATAAATGCTCAGTTGCAGCAATACCTAGACAGCACCAAGTGGCCATCAAGAAGTATACTGATACTGTACCATGCCTTAGATCATGGCACATATAGAGGGTATTAATACAACATTTTATACAGACTAAGGGGGTCATTTACTAACCAGAAATATGCCTAAACTAGGCGTATTTCTAGCACAGATTGCAGCACAAAGGCCCCTGATGTGACGGTGGATCTGCCGAAGTTATATGGAGGCTGGCGACTCTACATAACGCTGGTGGATCCACCGCCAGCTATAGAGGACATTAAGACTGGCATCTAAAACACCGGTCTTAATAAGTGACCCCCTAAATGTATGCTTCTTCTTACATTAGTATATCCTCTGTTGTTTTATCTAGTGGTCACTAGATGGCGATCAATCATAACATATCTATGAAGCAATGATTTTTGTCATTGAATGAGCAAATACTATAGTTTTAGTCCAGATGGAAGAAAACTGTCTCTCTATTGCCCTCTACAGGCAGCTTACCTATAAGCCAACATCTGACCTATTGAAGAGCAGGGTACTAGCTGGGGGAGCATTCAAACAAGAGATAAAAACGTACCTGTCCTTTTTTTTTTTTTTGAAACATGAAAATTTTTATTGAACATTTTGTTATGTTTTAATAAACGTCTTCATACATCTTATAAGAATAATCTTGGATCAGTATTAATATCTTCGTACAATACAATATGGACAGTATATATGTGTACTAACAGTACATAGATAAAGAATACCAGGGTATAATCTACTACAGGTACAGTATCAAGACTTCAATCATGCTTTACATAGCCTCAGAGAAAAAAAAAAGAAAGTAGACATGTCAGATAAAGTATACTTCTTTGAAAAAATGAACTTTTCCCCAACCTTATAGATTTAATGAAGAAGAGGGGTTCGGTTTGTATAGGGAGCTGGAGAGCCAAATCCTCCACCGTCTATAGAACCTTTCTTTGTTATAAAATGCAGATGCTGCTGCCCCTTCGTACCAACAGTTGTCCTGAACCCTCTTGATTACTTCTTGTAACTTTGGGAGAGATCTGGATTTCCAATTACCCGCTATTATCTGACATGTCACAATACAGATATGACAGATTAGTGCCCTAATCGCAGATGGGTAAATATCCATGCCAATGAATAGAAGAGCTAGCTGGGGAGTAGGTGAAATCAAGATATTGCATAGGTTCGACAATGTTTGAAATACCCTTGTCCAGAGCTTGTTAACCACCCCACATTCCCACCAGCAATGAAGGAATGTGCCTTCATTAATATCGCATCTCCAGCAATTTAGAGGATGATCAGGAAATATCTTTCTTAGAGAAGTCGGACATAGATGCCATCTATAAAAGATTTTCCTGGACAATTCAAAGTGGTTCATACATCTGGAAAGGGATGCTATCCTTGTATATGTGTTGGACCACTGTACCTGTCCTTTATACTTTCAGTCCTTTTATGATCTATTCTTGATTTGGGTTGGAAAGTAAAAGAAATTTGCCCTATTTTTACTTTGCACGGCTGCTAAGAGCTGGCGCTGCCCTCATCTTATTGATTTTCTTTACAATGTGTTTTGCTGCCATCTAGTGGTACGTTTTACTTTGACAGTAAGGTTTAAAAAAATCCACCAGTTTCGCTGCATTTACACTCAGGGTGAATTGCATCACTTCCTCATAACATTATGTTTTGGGATTGCTGTGGCAACATTGAAGGAGTATTTTAATACTGATTCATTTTTAATACTGATTGATATTAATATCGGAGGGAGTCTGGCACCCAGCATCCCCGCAGATCAGCTGTTGCCTAGTAGCTCCAGCACCAGAATTACACTTAAGTGAATGTGAGCAGCAGTGCGGTGGCCTGCCCCGTCTGCTACACAGTGGAGCTATGGACTTCTAGTGATGACCTTCTGTGCTGGAGCTACTGTCGAGCAGCTGATTGGTGGGGGTTTTAGACCCCCATTGGTCAGATATTGATGGCCTATCTTGAGTGCACGCCATCAACAGTAAAATACTAGGTGACTCCTTTAAAGGGAATCTGCCACCATCGACCTCCCTATCTGTTTTCATAGACACTTAGCTGTGGTCCACCTGATTAAAACGCTGTTTTTCCTTTGTTGATCCGAGGCTCTGTTCCCGAGCCGCCTGGTGCTTAAGACAGATTTTGGTGCATGTTAAAAGGAAAGAATGGCACACCATGCATATCAGGAGCACCATCTCAACAGCAGCAGGATGTGGGGTGCAGAAGCTGTAGACCAGGAGGGGTACTACTATTGTGTTCTTGAATTGCTGCATTTTTATAAGTTTTAATGTAGTGTTATGCATTTCGCATGTACCATGTCATTTTATCCAGCAGAGAAGGTAATGGCTGGCTTTAACAGGGTTAACCACCCTATTCCTACCCTCTCTGTAGGAGTGGGCTGGTCCGACTACCTGCGAGGAGGGGGCAGTCTACAGTAGAGAGAGAGAGCCTGGGGAGTGCTAGAAGGAGAGGGGACGAGAGAGAGCCTGTCCTGATAGTGAGGGGGGTGGGAAGTAGCTTGTAGAGCACCCATTCCCAAGAACCATATCGAAGTTCAGGATCCAGATATCCCTCTCCTGCCAGGATGACAGCTAAGGACAGCCTCACGTGAGGCTCCAGACAGCTGAGTGATCAGTGAGATACAGCTCTAAAGACACTGCTGTAAGGTGAGGGACTACAGCCAACCCACCCATCACCAAATAACCACTAGGCCGTCAGAGCAGCAGCCACCCAACCTCCCACCATACCTCCTCAGCTGGTGCCAGAGAAGAAGTGCACTAAAGCCTGCTGCTACTGTATGTATTTTCAAGTTCTGCATTGCACTTAGTAAAGACTTTGTTACATTAAACTCTGGCCTCCTTCTTCATTACTATAATTTTCACTACACCGATCCCCAGGGAGCAACGGCCTGAGGAAGTACACCGTGAGGCGCTGCACCGGAAACCTCTAATAAAAGACTTACTTATTAAAATAATAAAAAGAATGAAAATGAACAGCAGTGGTCCGCCCGTCGCCATCTTCACTCCAGACAAGACACGTTTCAGTGGCGGTTTGTTGCCTTCCAAAGGGCAGACACGCCCTCAGGGGAACTTTGCCCTACACTAACGTTGCCGCTGGCTTTGCACATCCCCCTCTGGTAAATTGTTCACCAATACAGGGACCCAACCATGCAGCCATAATGGTATTACACTACAGAGCGCCCCCTAGTGTTTCTCATTTCCACAGACTGCTATGTGGCACATATGACATAAGCAGGGGCGTAGCTAAAGGCTCATGGGCCCTGGTGCAAGAGTTCAGCTTGGGCCTCCTTCCCTCAGTACTTTGTGTGTCTTTTGTGTGTCTTCTTATGTGGCACAAGGGTCTTTGGGCCCCCTCAGGCTCCTGGGCCCGGTAGCGACTGCTACCTCTGCACCCCCTATAGCTACGCCCCTGGACATAAGTATCTTGCAGGGCTGTGCTTGGCTGAATGTTCTTCGGTATCCAGCTAATCCCAATCATATGTCATATCCCAGGATGACCTCATTGCTGCATTTTACAGTCTACACAGATACTGACCGTATCGTGTGATGTCACCACCGCACAGGACTGGTCCCAGGTCAGCTTATAGGGCTAACATTGCGCCCTCCACCACTCACCGTGTGCGCCGCTTCTATCTCGTCTCTAAGGACGCGTGAACTTTTTTCTGCTTAGCAACAATAACGCCCCTTTACAGCCCACCCAATCAAAGGCCAAGGCTCTGTACACACACCCTCGTGTGCGTGCGCCACGCCTACCTGTCAAAGTGCAAAAATCCTCCCCGGCCGGCGGAGACTATTGGCTGCGGAGCGCACTACAAGTCCCGCCATGCCTTGCTGCCGCGTGACGTCATCGTGTCCCCGGGCCGCCTTCTTCCTGCTTAGTTCAGGGGAGGCTGAGCGCCTGTCTTCGTGACGTCACGCCGTCCAGTCACCCGGCTGCTTGTGTAGAAGTGAGGGATCATGCAGCCCCGTCGGCCCGAGGGTTTCGATGGCCTGGGATATAGGGGTTCTGCCTGGGGCCGAGGAGAAGAGGCTCCCCCGCCTTACCAGCACAGCTTCCCGGCAAGGTCATTCAGCTCTTCCGGGGATCTGTCACAACACTGGGTGACCACCCCGCCCGACATCCCGGGGAGCCGTAACCTGCACTGGGGAGAGAAGACGCCACAGTATGGAGGAGATGGAAACCAGGCGCCCCCCGGCCTGGGGGAGGAGAGCGGCGGCAGCGGGGGTGAGAGAGCGCCGCATGCCCCATTCATCCGTCGTGTCTACACAGTGTCCAAAATCTAAGAATGTATGTGAAAAACCGCAGCTAGTGTGCCCGGGAGAGGGCACACCGCCCCCTAAAGGCCGGGCACTGCCAGGGGGTGTTCCTGGACATGCCTGGCCTTCTGCCCCAGCTCTGGTCCCTGGTCTTCCATCCTCCAGTCCTATGGACATGGTCACTTGTGCACCTGCAGACAATGGGGGTCATTTATTAAGGGACCTGCCACTATATTTTAGTTGAAAAAAAAAAAAATCACAAGTTCCTTTTTTAACCGGCTGTGTGTCGGTATTAAGTAACATTTTAACAAATATAGTAACATTTATTCCTGGAAACAGGTGGAAATGTTTGCAAAAAACTATTTTTTTTCCTGCCGCACGGATTCCCCTAGTTTATGATGAGTCTTATGCCTTGTCATAAATTTACAAATCATACGGCAGCCTAAGACCGATGTAAAAAGTGGTTCTCAGTAAACCACCCCCAATGACTGGCTGCAGCGACGCATGGGACTATGGTCATACCCAGCCAAAAGTAATGGACGCCAGCGAACTGTCCTGGATTTATTATATTCTGTATTTTGAGATTTCTGTTTCAGAGGTTAGAGCTTGTGCACACCACCTTATCCATTGTGCTGTCTTCAAATCGCTGATCTGCAAAACACAGATTCTGACCAAGTGCATGCCACCATTTTTTTTTTTTTTTTTTTTTTTTTTTTAAACTCCCTGAGAAACGCATGTTCTATCTGTTTTGAAGGCCCACGGGATTTTTTGAGACTTATGCAGCAATCCTACTCATTTCTATGAGATCCCTAGTACTCTGCTATCCCAGCCTCAACATGGCTGTTCAGCCGCACCCTTAAAGGGGTTGTCCTTTTTTATTTTTTTTACTATTGATGACCTATCCTCAGGATAGGTAATCAGTATCAGATCGGCGGGGGTCTGACAGCTGGCACCCATGCTGATCAGCAGTTTGAAGCTGCTCTCTTTACCTATTCACTGTTACAATTTCAGTAGTGAGCAGTGTAATTACAACTATGGCGTCCCCATTCACATCTGTGGGATGGCTGTCTGTTCAATTAAATAGGACAGAGCCGTCCCATAGAAGTTAATGGGGATGACGTACTTGTAATTACACTGCTCACCACAGCAATTGTAACACTAAATAGGTAAACAATTGAGAGAAGACAGCGGATCGGCAGGGGTGCCACGTTTCTGGTGTCGGGCCTCTGCCGATCTGATATTGCTGACGTGTCCAGAGGATATTCATTTTACCAGTTCCTTCTCTCACCGACATCATCTTTCGAGGCAGTCTCCGGAGCTGTCCGCACACATTAGACTGTCAGCCGAACCTGCGGTTCTCAGCAGGTTCAGCCGACAATCCGCTAAAGTGTATGGAGACCTTCACCGTAGAAGCTGCCAAAGAAAGGACAGATGGGTCTCAGGTAGAACATCTACAAAACATGGACATTACCCTATGTATAAAGCCATGGTATGACTCCTAGATAAGGTATGAACCTATTTAAAGGGGTTGCCCTGTGACAAACACTTATCCTCTATCCACAGTACAAGCGCTCTGCTATCTCCAGCAGTTTCATAGCACTGAATGGATTGGAAGCGTGCATGCGTGAACCCCTGCTATTTTCAAACAGGGTAACACTGAGCCCAAATGCTTGGACATCCAGCAATCAGACCCTTATCACCTATTCTGTGGATAAGGGATGTGTGTTTGTCCTGGGACGACCCCTTTAAAGGGCTTTTCTGGGACTTTAACATTGATGGGCTCCCATTAGTCTGCACCATGACCATTACAGCGCATCCACAAGTAGCAGAATTGCTGTGGAAAAATTCCCACGAGAATCCTCCAGGAAATGTGCGCCAAATTGAGTGGATTTTGTTGCATTTGTGGCAAACATTAAAAAAAGAATGTTCCCCTTCCTATGCAAGTGTCTGTACAGCCGGCCTCCTGTGATGATGCCATGTGGTTGCTGTAGCGGGGACATGGGACATGATGTCATCACAAGAGGCTCGTACAGAAAGCTTATTTCAGTGGGGAAAATCCATAATTCCATGTCGGACATTGACATGTTGTGGGTTTAAACATCCGTAGAGCAGGTCATTTTCTGCATGGAAAATATGTGCTGTGAGTGGACGAAATTTTACATAGTAACATAGTTTATAAGGCCGAAAAAAGACATCTGTCCATCCAGTTCGGCCTGTTATCCGGCAAGTTGATCCAGAGGAAGGCAAAAAAAAACTCCATGAGGTAGAAGCCAATTTTCCTCACTTTAGGGAACAGAATTCCTTCCCGACTCCAATCAGGCAATCAGAATAACTCCCTGGATCAACGACCCCTCTCTAGTAACTATAACCTGTAATATTGTTACCCTCCAGAAATACATCCAGACCCCTCTTGAACTCTTTTAGGCCTCTTTCACACGGGCGTCACGGATTCAGTCCGGATACGTTCCGGAAAATCCGCACGCAATCGCAGTCAGTTTTGACTGCGATTGCGTACGTTCGTTCAGTTTTTTCCACGCGGGTGCGAAGTGTTTTAATGCATCAGTTCGCCGTTGCGTGAAAATCGCAGCATGTTCTATATTCTGCGTTTTTCACGCAGCCCTGGTTCCATTGAAGTGAATGGGTCTGCGTGATTCACTGATGGTTGCTAAGAGATGTTCTTTGTAAACATTCAGTTTTTTATCACTCGCGTGAAAAACGCAGTAAAACGCTTCGAACCCGCGCGGAAAAAATAGAACGAATGTACACAATCGTAGACAAAACTGACTGCGATTGCGTGCGGATTGGCGCGGATGCGTGCAGATTTTCCAGAACGCATCCGGACTGAATCTGTGACGCCCGTGTGAAAGAGGCCTTAGTGAACTTACAAGTGCATCTCAATAAATTAGAATATCATCAAAAAGTTTTTTTTTTCAGTAATTCAATTCAAAAAGTGAGACACATATATTATATAGAGTCATTACAAACAGAGTGAACTTTTTCAAGTGTTTCTTTCTGTTAATGTTGATGATTATGGCTTACAGCCAAGGAAAACCCAAAATTCATTATCTCAGAAAATTAGAATATTATATTAGACGAACTGTACATTTTTTTTTAAACTCAGAAATGTTGGCCAAATGAAAAGTATGTACAGTAAATGCACTCGATACTTGGTTGGTGCTCCTTTTGCATGAATGACCGCATCAATGCGGCTTGGCATGGAGGCGATCATCCTGTGGTACTGCCGAGGTGTTAAGGAAGCCCAGATTGCTTTGATAGTGGCCTTCAGCTCGTCTACATTGTTGGGTCTGGTGTCTCTCATCTTCCTCTTGACAATACCCCATAGATTCTCTATGGGGTTAAGGTCAGGAGAGTTTGCTGGCCAATCAAGCACAGTGATACTGTGGTTATTAACCACTTCCAGTCTGCCCATTGACTATAAACGTCCTGGTAGTGGATCTCTATCTCTGAATGGACGTTTTAAAACGTCCTTGAGCTTTGCCCCCTGTGTGCAGCACCTGTACATAGAAGCTCCATGACTCAGCTGCCTCCTAACAGCCAAGAACATGGTGCTTTAACCTGAGACCTTTTTTCCTGGTCTCCAGGCTTTTGATCACTCTGACAAGCTGTCAAAGCCATCACAAATGCTTGTACTATCTCCCTCTCATTACTGCCGGTCACATAGCAGTTTACAACCACATATAGGGTGTTTCTGCAAACTTCAGAATCAGGAAGATAAATATTCAGGTTTGATTTGCGGTTTACCCTTGCTATCTTATAGGAAAAATGAATTAAAAATTGAAAATCTGCAAAAAAAATATATTTATTTTTAAATTCCACCTTCCTTCTATTTTAATTCTTGTGGGAAGTCTAAAGGGTTAACAAACTTTGAAAAATTAATTTGGATTACATTGGGGGCTGTAGTTTCTAAAATATGTTCATTTATGGGAGGTTTCTATTATTTAAGCCCCTCAAAGTCACTTTAGAACTGCAAAGGTCCTTTAAAATTAACTATTGGAAATTTTTAAGAAAATCCTAAAAATTACATCTAAAATTCGAAGCCTTCTAACGTCCTCAAAAAATAAAATTACATTTCCAAAATTATGCCAACATAAAGTGGACATATGGTGAATGTTCATTAATAACAATTTTATTAGATATCCCTATGCAACTTAAAAGCAGAGAAATTAATATTTAAAACATTGTGATTTTTTTTCAAAATTTTCAGTAAATTTTTGATTTTTTTTATAAATAAACGTAAAATATATTGACTCAAATTTACCATTAACACAAAGTACAATGTGTCACAAGAAAACAGTCTATGAATGGCTTGGATAAGTAAAAGTGTTCCAAAGTTATTACCACATGAAGTGACACATGTCAGATTTGCAAAATTAGGCCTGGTCAGGAAGGGGGTAAATGGCCGGATGGGAAGTGGTTAAACCAGGTATTGGTACTTTTGGCAGTGTGGACAGGTGCCAAGTCCTGCTGGAAAATAACATCTCCAAAAAGCTGATGGAGGCATGAAGTGCTCTAAAATTTCCTGGTAGACGTCTGCACTGACTTTGGTCTTAATAAAACACAGTGGACCTACACCAGCAGATGACATGGCTCCCCAAACCGTCAACGATTGTGGAAACTTCACACTAGACCTCAAGCAGCTTGGATTGAGGGCCTCTCCTCTCTTCCTCCAGACTCTAGGACCTTGATTTCCAAATGAAATGCAAATTTTACTTTCATCTGAGAACAACACCTTTGACCACTGATCAACAGTCCAGTTCTTTTTCTCCTTGGCCCAGATAAGACGCTTCTGACATTGTCTATTGGTCATGAGTGGGTTGACACATGGAATGTGACACTTGTAGCCCATGTCCTGGATACATCTGTGTGTGGTGGCTCTTGAAGCACTGACTTCAGCAGCAGTCCACTCCTTGTGAATCTCCCCCAAATTTAGGAAAGGCCTTTTCTTAACAATCCTATCAAGGCTGTGGTTTTCTACCACCCTTTTTCCTTCCACTCAACTTTCCATTAATATGCTTTAATACAGCACTCTTCTATAGCAATGACCTTTTGTGACTTACCCCCCTTGTAGAGTGTGTCAATGCCTTCTGGACATCTGTCAAGTCAGGAGTCTTCTCCATGATTGTGTCGCCTACTGAACCAGACTAAGGGACCTTTTTAAAGGCTTAGAAAGCCTTTGCAGGTGTTTTGGGTTAATTATTCTAATGTTCTGAGATAATGAATTTTGTGTTTTCCTTGGCTATAAGCCATAATCATCAACATTAACATAAATAAACAGTTGAAAATGTTCACTCTGTTTGTAATGACTCTATATAATATATGTGTTTCACTTTTTGAATTGAATTACTGAAAAAAACAACTTTTTGATGATATCCTAATTTATTGAGATGCACTTGTACCTTCACCACCTCCTCAGGCAGAGAGTTCCATAGTCTCACTGCTCTTACCGTAAAGAATCCTCTTCTATGTTTATGTACAAACCTTCTTTCCTCCAGACGCAGAGGATGTCCCCTCGTCACAGTCACAGTCCTGGGGATAAAGAGATCATGGGAGAGATCTCTGTACTGACCTCTGATATATTTATACATAGTTATTAGATCTCCCCTCAGTCGTCTTTTTTCTAAAGTGAATAACCCTAATTTTGATAATCTTTCTGTTCTGTACTGTAGTCCATTTTGTTGGTGCTATAACCTGTCCGGCAATCCAGACACAAAATCCTCAGCAATTTAATGAGGTCTGTATGAGCACAAAGGACACAGCCACATGGCACAGATCTGCAGCATTTTACATTTATAGCCAAATGCGTGAGATTTTATCAAATCCACAGGGTAAGGCCTTAGGGACACAACCGTATGTATTTTGCAGACCGCAGATTGCGCATGCACATTTTTTGCAGACTCATTGGGTCCATGGTCCACATTTTGTAGCTGATTATAGGACATGTTTTATCTTTTTGTGGAGCGGACATCCTGATCCTTACAGGCACACACATCCCTATGGCCATTCTGCAAAAAGTTAGAATATGTGACCACAAAGGACATTGCCAGAATGCTAAACTTTAGTACAGAAATGGTAAAAAGTATGTGGAAATTGAAATCCGCAGCATGTTTCACCCACGTAAGACCACCTGCACATGTTGCGGAATACAGGGCAGAAAATGTCAGCGTAGTATAGTATCAGTGCATGAGATTGTACACTTTGTAAATTTTTTCTGCAGGGAAATTTACCTACCATGCGGATTTCCAAATGTGCAGCATGTAAATTAGGTTAGCGTTTTTTAGCTGCGCATTTCACCCTTTTTCAATGAAAGGTGATATCTGCGGCAAAACTGAATCAGATCTACACCGAAAACCGTGATTAGAAATCATGGATTTTGGTGCAGAAATGCACAGATAACCGCGGATCTTACGTGTGTTCCCTCACTCTCGTGTGCAGGCGGCCTAAATGGAAGAATGACATCCGCGTCAGAATCGCATCGAATCCGCAACAATATCCAAAAATAACACAGGTGGTTTTCATGTGGAAATGCACAGAAATTTGCAAGGAAATTTGTGCAGAATTTCGGCAAGTCTAAAGGATTGATCTTGCTGATTAAAATGATATCTATCTTGTGAAAATTAATTGTGGTGTTCCTGAGAATAAATAATTTTATTCTTTATGCAAATGAGGGCTTCAGTGCACTGAGGGGCAGGGCTAGCACTGGAAAGCTGAGGTATACTGAGTGGCTAGGCCCCACCCCTCAGTGCACTGAAGCCCTCACTTGCATAAAAAATAAACTTTGGGTTTTTTTCAGGAACACAGCAGCCAATTACTTTCATCTGCAGGGTCAACCATACTAGGCAGTAAGCAGGTTGATCCTGCTGACAAATGACCTTTAACCCCTTAGTGACCACCCATACGTGTTTTTACGGAGGTGACTAAGGGGCCTTAGGCTGGGCCACCGCTTTTTTTTACAGCAGCCCAGTCTAAGCGCTGAACGGCTCTAACAGCCTGGGCTGGTAGGAGTGCAACGGCGCCCGCCGCATGTAATGCGCTGACAGAGGGAGCGGATTCCCTCTGTCTCCCATCGGCACCCTGCAAATTTAGTTGCAGGGTGCTAATGTGTGTGAAGGCTGCCTGGGGTCTTATGAAGGCCCCAGACCAGCCTTGAGTAATTTCCAGCAGGCTGCGCCTCTCTGGGACTATTAAGTAGTTAAAAAAACAAAGAAAAAAAAACTCATTTATTAAAAAAATTCCATAAAAAAACACTTTTTTTCCATTGAAAATCTCCCCCATATGTTTGGATAGCCACATCTGTAACAACTACATAAATATCACGTAAATTATACCCTAAGGTGAACACCGTAAAAAAAATTTAAATGCCAGAATTGCTAATTTATTCTTAGTTGCCACTAAAAAAAACGTAATAACAAGCGGTCAAAAAGCGTCATTTACTCCTAAATGATACCAATGAAAAATACAAATCTTAGTGCAAAAATCAAGTCCTTCACACAGCTCCATAGAAAGAAAAATAAAAAAAAGTTATGGGTCTTGGGAAGCAGCGATGCAGAAACATTTTTTTTCCTTTGAAAAAATGGGTTTTATTGCAAAAAAAGTAGAAAACATAATAAAAACATGTATTTGGTATCACTGTAATCGTACTGAACCAGAGAATAAAGATATTGTGTTGTTTATACCAAAAAATGAACGCCGTAAAATTCATAGCGTAAAAACGCAGTGGCAGAATTGCCGTTTTCCCATCTCCCTCTCAGAAACAGTTAAAAGTTAATCAGAAAGTTATGAGTACCCCTAATTGGCGCCATTTAAAACTAAAACTTTTCCCACAAAAAATAAGCCCTCATACAGCTATATAGATGGAAAAATAAAAAAGTTATAGCACTTGGAACGTGACGATGAAAAAAAAAACGCTTTGTCAGTAAGGCCCGAAACAGGCAGGTCACTAAGGGGTTAATCTGCTGGCATCAGATGCACCATAATTACCGTCCATGCTGCAGAACCTAAATCTACGGTAGTGTCAGACGGACCCCCACTGATCTGTTATTAATGACCTACCCTCAGTAAAGGTCATCGATATGTAGGAGCTGAAGAACCCCTTTAAGGCGTAAGTCGTAACAGTTGGCGGGAGGCTTTGCCTCAGGTTTTCATCCCAGATCTTCTTGGGTGGATTGATTATAAATGTTCAGAAGTTTATTGTGTGAAATCTAAGACATTTTGTCGCTGTGATCAAAGGTCCCGCGTGTTCACTTGCTGGTCTTGTTCAGCAGCAGAGAGTTATCTGTGTTGACCTTTTATAAGTCGGATGTCATAAAAAAATTTTATTGGTATTTTTTATTTTCATGTATCCTCAAGCAAAACTTGGCAGGAAAGCGGTGTTAATGTGTTGCAAATGTCCTGGGATAGTTGTTGTAGTGTGTAAGTGTGTAATGTGTCATCCCCTGAGGAATGAGACCTTCTGTGGGATGACACAACAGGGACATTACTAAGCGGTCATTGACCTTGACCAGTGACCGGGCGATACTGTAATAGGTCCACCACAGTGTGTAGAGTCTGCTTCAACCCGTCTGGAGGTCGCTAGGAGGTGACTCAGGTTTCATCAGCCACTTCTTATAATTCTGTTCTTCACCCCCATGGGTCCTCATGGCTGACATGCCACTACTTTTTAGTGACTGCCCAGTTACCCACAACTGTCAGCGTACGACGTGCACGACACACAGTACACACACTTTCAGTCTAAGTCCCTATCAGAAAGGCTGGGGAGATTTATCAAACTGGTGTAAAGTAGAACTGACTTAGTTGCCCATAGCAACCGATCAGATTCCTCCTTTTATTTTGCAAAGGAGCTATGAAAAATGAAAGGTGGAATCTGATTGGTTGCTACGGAAAACTAAGCCAGTTTTTCTCTACACCAGTTTGAAAAATCTCCCCCACTATCTTTTCAACTGTTTCCACCGTTTCGCACTTAAGTTCTCATTCACGTTTCTGTTTTTGACTGCTGTGAGCTGTCTGCATATTCCTCACTTCTCTCTGCTGTTAAGTCTAAGGCCCCATTCACACGTCCGTTTTTTTTATTCGCATCCGTTTCCGCATTTGCGGACAATTATGCGGATAGGATGCGGATCCATTCATTTCAATAGGGCCGCAAAGGATGCGGACGGCACAAAGTGTGCCGTCCGCATCCACACTTCCGTTCCTTGGCTCCCGAAAAAAATAGAACATGTCCTATTCTTGTCCGAATACACGGACAAGAAAAGGCATTTCTATTATGTGCGTTCCGCAAATTGCGGAATGCACATTGCCGGTGTCCGTGTTTTGCGGATCCGCAAAATACGGACGTGTGAATGAAGCCTAACACAGAGAGAAGGGAGGGGGAGAGCAAAGAGAGTCCTCTGAAATGAGTGCAGTGCACTGATGGACTTGGAGTTCATACATCATCTAGAAGGAAAAACGGTAGAAAATTTTAATGAAGGCTGTTTAGTAGGTTGCTTAATTTTGCATTTAAGAGGCAAATGAACAATAGAAAAAAGTGTCTTGATGCTATATGTCTCTCCTCCATAAAGAAATGGTCAGAAGGTTCAGTGTATGGAGAAGCATGTGGTCCTATCATTTCTCCGGCCTCTGGAATGGAGTCATACGTGCAAGTTGTTTCCCCAACTTCGTTTTATGGGACCTAATGGCCACACTGGGTGACAACTACAAGAGACCCCTCCTAACATGTCTGATGAAAGGTTTTCCTTGAACTTGGCATATATTTGTGTCCACTGCTATGGCTCTGCCACTGCTATTTTTTGCCCCCCTCTCCTCATCTAGAGAAACTGTCCCATTCACTGGCATTTCTGTCAGGCAGGTCTCTTCAGGTTGAATGCTAGAAAGATAAATGAGATGATTTGGTGGATCATTCAAGATCTGTCGTTTTTCCTCAATAGTTTTCTATGGAAATGTCATGGCTAGGTGACTCATGGTATGATCATTATTGCCCACATTCTGGCCAACGCTCCGCATTCAGAGGTAGCCAGTGACTCACTTGGATGTTTGACTGATAACTTGTTGCAGGACCTCTGTTATTTACATCATAAAAAGACGCCAGAATTTGTTTGTCAGGTGTTTTATGCATTAATCTCTTGTTGGGGTTGTTTGATTGGCGTGGCTCCATTTAGCTATATGGGACTGCCAGAGTTAGCAAAGTCCAAGTTGCTTCATTCAGCACAGGTCCCACGTTCTTGTGATCATCAGAGATCAGTTACTGTCATGGGACAACCCCTTTAAACTCCTTTGGCACAACTAATAGAGTGCTTTGCTGAAATGATGATGTAACTTTCTAAGCAAAGGGGCTATAAAAGTGTGTTTGGATTCTTGACTCAGTCTAAGGTGATAAACTTTACAAATAACATCTTCTGGGAAGCTTACATGACACATCAGAAAGTTATCTGGCTGGAGTGATCCTTTGTGTGAACTTTATTTGATTTATTTAGTTGAGATATTTTGAGTTTTTATCGCCATTTTGTCTTACAGCGTCTACACTTGCTATTCAGAGGAATCCGATCTTTTGTTCTCTGCAGCAGCTATTTCAGACACATGCTGTGGTCCTCCTGTCCACCTTCCTTCTCTGAGTCCTATAGAGAGATCTAGAGGGTTCATAGTCATATGTGCAGTTAGGACAACCACAGTAGGAGAAAAAACAACTCTAAAAAAACAAAAAAACTCCCGTTTGCTGCATTTAATATTTCCCATAGTCTTCCATGAAACATTCTTCCCATGTACATAACTTTACATTTGTCAGTGTTCAACCTCATCTGCCCAAGCCTCCAATCTATCCTGATCCGTCTGTAGCAGTGTACTGTCCTCTTCTGTGTTATTTACCGTACACTGATATTTAACTGTGCAAGCCTTCTACAATATCATTAAAGAGTAACTAAACTCTTAATTAAGTTTTTGGTAAAATATCCTAAATGACCTAATAATACTTTTTGTAATATACTTTATTAATGGATTTTTAATTTTTAATAGAATTTTCCCTCCCTAAAGCGCGCCTTTCCCTGTGTGCTTTAAATTCACTTTTCTGTACATCGCTGACTTATCGGCGGAGTACGAAGTCTACAGTTCATGAATGGGGCTGCAGCGCACAGTTACGGGCAGGAGCACACGTTGCTGCTCCTGCCTGGGCCCCCACAAGGTTTTCTAAATCCTGGCATAGAACATGGGTACTCTTAATGCACCCCTATGCACCAAAAATGCACCAAGGTTTCTGGAGTGAAACTGCACCAATTTATAGGTGATATAAAGTTAGAGTAGGCTGTTTTTTTAGCACATGGACACATTTCCATGCACATAATTCTGGTGCATGGACAGTTTTTTTGGCACACAAATGGAATTCTAGCGTAAATCTGGCACCTTATTTACGATACTCCAAATTTATAAAGGTGCATGTGTCAGAATAGTAAATTTGTCTAATATTAAGGCCTAATTCAGACATCCGTGGAGCATGGTCCATGAAAACCCGGACCGTTCTCCTTCTGAGGGAAGGAGCGCACAGCGTCATTGGTTGCTATGACGCCGTGCGCTTCATGAGGCCGCCGCTAAACAGTGATACAGTAGATACGGCCTCACGAAGCGCACAGCGTCATAGCAACCAATGACACCGTGCGCTCCTGCCCTCAGAAGGAGCACGGTCCGGGTTTTCACGGACCCTGCTCCACGGATGTCTGAATTAGACCTAAGACTGTGATTCATATTCTTTGTGCAGCCCCATTAGAAGTGTGTCCCATTGTCTCCTTGTACTAGAATTCATTCCTACTTTTGATAAGTGAGATCCTTTCAGGAGACTGTAATTCCCAAACCTAGTGTCGGCATAGGGAGCCTTAGACCCCTATTCAGATAGACAGTGTTTCTGTCCTGGTGCTCGCTCTTCTAAACCCAGACTTATGAAATTCAGTGGGTATGGTTATATGGCCAATTTTCAAACACGGACCATCTCAGCATGTTCTCTTTTGTACAATCTTCCCACAAGATTCATTCATACATTCAAATGGATGGACTTGTGCGAAAACATGGACTCCATCCATATGCAGTCCTTTCAAAAGCTCATCTGGGCTAGTTTCTTGGTCAGCCAAAGGCCCAGTTCACGCTTTCATGTTTTGGTCAGTGATTTCCATCAATGATTGTGATCCAAAACCAGGTGAGGATTAAAAACACAGAACAGGTGCAGATCTTTCTATTATACCTGATCTCTGTGTAGGCTCCTCTCCTGATGTTGGCTCACAATCACTGATGGAAATCACTGAAGTGTGAACTAGCCTTAAGGAGTGTTTTTCATGTCCATACTTGAGTGGATATAATACTGGTATCTCTCTTACTCGCCCCACACAATTATTATGGATATATTGGATCCAGGCCATAACATTCCAAGTCAGTATATGATATCAGGAAATCCCTGGCTGCAGGATGAAGGGTATGTTCTGCACACATTGAATCATTGACTGAGATTAGTCATTTTATAGACCAGTGAAAAGGTGTGACGAATCAATTGGATATTTCTATTAATGTCTTATTGGTGGAGTCACTGCAGACACACTGAGCTAGAATCTGAGCAGATGTTGATGGCCTATTTGATGCCATCAGTGTTGGTAAATCCCCTCTAAGGATTGCACTAGTAAAATATGCCTTGAGGCCTCCCAGTGATCTGTGGCCTACTTTTATCTCTACAGATGACTGAAAGAAAGTAATGGAGAGACATCAAAGTAATTCCCTAATTTAAATCTGAAATGACTCTCTGGACCGTGTGTTTTCCTTCAAGATCCAGATGGAGAATACACAGGACCCACGTGCAATTTTAGAAAAAAGACCGTTGCATCAAATTTATTAAAAGGCACCCAACGTTGAATAAATTTGACATATTTGTGACTGTCTAAAATTCAAAAATTCAGAGCTAGGCCTGCTATGAGCAGATGCAAATTTGGGCCACCTAAATTCATGTTTTGAGTGCTATCACTTGTAAGGTTTTAGTAATTGTACAGTGCTCCTGGCCGCATGTGGACGCGCCGTGTCTACCTGAGGCATGAAGTTGCAGTACAATCATTGCCACTGATGTTACTGGAGCCATTGCCATTCAAGCAACCTCATCTGTTTAACATCAGAACCCAGGGAGCCATTCCTCCTGGG
Organism: Rhinella marina; assembly: GCA_900303285.1. NCBI lineage: Eukaryota > Metazoa > Chordata > Amphibia > Anura > Bufonidae > Rhinella > Rhinella marina. Next base: position 208,018 of record ONZH01029781.1, read on the forward strand.
CATCAGTAGGGGTCCTGGTGCCTAAGTCCCAGAGATGTGACCCTTTAACAATGCTATAGTTCTATGTAATTCTCATGTGCCTGTTTTTTGTTTTTCTTTCTTTCAGAACAGCTCAATCGGTTTGCTGGATTTGGCATTGGACTGGCAAGGTTGGAATCCATTATGATGTTTTAAATTTTTGGAATGTGCAATTTTAATGAGATACCATAGATGTATATTAGTAGATTCTGATGGAGCAGAGTACAGTGTGTCATTTGGTGCAGCTCATTGTGATATGTTATGATATACAGTACAGACCAAAAGTTTGGACACACCTTCTCATTCAAAGAGTTTTCTGTATTTTCATGACTATGAAAATTGTAGATTCACACTGAAGGCATCAAAACTATGAATTAACACATGTGGAATTATATACTTAACAAAAAAGTGTGAAACAGCTGAAAATATGTCTTATATTCTAGGTTCACTTTTGCTTTGATTACTGCTTTGCACACTCTTGGCATTCTCTTGATGAGCTTCAAGAGGTAGTCACCTAAAATGGTATTCCAACAGTCTTGAAGGAGTTCCCAGAGATGCTTAGCACTTGTTGGCCCTTTTGCCTTCACTCTGCAGTCCAGCTCACCCCAAACCATCTCGATTGGGTTCAGGTCTGGTGACTGTGGAGGCCAGGTCATCTGGCGTAGCACCCCATCACTCTCCTTCTTGGTCAAATAGCCCTTACACAGCCTGGAGGTGTGTTTGGGGTCATTGTCCTGTTGATAAATAAATGATGGCCAACTAAACGCAAACCAGATGGAATAGCATGCCGCTGCAAGATGCTGTGGTAGCCATGCTGGTTCAGTATGCCTTCAAATTTGAATAAATCCCCAACAGTGTCACTAACAAAGCACCCCACACTATCACACCTCCTCCTCCATGCTTTACGGTGGGAACCAGGCATGTAGAGTCCATCCGTTCACCTTTTCTGCGTTGCACAAAGACACGGTGGTTGGAACCAAAGATCTCAAATTTGGACTCATCAGACCAAAGCACAGATTTCCACTGGTCTAATGTCCATTCCTTGTGTTCTTTAGCCCAAACAAGTCTTTTCTGCTTGTTGCCTGTCCTTAGCAGTGGTTTCCTAGCAGCTATTTTACCATGAAGGCCTGCTGCACACAGTCTCCTCTTAACAGTTATTGTACAGATGTGTCTGCTGCTGGAACTCTGTGTGGCATTGACCTGGTCTCTAATCTGAGCTGCTGTTAACCTGCGATTTCTGAGGCTGGTGACTCGGATGAACTTATCCTCCGCAGCAGAGGTGACTCTTTTGGCTTCCTTTCCTGGGGCGGTCCTCATGTGAGCCAGTTTCTTTGTAGGGCTTGATGGTTTTTGCGACTGCACTTGGAGACACTTTCAAAGTTTTCCCAATTTTTCGGACTGACTGACCTTCATTTCTTAAAGTAATGATGGCCACTCCTTTTTCTTTACTTAGCTGCTTTTTTCTTGCCATAATACAAATTCTAACAGTCTATTCAGTAGGACTATCAGCTGTGTATCCACCTGACTTCTGCCCAACACAACTCATGGTCTCAACCCCATTTATAAGGCAAGAAATCCCACTTCTAGCAAAGATAGATCCAGCCCTGTACCTCACATGGATCCAGAGATCTCCCCGTGCATTACTCTGCTAGATTTATATCAAGCTGAAAGCTTAAGGTGGAGTGTCTCTTCTGCTGCAGCTAAGAGGGCGTGTCTCAGCTCTCCCGATCACAGCTCAGGGAGCGTGTCCATGCTCTACCTATCACAGCTCAGGAGGCAGTTGAAGGATGAAACGGAGCATGTGCGGACTTCTCAGTGAGCCGGACAAAGATATAAGAAAAGAAACAAACAGCAGGTGGTGCTATACAGATACATTTTATTGAATAACTTAGTGGCTATGCTAAATTTATAATTACATGCAAATACAAAAGTATTCAGATCCAGGTGCTGGTAAAACTGTTAAAATCTTTGTGGGACAGCCCCTTTAAGGGCTTGTTCCGTGCGTCACTATTACATTTCTATGTTAGATCACCTAAAACATAATAGTTTTTCAATTGAAATAATAAAAAAAATGTACTTGATATGGCGCCCCCTGGTGTTCTATTGATTCCCTCTCAGAACATCAGCCTAATGTGTCAGAGCTAGTGGTCACACATGCTTAGTAGCTGAGTGCCATCTCCTAGATCCTCTTTCACACAGGCAGTGGAGCGATTCCTACTATTACACGAAAAACCGCAATGTAGAGAGAGGAACATTTTTTAAAAATGTTATTTAAATTGAAAATGTGTTATTTCTGTATGAGAGGTTGTGCATCTTTTTTAGGTGAAGGCCTATCCTCACTATAGACAATAATTCCAGCACCAGAAGCAGCGCTCCATCTCCTTTTTGTGGACTGAGCTGCTCCCATTGAAGTCAGTTGCTGGAGTGATGAGATCTGTCCATTACAAAGTAGATGGAGCGGTCTGGTGCTGGAGCTAATGCTGAGCAGCAGATTGGGGGCTACAGACAATCCCTTCAATGTTTATTAGTGGGACAACCCTTTTCACAAAAACTGTCCTCCACCTCCCTGTCCCTTTAAGGATGGCATTATTGGTTAATTTTTTAATTTTTTTGTGCTTAATGCATTTATTTCTCTATTTCTTCTGGTTGATAGCTTTGTTTGCATAGCACATAATGAAATATTTTTCTTCCTTCAAGTCTCTTTACAGAAAATGTATTGGCTCACCCCTGTATTGTCCTGCGACGACAATGCCAGGTACATTTTTTTTTTATTAACTTAATTGTTTAATTTTCATTTTAAAGTCATTTAAAGTATATATAATTATATCTAATATCCTGAAATAAATTGTATTCTAAAATATGTAAGAAAAGCATCTGTGTAATGCAAGGATGCTCAACCTGTGGCCCTCCAGCTGTTGTAAAACTGCAACTATCACCATGCCCTGCTGTAGGCTGATAGCTGTAGTCTGTCCAGGCATGCTGGGAGTTGTAGTTTTACAACACCTGGAGGGCCACAGGTTGGACATCCCTGATGGATTGGTAGTCAGTTGTTGTATACAAATCTTCTGTTCTGTGTGCTATGTTGACCCTGACAGTGTAGTTCATGTCTCGGATGTGGATCCTGGGTTGCCAACCGTCCAGAAATTTCTAGACAGTCTGTAAAATGGGCAACTTTTTTCCTGTGTCCGTGATATTTTTGGGGCTTGTGGTTCTTGACTAGATTATTTTGGTGGTAATTATAATCACTTTACAGCTCACAATAAATGCTGGTAATGAATTTCTATCAAAACAGTGAGCTATAGACAAGTATTAATTATAATCTTTATCGTTGATTTTCCAATATATCCGTAAAAAATCTTGGCTGTCCGGGTTTTTGAGATAAATTGTCCAGAAAAAAAAATCTGGTTGGCAAACCTGTGGGATCTATTGGCCCACGTAATTTAATCCATTGAAAGTCAGAGCAGTTTTTTGTATAACTGCACCTTTCTTGTTCTCCATTCCTCTCCTAAAAATGTTTACCTATTAAAGGGGGTTGTGACGACATTAAATCTTATTTTAATCCCTTCTACCCTGGACAATTTAGCGTTTTTATTTTTTTACTCTCAGCCTTCTCAAAGCCATCATTATTTTACTTTTTCATTCACGTAGCTGGATGAGGGCTTGTTTTTGGTGGGACAATTTATACTTTCTAGTGGCACTATTTTAATGCGGCCCCTTCCATTTCAGTGTGTACGCATATCTCCATGATTGAAGCATTTGCTATGATTAGTGGTCCTTTCATACGGATGAATTTAGCAGGCAATTATCAGGAACTAACCAAACATTCCTGATAATTGCCTGACCACCCGGGAGGTGAGAGCTGCATTTACATGGAGCAATCATCTCCGCGGTATGGGAATAAGCGATTGCTGCAACGATCACTTGTCCCCGTACAGTCCATTATTACTGGATGCACAAGTATTTTAGTTTCTGGCCTATAGACATGATCACCTGATGGAGGAGCATTTGCTTGTTCATTTAGTGATCGCCAGCACAGTCTGCAACGAGCCTGAGCGGACTTGACACATATTAGTGGGCGTCTATTCTGTTTTAATGCATATCCAATACTTTATTTCCTACGTTTGGGGCTGCAAATTAATTCTGTTTTTTTTTAAGTTTTTGTTAAGCTTTAATGCCAACACTGGTCTGTCCTTGTCAATGATTCAGCTGCTTTGAAGATGGGATATGCCATGTCTCTCTCTTACTCATTGATACTAATATATCAAGTATCGTCAGGACCTAAGAATTTACAAGGAGGAATGCTCTGGGCCGACCTCAGATCAGAAGGCAGTTGATTAACACAGTCATGCTCCACCCTAGAATGGAGTTTACTTTGGAGTGGGAAGTGTGGACAGAAGAAGTAGCACTGCACAATAATGATTGATTAATTTTATGACAATTATTTCTTTTTAACAGCACATAATGCCCTGTGGCTTGTACACTAGTACAGTTTAAAGGGTCATTTACTTTTCACTCTTTACATAGTATAGAGACATCTAAAGTTTACATTGGTGGGGGTCTCGGCGTTCAGACCTCCACCAATCTGAGTGTGTCATTCATGTATGCTGGTAGTAGTTGTTCCTGTGTTTCAGTGGATTGATGAACTTAGCTTTGCAATATCTTTGAGTTGCACATGTTAAAGGCATTGTCTATATGACAAGCTCCTCTAGGAAAACAGCCATCCACAGCAGGGAGGTCCTCTGTGATTTCTGTATATCTTGATAGGATAACCTCTTTAACCCCCTCATAGTCCCATTAAAATTGGAAAAATACTACTGAAAATGTATTTTTTGTGGTATTTTTTTTTATTGTCTTTTTACGTTATATATATTTTTATATTGTCTTTTTATGTTTAATAAAACATTATATAAAAAAATTCTGCAAAACCACTTGTGCTGATTGCACTGCCTAATTGACCATCTCCAGCCCCCCTCTCCTCCTGCACACTCCCAAAAGTACAGTGTATACAGTTCACTTCAACTTGCTCCAGTTCAGGTGAGGTAGACTAGAGATTTAAAATGACTACTGATGCTGCTCTAGCTGCATTCCTGCCTGAGATAGAGCCATCAGAAGCAGCCTCTCTGACCCATGTAGCCCGAGCTGGAGTTGTGCAAAACAGTAGTGTCCTGTTCTGCTCAAACAAGCCCCGGGGAAGTAGGTAAAGAAAAAAAAAAAAGATTATAATGTACTTTTTTGTAGTCCCTGAGTTAAGTGATCTACCCCACCACTTGTGATGACTTGAGGATTTTGCTGAAAATTTGTTGCATGTTACTTTTTTAGATGATCCTGAGCCCCCCAAAATAATGATTGCAGCCGCAGTTACTTATTGCTCCACAACAATGTTGTCCCCATACATGACCATGCTGCCCCTCTCCCCTGCTGTGTGCTAAAATGTCAGTTTTGAGGGAGTTTTTGTGACTCCTGCAGCTTATAGCAGTGAGTGAGATTGTTCAGTCCCAATAAGATTCACCAGAAAATAATTAACTAACCTTTCTCCGGAAAAAAATTACTTATAGGCCTTTTACACTGGCCGAGCATTGGGCAGATTATCGATAACAAGCGCTCATAGGAACGCTTGTTAGAGATGATCTGCCTGTGTGAAGGTGACTCGATTACCCGAAAAATGAGCATTGAGTAATAAGATTGTTAGTGCGGTCACCTAAATCATTGTTTGCCGGCAGCATTCTGCAGCCCATAAGTTATGATTCTGTATGAGGATGGGCGATTGTATTAGTGATTACTCCTCCCCATACTGTGGAGGAGATTGCAGCATGTAAATGCAGTGGTCTCCTTCACTGATGAGCAGCTGACTTCCTTCATGACAATTGTCTGCTCCATTGAGCAATGTAAAGGGTCCTCCAATTGTCAATCTGTAGATTATATAAAAGGATTGCTCCCCGGTACTAATGATCATAATGATGTGAATAGGTGAGGAGCTCAGACGTATGATCGTTATTGTTGGTTTACATTGATAATTCTTAAAGGTGTTGTCCGGCTTTTTACTATTGATCGGCAGGGGTCCGACACCCAGCACCCCCACCAATCAACTGTATGAGGAGACGGTGCGCACGTGCTGTCTCTCTTCCTCTGTGCCGTCTCTCTGCCGTCTATGAACTTTTCCATACAGCTGATCGGCGGGGATGCCGGGTGTCTGACCCCGCCGATCTGATATTGATGACCTATCCTGAGGATAGATCATCAATAGTAAAAGCCTGGGCAGCCCCTTTAAGTAGCTGTCTGTAATAACCTGTTTTTATTGCCAGATATGAAGACTTTTGTTTTGTATGTTTATTCTTAGGTTAACTATCATGCAAGAAATTACCACTTGTCGCCATTTAGCATCGTGAACATTATGTATAGTTTTACCAAGACACAGGTATGTGTGGCAGCTTTTGTGAATATCATTTTATGTATTCTATATTTGTGCGTTTTTCTTCCAGAGATGCGCTGTGTTTTAGATTATTTCTTTCTTCGACATTGTTTGTTGTTAAACATGTAAAGTTGCGTAAGGTTCTGTTCACATCTGTGTTTGCATTTACAAATTTCTCTTCCAGCATAGGAACAGATAAATGAAGAGGAAAAAAAATTAAATCCTGGGTGTGTCACATGACAGATGCCAACATTGCCAGCCGGACCCATTGACTTGGATCCATCACGGTGTCTTGTCATTTTACCAGATAGCTCTACGTGCTATACTTTTTATTTCCAGCAAATTTAACAAAATCTGCTCCGGAAGCTTACTAAGCTATCAGAGCAAATGTGAACAGAGCCTGTTATGGCCTATATACCATAGTCCACTAAGCATGTTGTATACAAAGTCCTGTGTTAAAGAAGAACTCCCGCAAAAAATTTTATTCCATGTCCTGCTAGAAATGTACATGATGTAATCTGTAGTGAATGTCCTTTTCTTACCAGTAGCTGAATTTTTGAGTTATATCATCCTGAAGTTTCTTATCTGTGTCATGTGACTAGGAATTAGACCCACTAACTCACACAGCACCTTATGTGTGGACAGGAAGTCTAATTTTCTATGCATTCCTATGGGAGCCTCACTTTCAGTCTCATAGGAATGAATAGAGAAGTGACTGGCTTCCTGTCCTAGGTCAGTTGGAGGTCAGGGAGTTGGTCACATGACCCAGCTACAATAAGAAGAGAGTGGAAACTCTCAATTTCAGCCTCTGATAAGAAAATGACATTCACTACAGATTATATCATGCACCTTTCTAACCGGTCAGAGAATAAATATTTTTGCGGGAGTTCTTCTTTAAGACACAGCATGTGCAAGATTGTTCCTTACATAATATTGTGTAGGATAGCATTGCCTGCATCAGATCTCTATAGACTTTGTTAAAGTGGATGCCCAGGATTTCTTTAAATAACCCTCTGTAGCAGGACCTGTGAAGAGATCTACACTTACCTTCTCCCAGCTGTGGCTTTTGGGTTCCATGACTCCCCGATTTTCTTCACCTGACTTCCAGTCCCTGCATGTAAAATTTTTGAACAGGCTGGGTCATTTACACCGCTGCAGCCAATGAATGCTGCTGCTGGGCCACATGCCACGTGGCAACATATCACTGATGAGGCCAGTGATTGGTTGCAGCGGCGCACGTGACACCATCCATGCAGGAAGATTAAATGGAGAGACTGGAAGTCTTGTGAAGACAGCCAAAGAGCCACTGGTTCAGGAGTAGGAAGATATACCTCTCCACACGTCCCTTGTTTGGACAGGAGGACATAAAAATATTAAATAAATCTTGGCATCCCCTTTAAGGGCGATCTGTCACCCCGATTTTGGACTATTATTTGCAGTAATACATGAGTAGGAGTGCAGATCACTATTTTTATTTTCCTACTGCTGCCCGTTCCCCCGCTGACAGCGCTAAGAGCTGCAAGGAAATACATTGTCAGGACTGCTGTGCCATTCTAATGGAGAGGACTTGTGTGCACATGCTCAACAGTCCTGACTATTTCAACACAGCTCTGAGCGCCGACAGTGGGGGGATGGGGGGGCAATAGGAAAATAAAAATAGTGATCTGGACCTCTTATCAAGCAGTACTACTCATGTAATGGTCCAAAATTGGGGTGACAGATCCCCTTTAAGGGTATAGCGCAGTTTACCCTGCAGGTCATGTCTGATAAATCTCATCACATAATGTATACAGTACAAATGCTATATACCCTTCAGTGGAATTTTGGACATGTGCCAGACCATGCAGGATTTGGCTTTATATGAGTTTATGTATTACTAGTACACCACGTTCCAAATTATTATGCAAATGATCTTTTTCCCTGATTTTCCTATATGGTCGATGCAGTATAATTTTCAAGTCATCAACCATTAGAGTATAAATCAAATTTTAGTGAACAAACCTCCCAATGAGAACAGTATTTTTTTCGCAAATTAAAAAACTCAAAATGCACAAATTATGCACAACAGAGTTTCAAAACATTTTATGGGTTGTAAAGAACTGAAAATGGTCATTTGTTGAATTTGCAGCATTAAGAGGTCACATTTACTGAGTTCAAAAGCTGGTTCAATCAAAAACATCTTAACAGGCCAAGTTACATGTTAACATAGGAACCCTTCTTTGATATCACCTTCACAATTCTTGCATTGAGTTTGCATGATGTCAGAATAGCCTCCCAGAGCTGCTGTTTTGATGTGAACTGCCTCCCACCCTCATAGATCTTTTGCTTGATGATACTCCAAAGGTTCTCTATAGGGTTGTGGTCAGGGCACAGGCTCAGACTGGCTCACCGGGTACATGTGAATCCCCCGTTGGGCCCCTGAGCAATGTGGGCCCTTAGTCCCCCACCCCCTGCACAAGTGGCACATAACACAGTAGACTTACTGCACTAAATACATATATTCAATGTACTGCATCTTCAGCAGCCTATGTTCATATAAAAAACTTGATAGTCATTAAAGAAACTCACCAGTTTATTTTTACAGACATGATCAGAGCAGAGATTACTTCTAGGTATAGAGAAAAGCTGCCAGTGTCCCCTTTTCTCCAGGACCTACCTTCTCAAAGTTGCTGCAGGGACCCCATATTCAATCATCTGGTAGCATCTTGCTGCTGTGCGAGCAGGTAATATTTCAATGTATCCGTACGGTGGGCCCTAGGCACCCCACCACTGATCATAGTAATGCCCTTATGGAGCTAAGCTGCAGTGTAAAGCAGGCCAAACAATGTGTCTCTACATCCGTGCATGAAGCTGACACAGAAACACTTACTGTACCTGAGTGCACAGAGCACGGCATGGCGGCGTTACACTGTGTCGGTGACTGAGAGGTTGAACATTAAGGTTCATCTGCAGAGCTGAGAGAATAGAACTCTGCATCAGAACTGGGGGTTCTGCACTGGAAATGAGGGGTTCACTTCACACTCAAAACACATTGCTGACAGCACAGTCACTTCTCACATAAAGTCATTGTTTCCGCAGAAGTCACTCTCATCATCCTCTACACTGTCATTTGCAAGTTGATTGTGAAGAAATGAAATCCCGACTCTCGTTGGCCAAAGGCACTAAAGTTTCTCTGCTGGGCGCTAGGCAAGCCAGTCAGCAGCAGGCTCTGCAAGCACTGCTAATTCTGATTGGCCATCTCAGCGCCCAGCAGCAAAAAAAACCTAACACTAGTCGGGACTCCAGCGGGTGCAGCGCTAGCCACTGATGTGTTGACTAAATGGCATCCCCGAAGGCAGGACAGAGGAAGCAGGGAGCTGGAAAGCTGAGCCTGAGCCCCGGACAGGGACTCAAGACAGAAACAAGAATTAAGTGTAATTAGGAGGTGGGGCCTTTTGTCCAAGACCGGGCCCCCTTCCTCCAGAGGCTCCATAGCAGCTGCGTGATCTGCCTGACTGTACATCTGTATAAGGCCCCATGCACACAACCATATCCATTTTGCAGTCTGCAAAAAATATGGATATCGTCCATGTTACATCCACATTTATTGCAGACATGTTGACTTCAATGGGTATGTGGTCCGGAGATAGTTTCTGTCAATGCAAAACTTTCCCCTAGCCACAGAATATCTACGACCACCACTAATCTCAAGAACTGGATCTTGTGTCCCCTTATGAATGAAGTGGCAGGTCGAGGGTCCACATAGCTACTCTGTTCACTCTCTATGGGACTGCTGGAGATAGCCAAGTAAAATGCTCAGCTATTTCAAGAAGTCCCATAGACATTGAATGAAGCAGAAGGGAACATGGTTGACCTACCGTTCCATTTCTTTGTGGACAGAAGATTCACATTCTCATGATCATGGGGGACCCATCAGTCCCCACCGATCAGATACTTATCCCTTATCCTGTAGGTAGGGGATAAAAAAATAAGCTGGGCTGTAGAACCAAGAAAGGCCATCACTATCTGATCAGAAAGGGTCCGACACCCAGCACCACCATCCAGCATGCTTGTGGAACTTGCATTCCCTGAATTTAATGGAGGCCATTTTGGCACCAAAAGAGGTGTAATATAATATGGGCTCAGCATGCCTGTGTTCCATGAATTCAGTGGAGACCAGTATGGTATCAGCGGAGGTAGTATTTAGTGTTAGGTTCCTGTCCTAAAGGGATTGCCTTAACATTTGTACAAATGTATTTGTGATGAATCGTATTTGTGAAGAACGTAGCATTAGTACATTTTCTATAGTGAGTGTGGCACTATGGTCTTTCTTTTATTATTTGCTTTTGTGCTTTCAGCCATGGTGACGTGCCTTTATCTGCACAAACCCATCTGTGCTCTGAATCGGCCACAAATCTCTTCAACGTACGATGATCATGCTTAAGTTTCTAATAAAGTTAGAACCAGCCCTGTACCTCACATGCATCCAAAGATCTCCCCATTCATTGCTCTGCTAGATTTATATCAAGCTGACAGTTCAAGGGGAGTGTCTTTTCTGCTGCCCCTATCACATCTCAGAATGTAGCTGAAGAATGAAACTGAGCATGTGCAGCCTTCTTACTGAGCCAGACAAAGAAATAAGAAAAAATACTAACAGGTGGCGCTATACAGATACATTTTATTGAATAAAATGCTACATTTTTGGCAGTGCTACCTTTTTAATTGCATGCAATTACCATACACACGTATTCAGATCTAAGTTAAAAGTAAGTGGTTGCTGAGAACCAACATCACAATCATTGCAGAGTGGGCCTGGAAACGTCCTGGCCACCTGAGAAGAGTCCTGGTTATTCATAAATTCTTGCTCTCCCTGCCCACCTGCTGATGATTGACAATCTTCTACCTAGTGTTCTCCCTTTCTCTCTACAAGGGAACTGCCAATCATCAGCAGATGGGCGGGGAGAGCAGGAGATTAGGAATAACTCTTCTCAGGTAGATTTGACTATTTTCAAGGCCTGGGCTGCAATTTTTGAGGTTGGTTCTCAGCAATCACTTACTTTTTAGCTCAAGAGAGACACACCGCTGAAATCAGTTGATGACGGAGTTCCCTTTAATGGAAAAACAAAAAAATTAAATCATTATGACCCTTAACTCCAATTTTGCATAATAATTTTGAACGCTGTGTACTTTGACGTGATGTTCAGAAGTGAAGATACACAATGTGGTGTATAATGTAGCACACAAAATTGCCTACAGATGCTGTGATGTGGTGCCCAGTACCCCAACTGCAGATTTATCAAAACGGTGTAAAGGAAAACTGGTTTAGTTGCCCATAGCAACCAATCACATTCCACCTTTCATTTTCCAAAGGAGCTCTGAAAAATGAAAGGTGAAATCTGATTGGTTGCTATGGGCAACTAAGCCAGTTTTCCTTTACACCAGTTCTGTTAAATGGCCCCCATAGTGTTTTCTTCTTCTAGTGTTAAGACCTGCCGTGTTCATTCACAGGGTCCGAGGGCACTTTGGAAAGGAATGGGAAGCACTTTTATTGTTCAAGGTATAACCCTTGGAGCAGAAGGAATCATCAGTGAATTCACACCTCTGCCCAGGTAATGATACAGCTTCACCGTTTTTTATTGTTTACTTTCATTCTTAAGATTATTTCTTCCTGATACCGAACATATTGCAGCACAATGTGAATCCTAGGGGTGAGGGGTTACAAAATGGCGGCTGCTGCTCCCAACACAAAGGGGGATATTTATCATCTCCCTTGAACTGGAAAGGTGTCATTAAAGTCATTAAGACTTTTGAAGGCTACTTTCACACTTGGGTTGTTGTTTCCATTTAGTCCTCATGCATTCTGAATGGAAAGAGATCCGTTCAGGATGCATCAGGATGTCTAACCTTCCGGCAGCAATGCATTTTCTGTTTTGCTGCAAGCTGAGGTTTTGTGTCCAGTCATAAAAACGGAAAAAAAACAGATCCGACAATATAAGTCTATGGTGACGGTTCTTTTTTTTTTTCTTTTTTTTTTTTTTTTTTGACTTTTAATATATTTAGTGAGGGATCCGTTTTTTTCCCATTTTGATTTCACACGACCACATCCTAACACAACGGACGCATCCGTGCATAACGTGCAAAATCAAAATGAATCTGTTTAATTCTGGTATTGATATCCTCCGCCGGATCTTAATACTGGAATTAACAACGCAAGTGTGAAAGTATCTGAACTGAACTGTAGATTTCTGTTTAGGTCCCAGACTGCTGGAGGATGTGCCTACTTTATGACGTCCCCGGCAACGCAGATTTAGCATAGAAAGCTCCAGTCTTGATAAATCTCCCCCCAAAAAACTTTTACTGCTAGATCTTTTTTTCCATATACATTACTGTGCCCATAAGAGTTCCATGGTAGCTGAAGATCACATGGGGGAAGATTTATCAAGACTGGTGTATACTATGCTGGCCTTGATATCCCCTGCTCAGATGATGGTTGCGCTCATGGAGAGGCGCAGAGCACATCATAAATTATGTGCATCCTGCAGCAGCCAAGTTGCCTAAACTGAAATCTGTTGTAGATTTCGGCCTTCATTTATGCCAAAAAAACTGGTGTAAAAGAAGATAAATAGGCGGGTGCCACTGGCCCCGCCACCTACACACCATGCCCTCTTGTCGGAAAGAGGCGAGGGCAGCGTACAAGCAACAAACAACTAAATTTGGTCTCGGTGGCATTAAAAAGTCATAAACATGTGTTTTGCAACTTTTTTCCCGCCAGTGAATTAAGGTCCTTTTATGCAGAATGATGCCTGGCCATACTAGTGCTCATTTAAAGGGTTCTTGCACTGCCCGATGCAAACTATAAAGGCGTGAAGAAGAATGTTCAGTCCCTATACAGTTTCCATATTGTCGGCAGCACATCCCCTGCCTCGGCCTTTGTCCGGTGGTCGCTGCCATGTTCCAGTAAAACCCATTCAAACTTTGAGGTACAGTACTTTCTTTCATGAAGAGGCAACGGAGTGACGCAGGTTGAGCTGAAGTCCGCTATGTCTGAAAAGAAGCCCCCGCGTCTTGTGGAGCAGTTCTCCTTGAGAACCATGTGCACAGAGGCCTCTCCTCTTCCACACTGACCTTTGCCAGTCTCTCTCTCCAAGTATTCCCACACACTAGGACATTAAAAGCCAGCTTCTTCCTCCTTTTTTTTATAGTTCCGCCATAAAACTGGGTTAAGCTATGTGCCACTCCTCCTCCTCCTGAGATAGTATAATTACTTTTGGTAACTAGCCAAAGTCCTGTGCCCGGTAAATCCTAGTGAATAAGACATAACTTTTGTTTGTAATCTACCATTAACCGCTTAACTACCAAGCCTATGTGGGCGTTAAGGCCACAGGATTTTTAAAAAACTTTTTTATGTTGTCATAGCCCTATCGGGGCTTGTTTTTGGCAGGACCGAGTGCACTTTTCAGTGGCACTATTTTGAGGTGCATACAACTAATAAGGGATGGAATGGGGAAAAAAGCGGGCATTCCGCCACTGATATCGAGCTTTAAATTTTATGTTGTTGATTGTGCAGCATAACTAATATGGCCCTTTTATTCTATGGGTCAGTCTATAGATTCCAGTACATCGCCAGTTGTGTCGTTTTTATGTTTTTCTACTTTTGCACAATAACAGCATGTTATTGTTTATGCAAAAAAAAAAAAAAAAGCTGTTCTATGTTCTCTTCCAAGAGCCATAGCTTTTTTTGTATGCCGATTGTATAAGGTCATGTATACAGGTGTTCCGAGAACAGCATGCTCCGCCATTTGTATAGCTTCCATTTACTGCTAGTGGAGCAACAGCTGCCTGGATATTTCCGTAACTCCGGCCATTCCTGGCCAGACCTTACTGTGGTTATGGAAGGCCGAGATGGGAATACCTCTTTTCACTTTCACTTTATATTTGTTTCATTTCTTGGTGGTAGAGGTCTAGGGCAGTGATGGCTAACCTCCGGCTCTAAAGCTGTGGTGAAACTATGACTCCCAGCATGCTCCATTCATTTCTATGGAGTCCTAAGAACAGCCAAGCAAGTGTACATCTTGGGAGTCGTAGTTTTACCACAGCTGGAGTGCCAGAGGTTAGCCATCACAGGTCTAGGGCATGCTTTATGGGAGCTAATAGTCATTCACATAAGGGTGCCAATCTATCCTGCCTGCTGCCATGAAAAGATGACATCCCATTCCTCTTCATGTGACCGCTGCAACCAGTCACTGGCCTCAGCGGTCATGTGCGCAGGAGTAGCATTTGACCACTGATCCAATGATTTGGCTGCATTGGTTACATGAAGATGAACGGGATGCCATCCGTTCCAGATGGCAGAGACCAGAACGGCTTCCCTGGAGAAGCAAGATATGAGGGGAGTACAGCTTATTTTAGAAGTGTTCCCTCTCAGACTATTTTAAAAGCTTATTTGATCAGCATTTTATAGTTTTGCTTTTCTCAGTGGATATAAGCAGGTTCTGCTGAAATTTCTGAGAAAATGGCTCAAGTTGTCGTCTTTATTGTTTCAGGGACCTTACACACAAGTGGAGTCCCAGGCAAATAGGAGGACATATTCTTCTTAAAGGGTAAGTCTTACCAGGTTTCCTGAGCAGCTCTACATTTATGATTTTCTGTAATTGCCTTGTTTCCTTATTCGTTTATTACATACCTGATGCTTATCTTTTACAGATTAGTCTATGTAATTGCCACTCCCTTCTATTCGGCAAGCCTGATTGAAACTGTACAGGTAAGCTGACTCCATACTGAAAGAGCAACTCAATGTATTAAACACTATAGGTGGGGCGTTATGCACAGGGTTTTTTTTTTATTTGTTTTTTTGTTTTTTTGCAGTATTTGTGTCATTTTTTTTAATGCAAAGCCAGAAATAGATTCAAAAGGAATGAGAAATATGAAGGAAGGACGTTTACTTCTCCTTCCTGCTGGTTCCACTTCTGGCTTTGGAACAAAAAAACTGTGTTTTTCCTGAAAAAAGGTTGCGAGTGAAACCACCCTAAGGCCCCCTTCAGGCGAATGAGTGTTACGCTGCGAGTCTGCAGCGTATCGCCCGTCCTGAGCCTCCAGCACTGCCGGGGTCACATAGCATTATATTGATTTACAATGCTATATAACCCTCAGAGGTCTGGAATGTATTGTATAACACTGACAGCGTTCTGGCAGTGTTATCTTAAACATTCCAGACCTCTAAGGGTTACATAGCATCTTAAATCAATATAATGCTATGTGACCCCGGCAGTGCTGTGAGTTCAGGACAGGCGATACGCTGCAGACTCGCAGTGTGACACTCACTCGTCTGAAAGGGGCCTAAGGCATTTTTTTGGGGCCAATTCTCTGCATATTTGTCAGGTAGCGGGCGGATCTCTACCGGACCCTATTATAGGCGGGAAAGTGGTCCCAATTTTCCTTCTGCTGATTAGATTCCAGATCACATTTGCAGTATATAGTTGATGTACTTGTTTTGGAGCCATAATTAATTGGATATTTACTAGAGCAGTGTTCCTCAACTCCAGTCCTCGGGGCCCATCTAACGGTCAGGATTTCCTTAGTATTCAGCAGGTGATATAATTAAATTCAATGCATCAGGACTTACCACAGGTATTCATTCTGTTGGATATTCTCAAATCATGACCAGCAGTTGGGCCCTGAGGACTGGAGTTGGGGAATACTGGGCTAAAGAAAGTCTATAGTCAACCAGGGGCAACGTATAGGGCACTGTGTACATACGGCAAACACATAAAATACTAAAGCAACAGTATTCTAAATCTCTTACAGAGCGAGATCATCCGTGACAATCCTGGAATTTTAGATTGCCTGAAGGAAGGAATTGGACGAGTGATGGGACTCGGTGTGCCTCACAGCAAACGTTTGCTGCCGCTTCTTGTTCTTATGTTTCCTACTGTCCTCCATGGTGTTCTGCATTACATAGTCAGCTCTGTCGTTCAGAAATGTGTTTTATTCTTCATAAAGAAGAAGAAGAATCCTGCCCAAATTCCAAGTGATGGAGCCAGCGCGGCCCAAAACATTTTAGAAGATTATTTCCCAGAACTCATAGCTAATTTTGCCGCAAGCTTGTGCGCTGACGTCCTACTGTTTCCTCTCGAGACAGTCATGCACCGCCTTCACATTCAAGGAACACGCACGATAATTGATAATACAGACCTTGGTTATGAAGTGCTGCCTATTAACACTCAATATGAGGGAATGAGAGACTGTATCAATACTATAAGGCGAGAGGAAGGGATGCTGGGCTTCTACAAAGGCTTTGGAGCTGTGGTGGTGCAATATACTCTTCATGCTACCGTTCTGCAGATCACTAAGTTTGTTTATTCATCTCTTTTGCAAAATACAGCCCAGTGAATGACTCACCTATTTGGCACATCAGTATGTTTCGTTTTCAAGTTCCACCCTATATTTATGCCAGTGGGATACAGAAGAGAGTATTTTGCCAGCTCTACCAGTACCTAAACAAGATTCTACTTGGAAAACATGGACATGCCATTGCTCAAAGTCTTGATGTTTGTACAATGCAGATCTTATTTCAGTACTTTCAGTTTTTCACACCTGAGGGGCCTTTTGGGCAGACAACTCAATGTTGCCGGACCTGTGGAGGGAAACATACTTATCTGTTCTCCTCCACTGAGTTACGGCTCCTTCACTCCTCTGCCTTGCTCTGCTCCATGCCTGTCAACGTATTGTTTGATGTGGGTCATGTGAACAAAGCAGCCAATGACTGGCCGCAGCAGTGACATGTCTCCTTTGCGTCATGTAACTGGGTCAATGTCACTGGGCCATGTGACACATGGGGGACAAGTCACCACTGTAGCCAGGTGACCCATGTCAAAGGAGGATAAAAGGAGCTGGTGACTATACTTACTTCCCACTTAGAGGTTCTTCCCAAAAATTCTCCAGGGGTGAAGCACTTTAAGTGAACCGGTAGATTTATCTACAGGTTGACTTTTGTGCCTCAAGAGCTGAATTGCTCATACTTTTGCTCAGAAACTAAGTTCATCTGTAGTCACCAGATATAACAATAGAAGTAACCTAGAGAGAAAATTGTGTAATTTTTTTATTTAACAGTTACACCCATATAATAGTTCAACTTTCTTAGGACTGGCCCACTAGAAGATTCTCTGGTGGGCCAGTCCTAAGGAAGTTGAACTTTGAGGAGAATAAAAACGTTTTGGAATAAAAAACGCCTTTTGGACCCAATCGCCTATCACCACTTTCTGTTATTACTTCAAAACCTATTAGACCTCATAAATAATATATGGGTTAGGATGCATTTAGACGGGCTGAGGAGCATCAGATTATCAAGAAAGAAACGTTCCTTCCTGACAATCAGCTGCTCATTTATATGTAGCAATCGCCTCCACAGTATGAGGACGAGTGGTCGCTGCTGCTATGGCTTGTCCTCATACAGCTGCTTTGTTTCTGGGCAGCAGATTGCTGTTTAGACAGCATGATCTGCTGTCCAGAAACGATAATTTAGGTGTCTACAGGAACAACAGTTTCACCCAGCTCGTTCATCAGGTGATCGGCTGCAACTTTAGACGAGCAGATTGTTGGGAACGAGCCAGATCTAAAGCCACCTTTAAAGGGGTATTCCCATCTCACAAATGTAGTTTGTATAGTTAGATATAGCCATACCAGTATTATTACTAATAGAATGTATTTATATAAAATGTACAGTTTAGAAGATTTCCCTATTTGTATATCCATTGTCCCACACACATCAGTCAGGCCGTTGCCCCTAGTTATGACCACCGCGGCCATGTAGTAGTGGTGGTCAGCTTGCTCCTTTTCAAACCCGCTCTGAGGTAACTGCTGTATTGTGAACGCACATTACATGAGCATGTGCAGACACATCTTAGGGTACTTTCACATCTGCGTTTTGGATGCTACCAGTCCAAAACACAATGGTCAGGATCTGTCCAAAACGCAGACTTTATAAGCAGATCCTGCTGCATAGAGATGAATTGATCTTGGAACAGGATCTGTTTCTCTGCGTTTTGGAAGCGCAGACAAAAATGCTACGACCCTAAGATGTGTCTGCGCATGTTCATGTAATGGACGTTCACAATACAGCAGTTACTTCAGAGCAGGTTTGAAAAGGAGCAAGCCGGCCACCACTACTACATGGCCTCGGTGGTCATAACTAGGGGCAACGGCCTGACTGATGTGTGTGGGACAATGGATATACAAATAGGAAAATCTTCTAAACTGCACATTTTATATAAATACATTCTATTAGTAATAATATTGGTATGGCTATATCTAACTGTACATTTGTGAGATGGGAATACCCCTTTAAGCCTCGAGAATAATTTCCTCCAGTGGGCCCAAGGAACATCAAGTGACCAGGCCCAACAGTGATATAAGAGAGAATAAAAGCTCCAACTATATTATAGGAGCCACCAAAGACCCTATTCACATCTGCATTGTGGTCTCTGTTTATAATAGAAGTTGCGTCTCTCAGCCACAGGTTGGCCGTACGGTATTAAATTATTATACGTGACAGAGCCTGAGCTTCAGATGGCAGCATGAACAGATCCTAAGGATGGGCCTGACAACAAGCTCGTCTACGGTTTCTGGCAACAACCAGCAGAAATGTGAGGGAAGTTGTGGGTTTTAATACAGACTATAGGTAAGGATCAGTACAAGACAAAGTAGTGTAGCATAGTCACAAAGTTGCTGGTTAGTTGGCTTTTTATATACAATCTTGAATGATAATAATTTGGACAGCATTCCCTATTAAAGTATAGTGGATGCACGCCTCCTTCGGGGTACGAGTCAAAACCCGTAAGTAAAGGATAACCAAAACAACAAGTAATGGAGACAGTACTAGGGATGACAAAACTTGTGTTTTCAAGTTTGGTGTACAAGGTTCGCTTTATCTAAGAATTCCGTTATGGATTCCACTACCACGGACCATAGGTCCGTGTTAACAGAATCCATAACGGAATTCTTAGATAACCCGAACCTTGTACGCTGAAGTTGAAAACACAAGTTCGCTCAACACTAGACAGCACTCCTAACAGCAGATTTGTGTTCTTTAATCCAGTTGCAATGTTTTGGCTAAAAGAAGTCTTTTTCAAGCATGGATTAAAGATCACAAACCTGCAGGCTTTTTGTTTTTGTTATCCTTTCCATATACAAGTTGTAAAATGTGAAGATGCCCATTGAATTGGTTGTTTACTAAGCAATGCTAACCGCCCAGATCTTGTGGTCTTGAACCTGACTTTGCCACTTGCCCATCAGGACTGTGTGGGGGAATGGAAGTGATAAATACTGTGAGGGCTTTAGCCTAGGGCTCCACGACATGTGCCCAAGAGTTGCAATAAAGTGAGATGACTGTGGTGGATCCTCGATATTTTCCCTGTGGAAAAAAGTCACAAGTGATCAACAGACCTAGTTGAATCTTTACAGATGGTCAATTGTGGCTCCCACCGTCCATGCGTAAACATTGAAGTCACTGCAAGGTCATGGCCATGGTGTCCGAGCCTAAAGGAGACTTTAGTTCTTTTATTGAGATTTGCAACAAATTGAAAGGTTTGGGCCTGTCCACATCAGGTTTTTGGTATTTTTTTTCGATTTGGTATGTGAGCTCCAGGCCTACACAACAGCCTATCAGCCTATGGTCAGTGTAGCAAAAATAAAGTATGGAATATGTTGTAAACTATGTTATTGCATCCTATGGAGTCTGTCACTGGCTTAAATGTGTGCATCCTGAGCATTTCAGTAGCTTTTCATGACATGTTTGAAGTCTGAACTAGGTAGTCTGTGAGTGATGGAGGCACACAGCTTGGGTTTATGGTATATGTTGGGCGCTTTCCCAGTGTATACATTAAATAAAGGCAAACATGATGTGAACAAGGTCTTACTTTGTCAGTTGCACTCTTTGCAATTTCACAGGGTCACTGAGTTTTCAGAAAATGTTTCGGATGTCATAGAGACATTGCAAGAATTTTGTTTTGTGGCGTTCTGAGTGCTGAGGGCAGACTGGGAACTTATATTTTCCCTGGAAAAAAATAAAAATGGGCCTATGTTGTAAGTGAGTTAAAATTGACAGAAAGCAGCTAACACAAGTAGGCGGGGCCGCTTGTGCTGGCTGCCCCACTGTGGTGGCCAGCGCTAGCTGCCACCTTCTGTTCTTCTACTTCAGTTGCCTCAGGATGGTAGTACAAGTTGGAGTCAGGAGAGAACCTGTGGTGGCCAGCGATATACATAAGTCCTTGACGCTCCCAGTATTAATTAACTGTGTGAGCGTCAGACCATTGCTTTTCTGGCTGGTGGACATGAGGAGGGCTTCCCTGTAGGTTCTACGGCCGGTCCACCCTGATCACCTTCTCTTTCTTGCTGCTGGAGAACCGGACTCAATGGAATGGCTATGGCCATCTTGATTCAGTCTTCTGCAGTGAGGAGAGAGTGTGCTATGTGATTGATGGGTTCTCAGCACTCAGACCCCCACTGATCAAAACCTTTCATATGTCTCTGACCTAAAGTTTTTGTGAAAGCTCAGTGACCATTGAATGGCATGTAACAACTCTTAGCAGAACTAATTGATCTAGTCAATCCCTGTCTGATAAAGTACTGTTGTATTTGCCAAAGCATTTAACTCTTACATCATCTGCATATCATTGTGTCTGCTTGTATGGCGAAGTATCATTTTTCATCCTATGTTAAGCAAATAAAATGTTAAAATTCCATTATTGAGGCCGTCGGTAAATAAGACGTATTGTGCAATGTATAAATCTGAATCCTGCTATACCTTTAAAAAAAGAGAAAAAAAATCCGGAGAACAAAAAGCTAAATAGTACACATTTGGAGTTGACATTTCCTCGTTACTTTCTGTTACTACATTAGATGTAATATAGCAAATGCTTTGTTACAGGTGGTTTATCCATTTATCCCCTGCACATGCCTGCCACTACCTGTACTTTTCCTGGCACTGGAAGCCACCAGCCTTTTGGACCGTAAACAAGTTTCACTTGTTATCTAATAGAAGGAATGCAATTATCAGTTGTAACTAGCACACTTTTTTTTTTTCTTGGGGGTAACATGTAGAGAGACACTTGTTAGCATTCACTTCACCTTTTTCCTCCACTTTTATTGCCTGTGTAAATGCCAAGACCAGCAATTTGAAAAATTATTAGTGATCTGATGGGCATTTCCATCATAGTGCTCCTTGCAGTTTCCTGCCAGCCCAGCAAGGAGCCATGGTTCTCACAAGAGCTGTGCTGTCAGCAGTTCTACTGTAAGTGTATATAAGTAGACATACCTTTCTTCCAAATATCTGTGCAGACTTCCTTTCTTCACATCCTGGACCAACCCCAGTTCAAAAATATTTTCTGTGCTTTGAGGTTTCAAAATAGTTTATGGATTAAGAGGTTCCTCGTTTTCATGATATTGATGACCGATCCTCTAGACAGGCAGCATTATCTGATTTATGGGGGTCCATCTTCTGGTACCACTTCCTATCAGCTTTTTGGAGGAGGCAGCGCGGCACTTGTGTGAGCGCTACATCCTCTTCACACCATTTGTAGCGGCAGTTAGTTGGCTGGAATGCCAGGAGTTGGCCCCCGCCGATCTGATATTGATGTCCTATCTTCGGGATTGATGATCAGTATCATGACACTACACAGCCCCTTACAGATTACCTGAATTATTTTGCTCCATACAGAACTCTCTGCTGCAGACCTTGTGTAATGCCTGATTGTCTAACTAGCTGAAGTACGTCTTTGCATATTTTAAGAGATTAGACTTTTCATGTTTTTAAAATAGTTCGAAAAAAAATCTTGAGGATCCTGAGGTAGATATTACGAGTTGCTTGTCAGAAGACGTGTCAGTTCAGGGGCAGTGTGGAACTCTGGTAGGTATTACAGAAGGGAAATATTTAGATACTTCACACTCAGCGGCCCCGCTCTGCAGGTTTGAGTGGTCTAGCACTTCATCCTTAAGCTGCTGGTTATCATTAGATGCATCCATTTCACAATAAACGCACTTACACTCAACTGGTGCATTTCGGAAATTTTGCAGGCGATCTCATTGTTCTGGAAAAATGTGGGCTTCAAAATAAAAATCTACGGAATATTCTAGAGCTGCTATCTGTTGGCAGAAGCTATAGATGGTGTCCAGCTGGCAAGTGCCCGTTTCACACAGGTTCAAAGTCATATGCAGAGTACATCAGTGGTCATTAATCGGATTTAAACCCCTCGAAAACCCATGATAAACATGTAAGTCATGGGCATCTGCCTTAATGCTTCGTGACGTACATTTTCACCATTTTGATCCTGCAGGTGAACTGAGGAGTTGGGCCGTACATTTCAGGATCCTGGCTCTGTAACCCCCTTAGATGCCGTGGTAAACAGTGAAGGGGCGGGCTTCATCTGTCTCCCCATGAACCGCCTATGACATAATTCCAGGTTATCATGGCAGCGAGAGACATAAGACTTGATGTTGAAATGCATCAACCTCTTATGGCTCGTGTTCCTGTACTCTTAATGTATACCGTGCTGGAGGATTTTTCTTTTTCTTAGACCTAACATGGCGGTATACATAAAATTTGTATTGCTGTGAACTTTTATATCATCACGTTATTTAACCCACAAGTGAACACCATAAAAATTATTATAATATTAAAATATTATAATAGTCGCCTAACCTCCCCAAAAAATGAAATTAAATACGGGGGAAAAAAAGTGTAAATGTACCAATGAAAAGGTCAACTCATCCTGCAAAATTCAAGCCCTCACGCCATTCAGAGTGGACTTGGGGACCATTCTGTGATCACTGGTGGTCCCAGGGGTTGGAAGTCCCCCCTCTTTCAAAATCCGATTTTTGTTATGAAGATAGGTGATGAATACATTCTCATGGAATAATCAATTGAAAGTCCTTTATATGCTCATTTTGGCCCGCACGTATGGCTTGATGTATCCATAGACTATAACTGGGCAAACATAGTTCAAAAGTGCATACTATTGACTCTGTTTGTCATTGTTTGTTTCTGTATGTTTTTTTGTGTTTTTGTAGGACTGAATAACATAGTCTATCACTCTGTTTTTTTTTTCGTTTTTTTTTAAATACATTGCAGGGAATGGGAAACGGATGGAAACGCAAGACAATACGTTTCTATCTGTTAAATGTATCTTTTTTTTTCGAAAAAAAAATAATGCCTTCAAATCTTTATTTTAAAAACAAAAACTTTCACAAATAAGTATAGATTTTTTGTTAAAAAACAGACACAAACATATTGAAACATATACACATCTGTCAAATGTATGCATTAAAAAAGGGGGATAGATAACCACAAAATAGCATACCTTTGTGTATGTTTGTTTTTTTAATGTACGTCAAATAGTATTCATACTGTCCAATCCCGAGGATGCCATGTAATGGTGAAATGTGTTTGGGGGGGGGGGGGTGCAGCAACGACCAATCTGTTTTAGGGACAGTAGCACAGGATGTAATAGGAGAAAGAGCAATTACAGTGATCCGTCAAGATACAATGTCCTCAGGATACAATATTTTCAACATACAATGGTCTTTTCTGACCCATCGTAAGTCTAGACTCAACATACAATGCCTCAGATCCAACCAATGAAGGTCACTTCTCTGGTAAAATATCTGTATTAGTTGGAATAGATGCGGCCTCATTCACCTCTATGGGAGCGGGGAGCCGCAGCATGGAGCTAGCTCCGTGCCGCGCCTCATATGAAGCATGTCCTATACTTGTCTGCATGCACGGACAAGTATAGGCATTTTGAATGGGGCGCCCGGCCGAGTGCTCCGAGCGGTGCGGAACACACGCCGGACGGCAGCCATAGTATTGTGGGTCCGCATTATTATGGCCGTCTGAATGGGCCCTTATATGTAAGGACTTGTTTTATCTGACTCAGTTATCTGCTTGTTTTTCTTAAATCTTCATTTTTCTCTTATCTTGGATGACATTTTGGGGCTTTGTAACCAATTACTCAACTTACAATGGTTTTAAGATACAATGGTCGTCCTGGAACCAATTAATATTGTAACTTGTGGGAGCACTATATAGGGCAGGCATCCCCAAACTGCGGCCCTCCAGCTGTTGTAAAACTACAACTCCCACCATGCCCTGCTGTAGGCTGATAGCTGTAGGCTGATAGCTGTAGGCTGTCCGGGCATGCTGGGAGTTGTAGTCTTGAAACATCTGGAGGGCCGCAGTTTGGGGATGCCTGATATAGGGTGAAGTGAGGAGGCTGTCAGCAGCTGTGGTCTCCTCAGATAAGAGATGTATCTCTCAATGTCCACATTATTGCAAGTGCAGTAGCAACATAAACTGATAAAACACAGCAGCTCTCAACTGAGTTTTAACCCTTTATTTTTTTCCGATCAATAATATATTTAATGAAGATAAATAAAAGTTAATTTTTAAATGCATAAAATGCAAATTGAAAGAAGGCGCCTAATGGTCTATAACCAATAGTAATTAACCATATTTACCTGACGTACAGCAAAAACGAGATGTGAACAGCGACTAAAATTCCAGAAAATTTATTATGGAATGAGACCGATACAAGTGATCTGAACGTCCAGAAATCAATACTTGTTTGGCAATGTGTGAAATAATTGGTAATTAAGCTCATAATTGGGCACTCGCCCACACACTGACATCTGGACAAGGAATGTGTCTGATACCATTGTGTGTATCGAGACGAAAGTGACCTGTGAGACATTGCATAATGTGGATCCAACAGTCTGTATGTGTGCCCAGTCAGCACCTTCCAAACTGATTAACTTCTGATTTTCTTTGTTCTCTTGCTCTGCTTCCTGAAGTCTTTTAAACAAAAGTTCAAACATCTACAGTGACTAAACCCATGAGGATTTCCAGAATCCCAGACCTTAAAGAATCTTGATCTTTTTAGCACGTGGAACAAAGAGCCTTCAAGACGTTTTAATAAACCTCACAAAAATTGAACCCAGTTAGGCTGCTTTCACTCCAGTGTTTTTCAGGATCTGTCATGGATCAGCAAAAACACTTCCGTCACGATAATACAACCGTCTGCATCTGTTATGAACAAATCCGGTTGTATTATCTTTAAAATAGCTAAGACAGATCCGCCATGGAATCCATTGAAAGTGAAAGGGGTCCGTCCGGATCCGTCCCCCATTGACTTACATTGTGAGACATGACAGATCCGTTTTGCTCCGCACCACATGGCGGACAGAAAAACTCTGCTTGCATTGTAAGGCCTTGTTCACGTCAGTTATTTGATCAGTTATTTCCATCAGTTATTGTGAGCCAAAACCAGGAGTGGAGGCTGCACAAAGAATAGGTATAATGGAAAGATTTCCTCCTGTTCTGTGTTTTTGACCCGCAACTGGTTTTGGCTCACAATCACTGATGGAAATAACTGATCAAAAAACTGAGATGTGAACAAGGCCTTATTCTGTCCACAATGGGGACGCAACCAAACTGAATGGAATGCATTCTGGTGTATTACGTTTCATTCAGTTCAGTTTTGTCCCCATTGAATGGGAATGGGAGCAAAACAAAAGCGCTTCCCCCCCCCCGCTATTGAGATCCTATGACGGATCTCAATAGCGGAAAGGGAAAGCATAGATTTGAAAGTAGCATTAGTTACACCTCTCTTGGTACATTCTGTAAAGCCTCATTCACACGTCAGTATTTGGTCAGTAATTTCCATCAGTCATTGTGAGCCAAAACCAGGATTGGAGCCTTCACAGAGATGAGGTATAAGGGAAAGATCTGCACCTGTTCTGTGGTTAGAGCCACACCAAGTTTTCGCTCACAAACACTGACAAAAACGCTGATGTGTGAATGAGGCTTAGGCCTCTTTCACACGAACGTTGTGTTTTGCGGTCCGCAAATTGCGAATCCGCAAAAAAAAACGGGTGTCGTCTGTATGGCATCCGTTTTTTTTGCGGATCCATTGTAACAGTGCCTATCCTTGTCCGTAGGACATGTTCTATTTTTTTTGCGGGGCTACGGAACAGGCATACGAATGCGGACAGTACACAGTATGCTCTCAGTATTTTATGCGGACCCATAGAAATGAATGTGAAAAATGCAGATTGGAGCCCGCAAAAACAACGTTCGTGTGAAAGAGGCCTTAAGGAACATATATTGGGAAACTGGGAGACAGATTAGAGGATATCATTGTACAAAAGGTTTTATAAAAAAGAAATACAAGCATTCCTTAAATATTAGTTTTCACGTAATCACATAATCTGGGTGTAGTTCTGTAAAACAGGAGTGGTTTCCTGAGGCTGTCCAGCACAGACTGCAGGAGGAGGCTGAAAATTCAAATCCGAAAGGAAATCCACAAATCCTAAATCCAATGCAAAATTCTGTAATTGGACATGCAGTGCATGTAATAAACCTGCCACATGGTAGAGGTTCTACACCCTGAAATCTGCAACAAATATGGTGTTTGTTGTATGGAGGAGTAATATGGTACCTGGACTTCTACCTAGACCTAGTCCGTCTCCTGTTTTTTTTTAGTTGGATCCTGCACTACACCATGGTGTGCTCTGTTGGATGCTGTATGGAGCTGTTTTGCCCAGAAGCACTGCTTCGGTATCTCAAAGGGCAAGCTTCAGTTTTAAAAGATCTATATCAGGGGTTCACAACCTGCAGCCCGGGGGCCACATGCCGCCCTTGATACCATTCTGTGTGGCCCCCAACCATCTGGGGACAGACATGTATATCTATGTCTTGTGGCTGCTCACATGCATTTTTCATGTACTGTATTACATAGTTACATAGTTAACCTCACAGGGTTTTTTTTTGCCTTCCTCTGGATCAACTTGTAGGAAAACAGGCCGAACTGGATGGACAGATGTCTTTTTTCGGCCTTATAAACTATGTTACTATGTTAATATGGTTGAAAAAAGACACATGTCCATCAAGTTCAACCAAGGGAGGGGGTAGGAGTGATGAAGGGGAGGGGGACGGGTAACCTTAAGACATGACTCTACATTTCTTAATATGTGGTGACCTTCTTTTTCTCTAAGAATTTATCTAAGCCTGTTTTGAAGCCCTCAGCTGTCTTTGCTGTGACCAGCTCCTGCAGTAGACAGTTCCACAGATTCACAGTTCTTAAGGCTTGTCGCCCCTGGAGTCTGAACCTTTGCTTCTCCGCCTGGCAGTGACCCCTTGTCTTTTGAGGGGATTTTACTTGGAACAGTTTTTCACCATATTTTTTGTATGGGACATTTACATACTTATACAGGTTTATCATGTCCCCCCTTATACGTCTCTTCTCAAGACTAAACAAGTTTAACTCCTTCAATCTTTCTTCATAGCTAAGATGCTCTATGCCCCTTATCAGTTTAGTTGCCCGTCTCTGCACCCTTTCCAGCTCCAGGACATCCTTCCTATAAACCGGAGCCTAGAACTGAACAGCATATTCCAGATGAGGCCGTACTAATGCTTTATACAGTGGTAATATGACATCCCTGTCCCGCGAGTCCATGCCTCTTTTAATACATGACAATATTCTGCTGGCCTTAGAAGCAGCCGATTGACATTGCATGCTATTCTGAAGTCTATGGTCTACAAGGACACCCAGATCCTTCTCTACAAGTGACTCTCCCAGTGTTACTCCCCCTAGGACATAGGAGGCATGCAAGTTGTTAGTACCCAGATGCATAACTTTACATTTATCCACATTGAACCTCATCTGCCAAGAGGATGCCCAAACACTCAGTGTGTCCAAGTCAGCTTGTAACTTCTGCACATCTTCCATAGACTGGACTCTACTACAAAGCTTAGTGTCATCTGCAAAAATTGAAACAGTACTGTTAATTCCTCCCTCTATATCATTAATAAATAAATTAAATAAAAGTGGACACAGCACTGAACCTTGGGTACACCACCTATAACTGGGGACCATTCAGAGTAGGAATCATTCACCACCACTTGCTGAGTACGCTCCTTCAACCAGTTCTCAATCCAGTTACAGAGTAGATTTTTTAATCCAACCGACCTTAATTTACCCGTCAGACGTCTATGAGGGACCGTGTCAAACGCTTTTGCAAAGTCCAAATACACAATATCCACAGCCGCCCCTCTATCCAGACTTCTACTCACTTCTTCATAAAAACCAATCAGGTTAGTCTGACAGCTTCTGTCCTTAGTAAAACCATGCTGGTTATCACTTATAATACTATTATCCAAAACATATTCCTGCATATAGTCCCTTATTAGACCCTCAAAAAGTTTCCCCACAATGGACATTAGGCTCACCGGTCTGTAATTCCCCGGGCATGACTTAGAGCCCTTCTTGAAGATGGGCACCACATTTGCTTTACGCCAGTCCCTCAGCACTATGCCAGTCACCAGAGAATCTTTGAATATTATATACAAGGGCAAAGAAATTACTGAACTAAGTTCCTTAAGAACTCTTGGGTGTAACCCATCCGGTCCTGGAGCCTTATTCACCTTTACTTTGTTTAACTTAGCTTTGACCATATCTATATTGAACCAGTTGAGTATATTACATGAAGTATCACCAGCACTTACTCTACCGACAGCAGCTCCCACCTCTTCATGTGTATATACAGAACTAAAGAACTCATTCAGTAGCTCCGCCTTTTCCTGATCCCCAGTAATCAATTCCCCATCACTATTATTCAGGGGCCCTACATACTCTGACCTAGGTTTTTTTACATTTATATATTTGAAGAATTTTTTGGGATTGGTTTTGCTATCCCTGGCCACCAGCCTTTCATTTTGAACTTTTGCTGCTTTTATAGACCTTTTAAACTCTTTATTAACCCTTTTGTAGTTATTAAAGGCTATGGCAGACCCCTCTGTATTTGTATTGTCCCATCAGATGGGAATCCTGGAAGTGTAACCAGACATTTATAGTATATACTGTGTGTACAATATGCCATAAATACAGTATTTTAGTTGGTAATACTCCTTTAAATTTTATTTTCGGCCCTTGACTTTGCTTCAGTCTGATAATGTGGCCCCCAACCAGAAAACATGGTGCACCCCTTATCTACATCTTGTCAAAATGCAAAGATTTTTTTTTTCCACAGTGTGTGAATGGGATTCTGAAAATCTTCACGTGGGTTGCAGTAAGCTTGGTTCAGATTCTGTTCTAAATTCGAGATGTGTAAACAATTCATTTAGGCTTTCTTCACACACAACTTTGGTTTGCCGTTTTTCTTGCTAGTAAAACAACACCGGTAAAAAACATGCATTGTTTTCATGTTGCATGCATTTTTTTTTTACAAGTGTTTTTGGTGGTGTTTTTTCCCCTTTAGAGAAGTGTTGGTGAAAATGCCTGAAAAAAAGCCAGAGTATCCTGTGATATTTAATAATGCTATTGACCCCAAAAATATGCCACAAGTGAAAAACCTCGTCTGTACTGTATTTCGAAATTCCCATAGAATTACAGCTAACATGTGGAGGTGGTGTTTAAAAAAAAAAAAAGCCTAAAAAATGCATGTAAAAAGAACACTGAAAAATGTTGGCAAAACTGCCAGAAAAAAACTATAGGGCATAGTGACAGAAAAGCTGGCCTTGTTGCCCATAGCAACCAATCAGAATTTGGCTTTCATTTCCCTAACTGCTGTGGAAAAATGAAAGCTGTGCTGTGATTGGTTGCTATGGGCAATAAGGCCATTTTTTTTTTGTTAGGCCTCTTTCAGACATCTGAGTCCATAATGACATCTGTGACACTGGTTCATCCGTGAAGATGTCTGTGAAGGAACCGTGTTGTCTGGGAGTCATCCATGTGCACTGCTAAGCTGAAAAGGGATTTCCAAAGCTTCTCTTACCAACGGGCCTTGAATACCACTAAAAAAACACAGATGTCGTGTGTGTTGTGTCAGTGGTTTTCATGGACCTAAATAGTGCGTGTCTTCATGGTTTTCAGTGGAAAATCACCTATGTGTAAATAAACACATTAACCCCTTCATACTATTACGGCGCTGGGCGGGTCTTTAAAGATTGCCAATCCTGACCACGGCATCTGAGCAACGAAAATATGGCGACGAAAAAAAAATTTTTTTCCAACTTTATAATTATTTTATCACTATCAAAACACAAGAAGAACTATACATATAAGATATTGTACTGACTACTGACCTGTAGAATGAAAGTAACTGGTCAGTTTTATTGCACATCGAATGTCGTAAATAAAAAAACCTGTAAAACTGTGGCGGAATTGCTTCTTTTTTGCAATTTCACCCCATTTGGAATTTTTTCCCCACTTCCCACTACATCATATGCAATATTAAATGGTGTCGTTGGATAGTACAACTTGTCCAGCAAAAAACAAGCCCTCATACAGCAAAATAAAAAAAGTTATGGCTCTGTGAAGACAGGGAGTGCAAAACGAAAACGCAAAAACAAAAAACCCTCTGGGGCTGAAAGGGTTAAAATCAATGGATATGTGAACTGTCCATGGAGAACACAGACAACACACGTCCGTGATTCACTGATATGTAAAAGAGGCCTTAGGGCTCATGCAGACGAATGTAAGGGCTCAATGCCTGCATTGCGGACCGTAAATGGCCGGTCCGCAATATTTGGGCACAGGCCGTGAGCACTCTGCGGTATGGACGTGGACCCACTGACTTGAATGGGTCCATGATAAGCAAGATATGGCCGAAGATAGAACTTCATCTATGTTTTGCAGAGTGGAGGCACATTATATCCCATTGATAGGTGACATGATAAAGTTGCCTACCAACAACTAACCCTTATATAAAATCAGAAGGTGCTTTCACACGCATTTTAATGCAGTTTTTAAGCCAAAACAAGAAATGGATTGTAAGGGGGGGCGGAAATTATATAGGAAAGATTCTACTTCGCTTCTGTTAATCATCTCTTAGTTTGGGCTTCAGAAATTGCATAAAAGGACTGCATCAAAACAGCACATGTGAAAGCACTTGTACGGGGTTGTCCAAGTTTAGCAAAAAGTGAGTCATAGAGAGAGGATCGTGTAAAATAAAAAAATAAGCATCACTTACCTGTTGAAACACCCGCCACTCCGGCATTGCCATTCCAGTCCTTCCTGCAGATCATTGATTACAGTGCTCTAGTGCTGACATCCTGTAGACATGTAACCACTTCAACCAATTACTCTCAGTCTACATTTGATTCCAGTGATTGGCCACAGAGGTCATTTGCTGTCCACTTGCGCTTGACATTTTATGGGGCCCCAAGCAAGACAGCCAGCCAGGAATCACTATTCCCAGCAGCAGTTCCGTTTGGCCACAATTGTATCTGCATCCTCAGGACACAGATACAGTTAGGATTGCACCTAGTCTTTCTGCTGCCTGAGGTGAAAATTGAAATGGAACCCCCCTCATGCCAAATTGTTAACCTAACCCCTTCCCTCGTAACATTACATACAGCTCTACAAAAAAATATAGTGTAGTACAGTGCCACATACCTCTTACAGCCAGTAATGTCTCCTCTGATGTGTAGTGCCCCCTATAATGTGTGCCAGTGCCCCATACTGTGTGCCAGTACAAAAACTACCTCCTGTGAGGGCCCCCGGTAGAGCCAATGATCCCATAGCACCCCATAATATGTGCCAGTATATAATGCCCCTGTATAGTGCCTCCATAGTGCTCCTCTGATTCCCCCCTTCCCCATAGTGGGCAAACAGCATGGTGCCAAATTAAAAAATAATGAACAGTAATACTTACCTCCATGGCACTTTCAGCGATGTGGTGCAGGCCACTTCCAGCCTGTGTCCCGCACTGTATGCTGTCCGGCTCAGGCGGAGAGATGACGTCATTGTGCTGCTTGTGCCTGCCTCTGATAGGCTTCAGGCCTAGTGCCTGTGTCATAAGAATAAGTGAAGGGCACTCGATATATCTGGAGAAAATATTTCACAAGGAATACAATAGTATCAACGATGTTCCTTTAATTTTAAACACAGTTTAAAATAATTCAAGATAAATTTAAGATAAATAACGACCAGTCGTATAAAACCAAATGACAACTTAAAAAAGTAAAAAAAGAAGAAAAAGAAAAATAGAAAAAGGTCCAATCATAATCTGCAGTTACTGTTGAGGTAGGTCAATATATTGGTGAGTATATTAGTAATAGTAAGCACACCGTTCCAAGGGGTGTATATATTGCTATATTTTAACCCAACAGGTGCTGCACACACTTAAAAGACACTTGTATCTTTTATCCAATAGGTGATCTTTGCACTTCTAGAGTCATTTTTTTTTGCTTTATGGAAAATGAACTTATTAGTATATTCAGGTCCTCAATATTCTTATAAGTG